>OZ007555.1:48334159-48413863 GCA_963931855.1 Philhelius festivus | reverse complement strand
CCATCCCCATAAATACTGTGTTAATATTAACGCTGATGAAGTTAAAGTTATATCCAATTCAAACAATTTTTTTTGGAAATGTAACTCTTGTTCTAATTTTAATTTCTCTATGTTCTTGCGCCGTTTTACGGAACTCTCTGAGAACGTGTCCGATTTAAAAAGAGAAATCATAGCATTCCGTAGTGTCATCTCAGCCCATGCGAAAACCCCTCAAAATGTTCTCTTCCATAATACAATACCCCCTTTACCAAAAGAAGTGAACATTATTTCCAACGTTATCTGTGATGAAGTGCCAAATAAAAATCCTAATCAGAATGACTCAAATCTGCAACAAGAACCATCTAATAATATTCCATTCAATGAGTCTTCAAATGCTTCTTGCTCTATCCAACAACAACGACATTCCAATATAATTAACCGCGCTTCAGCGACAGTAAATAACGTGAGAGCAAAACTCAATAAAAATAATAACTACCGTAACCCTCATAATCGCACTGCCTTTTATGGAACAAGCTCCGAATCTGATTTGAATGTGGTGCCAAATATAAAATGGATTCATATATCCAAACTAAAAAATGACACTGATCCTCAAACAATAGTTAATCATATCACTAATAAAACTAATCTTCCCTCGACGTCATTCAAATGCTATAGACTAACAAAAAAAGATGCTGATTTATCCAAGTTGCCATTTGTCAATTTCAAGCTTAGTGTTCCTGTTGATAAACTGAAGTTGATAATGAATCCTAATGTCTGGCCTGAGTATATTAAAGTCAAACTCTTTGTCTCATCGCCAAAAAACGAGAGTCAAAAAAACGACAAACAACAACTGAATGTGGAGAGGATGTAATAATTCCTCCCACACACTCCACTCCATCTCAATCTTCATTACATGCCACTGAGTTGCATTTGCTTTATAACAATGTTGGTGGCCTAAGAACTAAAATGAACTCTGTCTTTCTTCAGTCATCATCTTTACAATATGATATAATCGCCTTTAGCGAAACATGGCTCTCTGAGAGCCATTTCAGCTCTGAAATGTTCGATTGTCAGTTATTCAATGTTTTTCGAAACGATCGATGCCGTCACACAACAGGTATGACGCGTGGTGGTGGTGTGCTGCTGGCTATTCGTTCATCTTTATTATGCAAGGAAATTGACCTGCCTTCTAAAGCTCTTAATCTTCCATTCGATATCGACCAACTTATTGTTCGAATTAGTATTGATAACTTGCATGATGTATTTATAATTGTAAGCTATATACCACCGAGAAGCTCATTTGAATTATATAATGTTCATATCGATAATTGTTCTAAAATTTTAAACGAAATAAAAGGTAATCAAAACATTATAATTGTAGGTGATTTTAATTTACCTTATATTAATTGGTTAAAAGATCCAGATAATGTAAATTGTTTAATTCCATTTAATGTCAACAATGATTGTGAAAGTGTAGTTGTGGATACTTTCGCTGAATTCGGATTAAATCAAATTAATTGTTTTCCTAATAGTTTGAATAGATTCCTCGACCTTGTTTTTGTTGATAACGAGTTCAGCGTGAGTATAGACAGTCCAAACCCACCCCCTTTCAGCAATACAGATAATCATGTTTCACTTTCTCTTAAATTTTCTTTTTATGAATATTTAAAATATAAAAAAAGTGATTTTTCTTATAATTTTAAAAATTGTAATTTCTATGAGATATCGAATTTTATTATATCTTCTTGTCATCCGTCTATCTTAAACAGCTGTGAAATTGATATTGCTTATTCATTTATAACAAATTCTTTGAAAGAGGCAATTGATTTATTCACACCTAAAATCTCAAAAAACAATTCATCAAAACCTAAATGGTTCAATAAGAAATTAAACAACATTAATAACAAAAAAAAACAAAGCTTTTAAGTTATTCCGGAATTCAAATAACGATTTAGTTCTCTATGACAGATATCAGCGATTACAAAAGGAATTTGATTTCTTGAACAAATTCCTTTATAAACAATATGTTTTGAATATCGAAAGTAATCTAAAAAAAATAGTAAATGTTTTTGGAAATTCATCAATGAAAAGAAGAGCTCTACCGGTATTCCAAATCTAGTTCATTTCGAAGGTGAAACATCTAGTGACCCTTTTAAAATGTGTAATTTATTTGCGAGTTTTTTCCGTTCAGTGTATAAACCCTCTACTTCGGCAAACATTGCTCACTTTGAATCTCACTTAAATTCAGTGAACATTGGTGAGTTACAAGTATCTGTTCAAGAAGTTGAAGAGGAGCTGAGGAAATTAAACGATGATAAGCATCCTGGAGCGGATGGAATTGTACCCATAGTTTTAAAGAATTGTGCAAATGCTATGGCTTCTCCACTCTCAGTAATTTTTAACCGATCTCTTCGTGAAGGCATTTTTCTTGATGCTTGGAAATTATCTTACATAAATCCAATATATAAGTCAGGCAGTAAGATTGAAGTTAGAAACTACCGCCCAATTTGTAAAATTCCAGCAATACCTAAGCTCTTTGAAAAAATTGTATATAACAAATTAGTCTTTCTTTTGAAAGAATTTATTTCACCACTTCAGCATGGGTTTGTAAATGGGAGGTCCACTACTACCAACCTTGTTGTTTTTAATAATTATTTAGTTAGCTCGCTTGAAAGAGGCTCTCAATGTGACGTAGTGTATACGGATTTTTCAAAGGCCTTTGATCGAGTAAATCATTTAACACTGGTATCAAAACTAAAAAAACTAGGTTTTTTCTCTTCCATTCTAAAATGGTTGGAATCTTACCTTACAGGTAGAACTCAACGCGTTCAAATCAATAATATTTTGTCAGATTCTGTGAATGTTACTTCCGGTGTTCCACAAGGTAGCCACTTGGGACCTCTACTGTTTCTTATTTTCATTAACGACATTCCTGAATTGTTCAAAAATTGTAAATGTTTAATGTACGCCGACGATATTAAACTTTATTTCAGTATTAAGTCAACCCTAGATTGCATTAATTTACAAGAAGACTTGGACAGGCTTTTTGTTTGGTGTATAGATAATGACCTTCATCTTAATGTGTCCAAATGTCAATGTATGTCTTTTCATCGGAATCAATTTCCAATAATGTTTCCTTATAGCGTGGGTGAAACACACTTAGCTAGAATTATGGAAAAAAAAGATCTTGGTGTTATATTTGATATAAAATTAAACTTCTCTAATCACATTGACTATATTGTTTCTAAAGCTAGTTCCATGCTTGGTTTTATTAACCGCAATTCAAAAGATTTTTCAGATCCTTTTACGTTAAGATCACTTTATTTTAGCTTCGTTCGTTCTATTTTGGAATACTGCTGTATTGTATGGAACCCCATGTATATTACTCATTCTATGAGAATTGAAAGGATTCAGAAACGTTTTACTAGAATGGCTATCAAAATTCTTCACTGGAATATTGATATGCCTTCTTATAATTCAAGATGTCTGTTATTGGGTATTCAATCTCTCGAATCTAGAAGAGTAAACTTTGAAATTATGTTTATAAGAGATATAGTTAACTTCAAAATCAATTGCCCTTTCTTGCTTTCTTTAATTTTTTGGTATGCTCCTGAACGTGAACTTCGTTCTCGGTTGCTATTTCAGATTCCTTTTCATAGAGTAAACTATGGTTACAATGAAGCTATAACCCGTTGTTTAAGGCAGGCTAACTCTGTTTGTAACGTTCTCGATTTCAGTATGTGTTTAAGCAGGGATTGTTTTAAGAAAAAATTAGTATCTTTTGTTATCTCTGGTGGTTAGTGTTTAAGTATAATAATTATCATTATTTTCTGTAGTCTATAAGAGATTTGTAACTCTGATTGATGAAATAAATAATAATAAATAAATAAATAAATAAATTGTTCTATTTCATTTTTTGTGCTATTAACTGGCTTATTTATATCATCCTTAAGAGCATTTTTATTCGATTCCTGCTTTATGTAGGTCAAAAAATCAGTGTCTCGAGTTGTTTTACACATTCTGGAAGCTTGGCCGATCCTGCAAATTTGAATAACTCTTTATCGTAATCAGGAAGGTGTGCCTTTCTCCATGAGAATAGTTCTTTTTTGTTTGTCTTGTCTTTCACGGATTTTGATTTCAGCGCTACAAGGGGCTCATCATCGTAATGTCACTTTGATTAGTGAAATGCAACTTTGTCTCTAACTCCACATCTGAATCTCCAGCCAATTCATCATCGCTTCGCGATCCATCTCCAGAAATGGGATTAACGAATGACGATCCTCTATAAAAACGATGGCGTTCCATTTTTCTAAGCAAAAAAATGACGAACTGAATTTCAATCTACAAACTAGGTAAACTGTAAAAAAACGAAGAAAATATGTGCACCACAACAAGAGACAACTGACCCAAATGTATAAATTCTCAACCCCTTACTGCATATACGAAGCCAAATATGGCTTGCGCTGTTTTACCGCTCAAACAAGCAAGATAATGTTTATTTTTTAAAACAAATTTATTCATGGCAAAAAGAAATAAATATCTAATCACAAATTAATTTGTATGGCCACTTATGTAACTCAGCTACAGCTTACAACAAAGTTTTAGTATGATACTAGGCTAAAACAACGAAATTGCAAATTTTAATCGAATATAGCATCATACTTTCTCTACCCTTTTATTAAAGTTAAAATCATCGAATACCTACTTTATTTTTTTTGTAGCGTGCTAGCTTCACATGACTCTTTGACATTTGCAAACATCAAAAAAGGTTCGTGTACTTACTTTTTTACACGAAATGTCATTGTTTTAGGTGTGTTCAGAAGCAATTTATTAAGAAAATTCTTTTAGTACGATTGGATGGGGCCATCCAGCGTCATAGTAAAAATAGTCATGTTAGAATTTTATTTTAATAAACCAATGATGTAAGTAGTTACCCAAAACTATTGCTAATATTATGTGCATTTTAGTTTAATATCTAATAAGTTTTATTTTCAAGAGCATAGGTTTATACAAATATTTATAATGAAATAACAATTTACTTTCAGTAAGATTTTTTTACTTGCGATATATGTAGGTACTATAGGGCAAGTTCTGCATTTGGAAAAAAAATCGAACTCGAGATTTTGATCAAAGTTGACATTACGATGATAGCGAAGACGAAAAAAGTGGGTCCGACAATTCCGTCTGTCTGTCTGTATGTCTGTACTCGAACTACAGCCTAAACTACCGGAGGTATTTTCTTCAAACTCGCTAGTTAAGGGTCTTCGCTGATTCCCTAAAGGAGAAATTGAAATTTTTTTTTTTAGCTCCAAAACTAACGGTACCCCCCATACACCCGTAATGCAAAATCGTATTTATCTCGAAAACGGCTCTAACGATTTTGATAACAAAAATTTAGTGTGATATTATGGACATGGGCTACATTTTGGTCAAACAAAATTATAGGGCAAAATGTTATTAGGGGTATCTGCCATAGACCCGTTTTTTTGATTTTCGACTTTCTCATTAACGGCTCTAAGGTTCTTAACTCAAAATTTTCAGCAGGAGTCCCCTTAAGTTTAAAATAACATTGTATATAAAAATATTCGAAAACATATTTGTTGGGTTTTTTTGAAAAAAAAAAAATTTAAATCAATATCTTCAAAACCTATGAACGATTATTTCCTAAAATCAATATTTTTTAATACTTAAAATTGGCATCCCACATTTTTTTCTTGAAAAATCTTAGGGAAATTTCTTATATAAAAAATTTATTTAATAATAAAACGATTTTTTTAAAGTTTATTTCCATACATTCATACTTTTCTGGAAACCAGACGGCAATTTTATGCATTTTTGAACATTATTATCTCATTAAATCCATGTTTTATATTTATAAAATGTATCTTAAATTCCAAAGTACTTTTGCATAAGAGCAAGTTCGTGCGATATATCACTGAAAATAAATTCCTAGGTAATATTGACAAAAACGTTTTGTTGACCTTTAACAAAACAATTTTATCATTTTGATAAAATTTTTGTCAATACGAAAGAATGATTTTGTTGATTTCACAAAATTTTTATAATCCAGCATGATTTTTTGTCAGTTTAACAAACTAAGTTTTGTTAATAACGGGTGATTTTTTTGAGGTTAGGATTTTCATGCATTAGTATTTGACAGATCACGCGGGATTTCAGACATGGTGTCAAAGAGAAAGATGCTCAGTATGCTTTGACATTTCATCATGAATAGACTTACTAACGAGCAACGCTTGCAAATCATTGAATTTTATTACCAAAATCAGTGTTCGGTTCGAAATGTGTTTCGCGCTTTACGTCCGATTTATGGTCTACATAATCGACCAAGTGAGCAAACAATTAATGCGATTGTGACCAAGTTTCGCACTCAGTTTACTTTATTGGACATTAAACCAACCACACGAATGCGTACAGTGCGTACAGAAGAGAATATTGCGTCTGTTTCTGAGAGTGTTGCTGAAGACCGTGAAATGTCGATTCGTCGCCGTTCGCAGCAATTGGGTTTGTGTTATTCGACCACATGGAAGATTTTACGCAAAGATCTTGGTGTAAAACCGTATAAAATACAGCTCGTGCAAGAACTGAAGCCGAACGATCTGCCACAACGTCGAATTTTCAGTGAATGGGCCCTAGAAAAGTTGGCAGAAAATCCGCTTTTTTATCGACAAATTTTGTTCAGCGATGAGGCTCATTTCTGGTTGAATGGCTACGTAAATAAGCAAAATTGCCGCATTTGGAGTGAAGAGCAACCAGAAGCCGTTCAAGAACTGCCCATGCATCCCGAAAAATGCACTGTTTGGTGTGGTTTGTACGCTGGTGGAATCATTGGACCGTATTTTTTCAAAGATGCTGTTGGACGCAACGTTACGGTGAATGGCGATCGCTATCGTTCAATGCTAACAAACTTTTTGTTGCCAAAAATGGAAGAACTGAACTTGGTTGACATGTGGTTTCAACAAGATGGCGCTACATGCCACACAGCTCGCGATTCTATGGCCATTTTGAGGGAAAACTTCGGAGAACAATTCATCTCAAGGAATGGACCGGTAAGTTGGCCACCAAGATCATGCGATTTGACGCCTTTAGACTATTTTTTGTGGGGCTACTTCAAGTCTAAAGTCTACACAAATAAGCCAGCAACTATTCCAGCTTTGAAAGACAACATTTCCGAAGAAATTCGGGCTATTCCGGCCGAAATGCTCGAAAAAGTTACCCAAAATTGGACTTTCCGAATGGACCACCTAAGACGCAGCCGCGGTCAACATTTAAATGAAATTATCTTCAAAAAGTAAATGTCATGGACCAATCTAACGTTTCAAATAAAGAATCGATGAGATTTTGCAAATTTTATGCGTTTTTTTTTTTAAAAAAGTTCTCAAGCTCTTAAAAAATCACCCGTTATAACAAAATAAAACAGAGATTTTTGTCACATCCACAAACTTTTTTGTGATGTTAACAAAATGTCTGTTGTATCTACAAAAAATCTGTTTTGTAAATGTTTGTCAATATCACAAAGTTTTTGTTAATTTGTTTTTGTCAATTTAACAAAAAAGAATACATTTTTGTTAAAATGACAAATATTTTGTTTTGGGGTTGAATTATTTGTAATATTGATAAAATAATATTATCAGATAGATAAAACTATTTTGTAAGGAAACCAAAAAATTTCTTTTGTGTATGATATAGTTCACATTTGGTTTTTGTTAAAAAATCGATGTAAGATTAACTGAACTTAACAAAAATTGCGTTTTGTTCATACGCCCTCACACATGGTTGCATGTGAGATCGTAGGGACGAAACGCCAATTTTTGTGGACTTAAATCCCAAAAAAAAAAAACTATTTTGACAAAATATTTTGCTGAATTGACAAAATATTTTGTTGAATTGACAAAATATTTTGTTAATTTAACAAAATATAACAAGAAATGTTTGTTAATTTAACAAAATATTTTGTTAATGTAACAAAACAATTTTGTTAATTTAACAAAACAATTTTGTTAATTTAACAAAACAATTTTGTTAATTTAACAAAAAAATTTTGTTAGTTAATCCGATCATAATAAAAAAAAAATAACACTAACAAAAAAATTGTTAATACAACAAAAGAATTGTTAATATGACAAATTAATTTTGTAAATTCTACGAAATTTTGTCATATTGACAAAATATTTTTGTTATTTCAACAAATTTATCTGTTAGCATAACAAAATAATTTAGTGGATACAACAAAATATTTTTTGTTACCTCAACAAAATTCTATAATTTTTATCAATTTGATAAAACTTTTTGTTGTACGTATATTGACAAAATTTTTGTTAAATCAACCTAGATTTTTATCATATATACCTAGATTTTATTTTCAGTGTAGTCGTGCATTTTATTTATTAATAAAGTTCTTTTCTCCGAGCTTTCTTTTCCGCAAAAGTATCTATAACATCATCAAAGTATAAAGCTTGGGTCATAGAATTTTCAAAAGACAGAATAGCCAAGCTACGTAGCCTGTCTTGTGCTATAGAGTTTCTTAAATAGGTTTTTGTTAATTTTAGTTTCGAAAATGATCGTTCAGCACTAGCTGTAGTCACAGGAATTGTAACAAATAACATTAATGTAGTACATATTTCAGGAAAGCTGCACGCCATGAAATGATTCTGTATTATTAATAAATCAACAAGTTCTCTAATACTCCAAAATTTTTTTATTTCATCTGTGAAAGTGGACCGAAAACTGAGAATTTCCCTGGCAAATGATTCAGATATGTCCTTTTTACTTGCGACTTATAGGTACTATAAGGCAAGTTATGCATTCGTAAAAAAAATTGAACTCGAGATTTTGATCAAAGTTGACATTACGATGATAGCGAAGACCAAAAAAGTGGGTCTCGCAATTCTGTCTGTCTGTCTGTCTGTCATCTGTTAGATTACAGCTAAACGGCTCGGCCGATTTTCTTCAAACTTGGTAGATATGGGTTTTGATTTTTTACTCCCGGATGTTTTTTTATTTGATTTTTTATGACCAAAAATAACGGTACCTGCCATACGATTTTTTTCCGAAATTTTATAAATATTTTTTTTTCTCAAAAACTGTCCCTACGATTTTCTTTAAAAAAATTTAATTTAGTTAAACCTAGGTAATGGTCGAAAAATTTTTTCAAAAAAATGAGTAGTTTTGATACCCCCCTTGTGACCATTTTTTTTGTTTTTGATTTTCTCAAAAACGGTACCACCGATTTCGATCATTTTTTTTTTATGCTAAAGCTTCCCAGCAGTTTGAATATTATTGTGTATTCAAATTTTCCAAAACAAATTTTTTGGAAATTTTTTTTTTTCAAAACTCAATATTTCGAAAACCCCATGCTCGATTTTTTCAAAACTTGATAAATAGAAGTTTGGAAAAATAATCTACAATATATGAGCAAAATAAATTCATTTTACCTAAAAATAACGGTACCCTCCATACAAATGTTAAAAAATGGTTTTCGAAAATTGTATTTTTCTCGAAAACGGTTCCGAGAATTTTGCTTAAATTTTTTTTCTTTCTATTATTTCTTAATATCTGTAATTTAATAAAAAAAATTTGAAAACAAGATATTACTGACTGTACCTACCATAGAACAATTTTTTAAAATTTTGAATTTCTGATTATTAGCACAACGGATTTTAATGAAATTTCGTAGAGGGAAGCTTCTAAAAAGTTTAAAAAACATTGCATTTCAAAATTTTAAGAAAAATAATTTTTTGAATTTTGAAAAAAAAAAAAATCGTTTTGTTTTTTGAAAATTCAATGTCTCGAAAACGGCTCAATATTTTTTTTGTAAATTTTATTTTTATACGTACAATAATAAAAACTTCAAATTGGCGTACCAACATTTTTTCTTAAAAATGTTTTAAAATTTTCTTATATAAAACCTTATTTTTTAAGAAACCACTACAAAGACTTTTTGTTTGTGCATAAATCTATATTTGTTTGAATCACATGGCATCCTATTCTTACCTTTAACTACTAAAGAAGTTTTTTTTTAGTCATTTAAAAAATGAATTTTATGCTTATGAACAGTTTCTCTAATAACATTCATTTTTGAAATTCTTAGTCTTTTACATAGGAGCAAGTTCGTGCGACCCAGGCGTGCATTTTATTATATATACATCAAGAAATTCTAGAGCTTTTTTTAATAAATCAGTGTCATTTAAAATTTGCAAAGTAAAGTGAACATTTTTTACGTAAATCGATAGTTAATGGTACGCGTTGATTTGGTAAGCTGAAAATATGTAAAATAAAATTTATTATTATAAAAAAACAAAAATGTTTTACTTTACCGCAGTTTTTGATGAAGTTTAGTGCATTCAATAGGAAATTTCGTGATTTTAAGAGAACAATCTTTCCCCTTATCACCTATACCCTTCCGGGCAAATGAAGTTTGTCAGAAAAATTTTCGGTTAAATCGCGAAATTTCCCATCGAATGAACTAAAATTCGTAAAAATGCGCGATAACAAGAAACATTTTTGCTTTTTTGTAATAATAAATTTTGTTTAACATATTTTCAGCTTACTAAGTCCGCTTACTAAGTTGATTTTATTCATATAATTGTTAACTATCTATTTACATTATACATTTTTCAAATCCGCGATGAGAGGACTTTCAGTGTCACTGGCTTCTAGCCTATTTGGTTAACAAAATGAGGGAATTCTCCGGCCGTCACTAGCTCGTCCGCGTTACCAACGTATCGCGACAAAAAATGAAGCAACCAATGGATGCGTTCTGAAAATCGACATCTTTTTTTTTTGAATGTGTTGAAATTTTAATGATTAATTTTAATTTATATACAGGGTGTCCCACAGTCACCGCCCCAAATGAAAACCATGGATTCCTGAGATCATTTAAAGTCGAAAAACTTAAGAGATAATTTTCTCGTTTTCGTCCCGTTTTCGAGTTATAACGGTTTTTATGATTTTTGCCTAAACTGGCTTTATCTTTGCCAAACTACGTCCGATTCGTAAGATTTTTGTTACAACCAATCAAGAATTTATTACAGTTTTAGTTTTTCCCAAAACTTTTGTTTCTGCGGCCAACCGTTTCTCCGCAATTTTGCATTAAACCCAATTTATTTGTTTTTTAAGTTGTTTTTTTTTCACTTTGAAATCATTTTATTCAAAAAAACACGTTAATGAGTATTAATTTTTTTCACTTTACTAAAGCCCAGTTTATTTTCATAAAAAACAATAATTTGTTTTCCTTAAAAAGAATACTAAATGTAATTAACAAAAAATAAACAAACTGAGTGAATTTAAAAAAAACTAATTTTTAAATACAAAATTAATTCAAATGAATTAAAACTTTAAGCCATTGTTTTTTAAAATCAGAATATTTCTCTCGCGTTTGTTTTCAATGACAACAAGCAAAGCAATCCTTACAAGCAGGAATATCTTCCTTGCTGTTTGTCACTCTTGCACACAAAAATTACTGCTATGTGTTCTCAGAAATTCATAGAAGATTATTGTGTTACATATATGTAAAGATTTTTTTTTTTGTGAGAATAAGAAGAAAATCAGACATAAAAGTGAAAAGCCATATTTGGGTTCGTATGCGGTAGAGGGTTTTAAAAACTAATTGATACTCGTACCTATTTTGAGAATAAATGCCTGTTTTCTTACGGAATAATGTAATGAATTGACATTCAAATGTCGAGGGCGAGGCTTGCTAGTTATGATAAATCGATTTTCTAAAAACCATTAAAACCTAGAATCTTAAGCAGGCACATGAGCAGATACGAAAGTTGAAATCATGGGTGCCAAAATAGTTCCACTGAGAGTGGACATAGTGATAAAAATGTACTGTTCCATTCCCAACCAAAACCAACGGCTACTGCTTGAGTGCATACGTCCTCTTATATTAATACGATGAGAAGACAATCCATCAATGGTATGGCAGTCCTTATTTCAAAATCTCGTTTTGTGAAAGTAAAATGAATAGGAAGTGTACAGGTAGGTACATACACTCACTGCTGGCTTATGTACATACATTATATGGATCCCATGGTTTTGTTTGAGTATGAATATTTCATTCCGAGTGGGAGCTTTTCCGGGAAATATTCGATTTTCCTCAGCTTGCACTCAATTTCCATTCATATCAAGCATATCGATTGTTCAATCCTTGTTATGAAACATGGATGAGTATCTACCGATTTTAACTTTTTTAAAGTTCTTAAAGCACCTTCAATCTATCTATACTTACTTATATTTATTATCTGTATATATTCGTAGAGCATACATCCATAAAATTGCTTAGACTAAAGTGTTGAATCAGTACTTTTTGAACTAAATAGTTGATAATGCGTAGAAAAATGTAGGTGACTGTGAAATTGAAAGGTTTTACAAAAAAAAAAAAACATAGACCCACATCATCTATCAGCTACACACTTATAAAAATTGTATAGGATGTTATTCCTTTGCCAGAAGGAAGAATCAATTTTTTTTGATTGCTTCGCTTCTGTGTAAATAATTCATCCTTTGACCAATTTTTGCTAACATTTTCCTTATTTCCATTTATGTATTTTATCCCTTTTTCTGTATGTACATATGTATATACGAGTATATGTACATAGAATGATACTCGTAAATGAGAAAGGCTCAAAACGCACTTACGATTTTTTGTCAAGACGATTAAAAAATCGCGGTCGCCCCAAATTAGTGTCATGCACTCACTTGTGATATTTTTGTCGCGTGATTATTTAATCGCAAACAAATAAAACACTTTACTTTAAATATGAGTGCACACATTTGCTACAATAAAATAGCAATGTGGAAGGTACCTGGGAGTGAATCTTGATAAACTCGTTTTGATTAAAGCAAAAACTTCACAAGGTCTGTTAAATCTTTCGTGGAGAAATATTTTTTCAAAGCAACGGATAGTTCTGTCCGCGAAATACAAAGTATTTGAGGATGTTGTTAAGATTTCACTTTCCTACGCTGCTCAGGTATAAGGGAATCAATGAATATGAGACGATAGAAAAGTTCCATAGAGGTTTTTTGAAGAAGATTTTAATCTTTCATTAAAAACACCGAACTATGTCTTATAGCTGGAAACAGGACTGCCCAAAATTGTCACTAACACTTTTTTGTACACTATGTAATTTAAAAGCCAAATAAAATTGTTTCAATGTCATGAGTGTACATATGTCTCATTTTTACTCCCCAGCAAAAAACATACTTCGGAAAGAAAACTATGACATTAGAAGCAACAATCGCAGTGCTTTATGATTTTGATTGTAAAATATATACGCATATAATGAATTACTTACTTAAAATAGCGAAGATTAAGATTTTTTTTTTTAAATTTAAATCAATGTCACAGATAATCGTTTCTCAAGTGATATTGAATGTATCCATTTTGTATTTTGTGCAACTATACTCTGTCCAACAAAAATTGTCAGTACAGGCCTTATGGGAGAGCTTTTTCTAAAGCAGTGGTGCCTGATGCACCCTCACTTCAATGCTGATGAGATACTAACAAGAGTGTCAACTGTCAACGTGTCAAGTGTCACTCAATACGATCGTGCGCTCTTTATCTACATCAAAACAGAGTTACCATTATTATTCTCAATTGCAAGCAAGGAGCTTTTTCAGTGGTTTTTGTTAAGGAGCTTCTGGGATTTGAAGCTTTTGAGAACACATTTTAAGAAGATGAGTATGTTGAGTGTTGTCGTATTGCTTTTCAACTTAAAAAAAAAACGCGCCTATTATCTTACCGCTTGGTGTTGTGGGAAAAGGTAAATTGAATATTATTTTCAGTCGTTTTGAATCGGCAGACGGTAGCCCTACGCGTTTTTTACTCTCATTTGCGGCGATTTATAATGTAAACTACGGAATCCCTGTGAGAGCTTTAAAAGGCAACACACTTATGCATGGCAATGCAACCAGAATGAGAGACAAACATCCTATCTTTCCTGTACTGACAATTTTTGTTGGACAGAGTATAGTTGCAGTAGTTCTTTAAACCATTCAATTTTCAATAATCATTTTTTAGTATTCCACAAATGTCTGTGGGCGGCCTTTTAAACTATTGTTTGGGGAGAGTACGATTACTTAGGCGCCAAAAAATGATAACGGCTTTTTGTAGAGTAGTTCAATACAAGCATTTTTTACTATGGGAGAGGGGGTCTATCTCCCCCCGTTTGGGCAGGAGGGACAATTTCATAAAAAAAGTACTAAAAATGAAAACAAAAATATTAAAAAATAACGGTAATACTTACTATTAAGTATTATACCTTTTTTTAAAGCCAATACTCTGTTCTATTAGCTACTTTTTAAATCAAGTAAAATTAATGCTTCTTTTTTAAGAAAAACGGGTTTTAAACTTAAAATTTTAGAAAAAAAAACCTACAAAATAAAGTTATAAGTGTAATTTCTCAAAACTATAAAATTATATATTTTTAATTGAAAATTACCAAATATACTTTTTATTAGATTTTTATTTATTGATTATTTTTCTTTGAGGATTATGAAAAAATTAGTTCTTTCTAAAAAGTATAGTACCCGTAAGTAATTTAGCTTTACCCAGAATGCACCACGAGGAAGTAGACTTACATTGCATTCCACGTCCAAGTCAGTCAGTTTGTCAGTCAGTCAGTCTTAGTTAGTTATGTCTTAAGAATTTATGTTATTTTCGTCCATGAAGTCATCGTCTGTATTTTCGTTTGTGTCAAGTTCGTAGAGTTCGTTAAGTTCGTCGTTGATGGTGAGGAGTAGCTTAGGCTGTTTGGGTGGGATAACAGCCTCTAAGTTTTCACTTTCAACGGTGGGTGGATCAAAATCTTTAAGCTGTAGTCCTACACATTGGCTCCATCGGCAATACATGGGTACACTTTTTGCATATCCATCAAGAACTCCATAATTTGAGAGCCAATATCTTCTTTGTATTTCTTTTCTAGGCAATGTTTTCGATAGAAAAACAGGGCCATGTATTGGTGAAGGTGGTTTGTTGTTCTTCGGCACAAAAGGTTTTTTTTTGATATTCTGTTTTGATTTTCCAGATCATTTATGGTATTGGTTATAAACCGTGCTCCCAGGGAATATTTTCTCAATGCCTATATATTGACGAGCGCTGTCAGTGCAATTGCGACTCGTATTCTGGTTAACGTACTTGTGTATGTAGGGCCACAAATCGGCTTTACATTTCGAGTTGACTTTAAAAAAAAGTCCGATTTTATCCTCTTTACACTACAACCCAAGCACAACGATTGTCATTTGTTCAGTTATGCGGCCTCGATGGTATTTCCTTTTTGTCAAAAATGTTTCGTCAATTTGAACTGTTTTCCCTTCGCCGCCGATGGTATTATCATGGTGTGAGGCTATTATTTTAGCTATTTTTCTGCAATAGTTGTAATCATCTATTACTGTGGATTTACTCAGCTCATTTTTGGTATCATGATGGCGCCAAGCGAGTAAATTCTAAATTAATTTAATCAAAATTAATGTTAAGAAATAATTAAAAAAAATGTAATTTATGTTTAAGATTTTAATAGACTAAGAGCCCACAGCAATTTTTGGGTGTGATTGATAACAAAAAATAATTAGCATAATTAGATAGGCCTTTTATACATATTTACAAATGTGAAAGTCTTGCATGCTCTAGTGGGAGCAATAGTGCATAATATTGCATCAAGTATGCAGTTCTTTCCAAGTCCAAATAATTGTAATAACAACTTTGCCAAAATGTAGAGTTAAGTCCCCTGATTGAAAATATCGAGGTACAAGACGTTTTACAGACAGCCTTCTGCCCGCGAGACGCGATAAGAAAAGGCTACTTCTTGCACTAAGAAGGCCACCTTCAAAACATCTTGGACCTCGATATTTGCAATCAGGGCACTTAGTTGTTCATTTTGAAGTTATGGCAAATATTTTATCCCAATTTTTTAGAATTTGGAAAGAACTGCATACTTGATGCACTATAATGCACTATTGCGCCCACTAGAGTATGCAAGACGTTCACATTCATAAATAACTATAAAAGGCCTATCTAATTATGCTAATTATTTTTTGTTATCAATCACACCCAAAAATTGCTGTGGGCTCTCGGTCTATAATAATTTACCTGAAAAACTGTGTTAACTGGAATTTTAATGACGAACGAGATAACAACGGCAAGAACTTCCCGAATCTCTAATCGACATTGTGACCCATGAAAAAATGTGCCAATGGATGGGTTGATTGATTTTCTGCACGTTCTGTCACCTTTTTTTTGAACTTTTTGCTGAGCATCGCCAAGCCCAGCCCAATTTACAATTGGTATTATTTTCTACCTTCATTATTGGGATGCTGCAACACGATGGGGGAGTTGATGTTTTATTAGGAATAAGTCCAACTTCTTCTAAAAAAACTATGGTTTTTTCGTTGGTCGATATTAAATTTTCGAATGAACAAAAAATTGAAAAGTTGCTAAGGTTAGGATGAAAGCCGCCATTGCTTATTAAAAAAACACGCTTTACTATCACAAAGGCTGATTAAAGAATGTGCTTCGTTTATATTAACTTGTAACACATCATGTGCATGACAAAAAAAAAAAATATGTACAGTCCGTAACACTTGAATAGCCTCACACACAAATTATTTTTAAAATAACTTAAAATTTTTTTATGAGATTTTAATTTTTTGATATTTACGGTGATCTCACTTTAGTGTCGAGTGCTTTAAACACAAAAAAACTTTGCATACACCCAACCTCACACCTATCCCAAATCCTATAGTGTGCCCAAGGAAGGGTGTTGCAGGGGAGAAGCATGCCCCTCCATACGTACCTCATTGTTTATACGCCGTAATGCGTAAGCGAGCAAAAAAACAAATATCTCAAAAAAAGTAGTTTTACTTATTTTCAATTTTCTCAAAAACTCGACAACATAAAATCATCTAGATTTTAGTTTTTGATTAAAAAATAATTAGAGCAACGAATTTTGGGAAAAAATAATAACATAAAACTTTGCAATTTTGAAAAATTAAACATTAAACTTTTTTTTTATGTTTTTTTTCCCCAAAATTTGAGTTTAAAACTTGTTTTTTTCAAAAACTGTGCATAGATTCCACTTGATTTAAAAATAATCTAATAGATCAAAATATTGGCTTTAAAAAAAGGTATAATACTTAATTGTATGTATTACCGTTATTTTTTAATATTTTTGTTTCCATTTTAGTACCTTTTTTATAAAATTGCCCCTCCCGCCCAAACGGGGGGAGATAGACCCCCCCTCCCGTAGTAAAAAATGTACTCTTGCCTATTCTTTGATTAAATGAAACTGACCGTTAAGTAATCTGGAATTATGAGAGAATACACCCAATACTTTTTTTACGTATTTGAGTAGACTTTAAACGTAACATAAGAGCCACTAAACAACCCAACTAACATACCCTTCAGAGCTTAGCTCCTGAAATCTGAAGATTATATGAACTTATAGTCTTATAAGAATCCCTTTCTGAAAACTGTGCTCTAAATACGTCCATATAATCCCATAACAAGTCATATTTAAGAGTTAAGTTAATTTTATACTACTTTGAAAATCCTAAAAGAATTTGAGTTTAAAACCTCCTATATCAAGAAACAATTTAGAGTTCAAAGAATATAAGCTTTGCAGTAAGATCGCGTAATGAGATCCTTAATGCAACAGCCACAACTACTAACAAACTTCACTTTTCTGATGTCAACGTTCTCCTCTCACTCGCACGTAAGTAAACATAAATCGTAAAGAAGCGTCTATGATCCCATAGAAAGAATAAAGATGTTACGTACTATACTTCAACCAACAAAAATATGCAGTACACGTCTTATGGGAGAGCCTTTTCAAAATCAGTAGCGTTCTATATTTTTGCACCATACTAAATTGAAAGAACTCCTCCATAAAAAAGTGTTCGTGCGCCCATAAATTTTCGATTGCATCTGACGCAGACCCGACGTCCTATTGACTGCACATCTGAGTGTGCACTGAGTTGCTGTGGTCTATGGCTGTTGGTGCTATTCAATTTCAACCCCCATTAAATATTGTTGTGCGTTCAGAGTTACCCTTGTTCATTTCGTAACTTGTTCAGTTTTTTATCCTTTGATTTCTGTTGAGGTGCTTTTGATTTTAGAGCTTTAAAAAAAGGGTCCATTTAAAATCAACACTACGATAACCCTGTGAGAGCTTTAATGAAGGACAGATTTATGCAATTCACTGTAGCCAGAATGCGAGGCAAACGTCCTATCTTGCCCACACTGTATATTTTTATTGGACAGAGGATAGAAGAGTTAGTGTCTCGTCAGCAGCAGCCATATTTATATACACAAGCAAAGTAGTTGCCTGTATATATGAGGGTTACCATAACTTAAAAAATTATGTTCTCGATAAAATAACTTGGCTGTAGCACTGACTTAAAACTTATTAGATGGCCTGTTCAAGTTTTCATTTCGCATTGTTGTGATTAATTAAGTAAAGTTAATATTCGATTTTTAAATAAATTTCTGGACATAGAAATGTCTAAATTTGGCTACAACGAGGTAGTGGTCCTAGTCAATCAGAGGGGATGAACAATTTATTACATCGATATCAAAATCCTAAGCATTTAGCAGCTCTTTTGGCGGTATCGAGAATGTAGTCAATCCAACGAAGAACGTCGTTGACACACATATCGAGCATTTAGAGCTTTTCGACTTCTTCGATGCAAGTGTAATTCAAGCACACGGCATAAGGGGTGAATTTTTCTTCAACGACAACAGACAGCTTTGAGTTTTCGAAGCATAAAACTCCACACGATTTTGAGTTTAATGAGCTATTCATACGATTCCGTTGCAATTCCATTTCCGAAGGAGATAGACTTTAATTCGAGGACGAGTATGGGAAGCCAAGGGTAGAGTGAGAGTCGTCGGCAAAATAATAAGGTGGATTAGAAATTTCAGACAAGAGATCATTTATAAAAATGAGGAAGAGAGCTCGAGACAAAACGGAGGTCTGCGAAACACCAGAATTACAACATGTATTGAACGATCCAGAAGGTAATTTCTAGTTCCAAAGAAGAGAATTTCTTTGATAACAAATGCACCCATTTATGATAAGAGAGCCTGGTGCCAAACTCTATCACATGCCTTAGAAATATCAAGCCCAATAATTTTACTTTATCCAAAATAATGTAAAGATCTGTTCCACTCTTCGATGAGATATGCCATCAGACCACCCGCCAGCCGTATTGCCGTTCATTAAAAAGCTTTCTTGAGCTGATGATTTATCAGAGATTCCATGACCTTCGAAAGAAGAGACGTAAGTGCAATTGGTCGAAAGGAAGAGGCGGAAGAAGGGTCGCCTTTTTAGAAACAGGCTGGACAAATGTTGTTTTCCATCTGTGGCTGTTTTCCACTTTGGGTATCAGACAATGTAGAGCTGAGCACTACAAGCGTGCCATATGCTGCAATCGCAAATGGGAATCAACGTGATTCGTCTTTGAAATTATTAACCCCCACTGGTATGCTACGCCTTCCTGAATCGTTTGCTATGGAAATAAATAATTCGAAATTTAATATTCTTCGGGGACTATTACCTATAAGAGAATATCCATCTTCAGATTATCTTCGTATTTTAGATTTAAATTTATTTTAAACTTACTTGCACAAATTTATTAGATTTTATTACATCCTCTGAGATATTGAGCTCCCTTTTGAGATAACTTATTTATTCATGTGGGATAATAGGCACAATCATATAAAAAAATACTTACTTCAATATCAAAATAAACTTTTATCCCAACATGTAAGCAATCCACTTAAGAACAGATTTTCAAAGAAGAAATTATATTTAAGGCTAAAATTTAGTATTGACATTGATAGTATACACTACATAAACTGGAAGGTCAAAGGTCATAAAATCATTACTTTACAGTTTGTTTTTGAGCAAAATTATTTATTCAAACTTGAGATTATGCAAAGAGGAAGTTAGGTTTGTTTGCTTAGCTATGTAGACATTTTCTTGAAGAGAGAAAGAAGGTTAAGTCAAATGCATTTTCTACCTATACTTTGTTCAATAAAAATTGTCAGTACATTGAAGATAGGACGTTTACTTCTGACTCTGGTTTCGTGGGCTTGCATAAGTGTGTCGCCTTTTAAAGCTCTCACAGGGTTTTCCTAGTTTGCATTATAATTTATAAGTCGCCAACACTCAACATAATATACTCAACTTCATAAAACTTGTTCTAAAAAGCTTCAAATCCCAAAAGCTCCTTAATAAAATCCACTGAATAAGCTCCTTGCTTGTAATTTAGAATGATAATGGTAACTCTGTTCTGATGTATACATATAACAACAGCAGTGGGATTCAACGGTCCCATTAAGGGGTACAACTTTTTGCGAAGAATTACAATAACAATTCTTTAAGACAAGTCAGTGGCTTGCTGTTTTTTAAGTGGCATTTTTCCCAACGTAGTGCAGTGGTAAGTCCATAAGGGCCACTGCTTTGGAAAAAGCTCTGCCATAAGGCCTGTGCTGATAATTTTTGTTGAACAGAGTATAGTCTGGTTTCTATATTCCACATTTGGGACTTTAAAACAGCTGTCAGAAGAATTTAGAATAAAGAAACGAAAATTGAAGAAAGTTAAAAAGTAGAAAAACATAATTCAAGCCTTTGTTTGACATTTTGGATTACCAAAACCATAAACATAGATACTTCCGGAAAGGTGTTCGTTCGTATATGGGTGATTCTAAGAACGATGGAATTTTCGGCAGCCCCAGAAATATTTTAAAATCCGTTCAGTTATTTAATCTGATTATTTTTTATAAAATTAAATCTGATAATCAATAGAGAAATGAAAATTATTTCTGTTTAGGCGGAGTGATTGAATTAAATTCAATTAAAAAGCTCAAGTGACCTCAACTCCAAGGTGCGTCTCGCCCAGGTACGACAAGCTTTACAAGCTGTTAGTTCAATCTTCTTAATACCATTTCACTTTATGATCTCCTAATTTGCTTTTTAAAATGTTCTTTTTGTTATAGTATAATTAAATGCTCTTTAAAACATCTTAGAGATAATCATGACAAATGTCACCATCACCATATTGACTCTCTATGTACCCTCTATAAAACCTCTTTAAAAGGAGTAGTTTTAAAATGCTGAAAGAGGTTTTCATTTTAATTTTTCGAATACATCTTGAAGATATTCTGTGGAAGTTTTGACTAAAACGTATTTATGAAAGCTTAACATCAAGAATTACTACTTTCCTCTTTGGTTGAAAAAAAATGTTTAGTTTCGCCTAACAATTGTCAATTGTGAAACCAAGCGAAAATCTTTTTTTCTCTCTTCTGTTTAAAGAAAACAACTCAACTATTTAGTTGAATGTGCGCGCCATTGCATATGATTATGTTTAATAAAAATAAACAAAACTGCACAACTGTTTGGTTGCTTATAGAAAACAGATGAACTATTTGGTTGAATGTTCGCGCAGGTGCGTATGTTACACAAAATAGCGAGGTCATTTTAGGCAATCGTTTAGTTTGTGTCAAAACACAAACTTTTTAGTTGCTCGAACCAAGCAGTTGCGAAACTAAAAATTGAATGTGCGCGCCTAGCCTAATTGTTGTGAATTTTTTATCTTTTTCTTTTACTCTTTGCTTACACTTTGTTTGCTCTTTTTTTCTTTGAATTCGACTAATTGTAAACAGCTATCTTCTTTCTTAACTCTTTATTTACACTTTTTTCACTCTTTGCTTTGAACTTCAGTTTCGATATCTTATCGTGAAGTGCTTAAGATATTTTAAAGAGTTCTTAACAAATGGGTGGCGTCAGTGATGCCATATCGTGGGTTTTATCCCTTTTTGTGGGTTTTTTTGGTCTAAAAAAAGCAAAAAGGGATAAAGGGTTTTTTTGAAGCTCGTAGAACAAAAAAAAGGGTTTTTTTCATAATGAGAATTTTCGTTTTTCGTTTGTTAAAAAAAAATTCTAAATTAGAAATCACTTCCACTTTTCCTTCATCTAAACATAGTATTAGGATGTTGTTAAATTTTTCGCTGCACCTATTCACCTATTCACCTTCCACATATCCTTTTTCACCTCAGTGAAATTACCATAGAATACAACTATATTCTACAATGTTCAAAAACTCGCTGGCTTTCTGTGCATCCCTGCGTGATTAGACTTTTAGAAAATTGGAATGTTTTAAAATCGTTTTTTTGCTTAGCTTCAAAAAATTTATGAGCAGCTCCTTCAAAATAAAGTTAAATCTTATTTCTTTTTCTTGAAACATGTTTTGTCGATTTTTGATCAATTTATTGCCCTTTTTCAAAACAGAAAAGTTTTGGTGCATTGCATAGTTCAGGAATGCAAAATTTAAGTTCTAAAAATGTGTTCATTTTTTATAAAAGCAGAGTTTTTCGAGCTACTGTGGGACGCTCAGCTCGCAATTTTAAAAATCCTAATAATTATACGTTGGATATTACAGAAAATATATTTTTGGGTCAAGAATGCGAGGATTCCTTGATCTCGTTGGACAGCGCCGAAAGAGCAGATTTAAAAACAAATTGTTTGAATTTCAGTGAGGAAACTTTCGATCGATGAAATGTGGTTCGAGATCTGCCACATGAAGAATTTCAACAACGAACTAATTTTCCCAAGCTTAAATGATGTGGTCAAAACGGCCTTAACGAATGCGGAAGCAGAGAGAAAAATAAATTCAATTTTTTTTATTAAGATCATGCTTCCAGGCCAAAAATATTTACTGCTACAATTTTGAAATTAAGGAGGAGCACTTAGCGTACATAATTCAAAAATGTACACATAAAATATGTAAATGTATTAATGTTCATATAAGTTCTTATAACTGCATATGTTATAGGTAGGCTTCGGATTCTCATGCACTTAAAATCTGAAAATATGCGCTTAAAATATGCGCTCAAAAATGCAAAATATGCATTTAAAATATGCACTTAAAACCAATTTAACTTAATTTCTATTCAACATAAAACACATTTTCTTTATCTCTTAAAATAAGTTAGTGGTTTATGTGTATTTGCAACCGAAAACAGTTGGCTGTTGTACATGAAACGTGTTAAGCCTTATGCGCGAAACAGATTAAACCAGCAACAGCACCAGCAGCGCCGGCCGTCAACAGCAAACAGCACCCTGGCCAGGAAATACTTTTCAAACACATTAGACCAGCATCGTGTTGCAATTTTTTGACATTTATGCGTTTTATTGTTGTTTCATTTTGTGTTACGAGTATTGTAACCAGCAACAGCAAATTTTGGATTTTGACCAAACGACGACGCTTTGATGTTGCTGGTACTGGTCTATTTTGTGTTGAACCTTGAACGATTAAAATACAATGGCGCAAAATTTTAAACAGCCTATTATTAAGGTATTAGTATGATACTACTTAACAATTTGCTAACTTTAAAGTAGCTTACTACTCATTCTTAATTTTAAACATTTTCTAACTAGTATCGTACTAAAAGAATTTTCTTAATAAATTGCTTCTGAACACGCCTAAAACAATGGCATTTCGTGTAAAAAAGTAAGTACACGAACCTTTTTTTGATGTTTGCAAATGTCAAAGAGTCATATGAAGCTAGCACGATATACTAAAAAAACAAAGTATGTATTTGATGATTTTAACTTTAATAGAAGGGTAGAGAAAGAATGATGCCATATTCGATTAAAATTAGCAAATTCGTTGTTTTAACCTAGTATGTATCATACTAAGACAATTTTAGCATCGTACTAAATCAATTAAAATTTTGCGCCATTCTAAAACAGTGGCTTCTGCTGTTGTTGGTGCTGGTTCAATCTGTTTCGCGTTTTAAGCTTTACCATATTATACCAACATTTTTGATAGATGATCGTTTAAATTTCGATCTCATTTATACAGTTTCAAACACACAAACTTATTTGTTTTTTTTTTCATTTCAATGTTTTGCCGGCACAATCTAGTCAAGTTCATATATGCACCTTTGTTTATATATTGCTTTATATTGTGGTGTTTGAATATGATTCAAGATTGTGAAATGAATAAAAGAAATAGATAATACTAGTCTGAAGGTTCGTTTGCACTGACATAAAATTTATATTTTTTTACTGTCTAGTTTAGTTTTTGAACAATATAGGTAGATGCTCTTAAAATATAAATTTATTATAAAAAATATGCATTTATAGTAAAATATGCACACAAAAATGCAAAATATGCATTTATAGTAAAATATGCAAAAATATGCACTAACGTTTAAATGCCATTTTAAAGGAAATTTCTTGATTCGTATACATAATTAGTTGCCTTGCTTCCAAGTTGTTCCTAAAAAAATATGCATTTGCATGGAAATCCGAACCCTAGTTATAGGTATATGATTTTTTTATAAGTTAAATGTGAAATAAGTTTTTTTTTTTGTTTTTATAAGTTAAGTGTGAAATAAGTTTTTTTTATCAGACTGAATGTGATTTTTTGTTTTTTATTGTTAATTTTATTTTATTTTTAAGTTTGTTGAAGACTGAATAATAAATAAGTATGTTTTGTTATAAAAAACTTGTTTTGTTATAAAAAACTTGTTTTGTTATAAAAAACTTGTTTTGTTATAAAAAACTTGTTTTGTTATAAAAAACTTGTTTTTTTTTTTATTTTAAAATGGATTATAATGAAAAAAACTATAAATTTTTGATTTTACACTTCGTGGGATATTTGTGGGTTTTTTCTTGTAATACCGTGGGATAAAAGGGTTTTTTTTCTATTCATTCTGGGATTTTACACCTTAAAAGTCTGGCATCACTGGGTGGCGTATCTGTATAAAATACATATATTTTGTAAAGGGTGACATTGTTAAACGTGTATTGAAGATAAAATTATTATTTACTAGATTTTTATGTTTTATCGTTTACTATACGAAGTCATGAGTTTCTACGGATGTAAGTAAATGAAAGAAGGATGAAGAACTTTGGCAGAATATAAAAGAAATGTTGAAATAAAATTCAAAATAAAATAAAATTGATAATGGGTATTATTTTGATTATGTATAATATCAAATTTTCTGAATTTTCAGTGATTCTTTAGTCGGTTGACAGTTGAACTCAATATTTTGTATCTTGATAGAATGTTGACGCAACAATAAAATGTCAAGTTAGCATATCTTTCTAACAGATTTTTAATCCAGGGATTTTAACACTTTGTGGAATAAAAATTAAGGAATGACATATATTTTCACTTATAGTATGTCTTTTTGTATCTTTTCTCTGTAAGATGTAAAAAACCTGTCAACTTAGATTTAAATTTTGAAAAAAAATGCAATAAAAATACGGAATAATTCTTCAAACAATTATTATGTTTCTTCGTGTTTTGTAGTATAAAGGAGATCTTAGCATCACCATATACAATAAAAAAGTTGATATAATTTTATTTCATACAAAATTCTAAAGACGTAAGTGCTAATACAGTGGGTTGCCAAATTAATAGGGACAGTCATGGATTTTAAGAAAATTGTATGTTTCCTTATCAAATTATTGAAAATCGTTTGTGTATTTTGATAAATAGATATTTTTTATAAAGATAAGATATTTTTACATAAAAAAAGTAGTTAAATAGTTTTTTTTAGTTAATAATTTTAAAAATAGTTCGAAATCAAAAAGAAGTAACAAAATTACAAAAACTCAATATTTTGTAACTTTGCCTTTTGCCTCAATAACTGCTTGAATACGTTTCGGTATGCTATCAATGCACTTTTTAGCGCATTCTTTAATTGCAGGGCAGTGGTGCCAGACCTCTATTAGTTTTTCTTTAAGTGTTATTTTTGTTGTAATATTTTCTTTGGTAATTTTCATTTTAGTGATCTCCCACAGGTTTTCTTTGGGGTTCATGTCAGGGGAATTGCCTGGTCAGGATAAAACTGGTATGTTTTGGCCATTTAGATATTTTGTTGCACTCTTAACTTAATGGCACGGGGCTGAGTCATGCATGAAAAGATATGGTTCATTGTTAGAGAACTATTCTCTTTACTGGGGTATGAGACGAGTTTGCAGAATGTCCTTATATTGGTCCTATCTCATGGTTCCCTGGACAATTTGGAGACATCCAACATCTCTTGTGCTGATGACTGACCACTCCATAACTTTAACAGGATGTTTTACCATTTCTACGATGCAATCAGGATGGCTATTCTCACTGGGACGCGCGCCGCCGATCGATACTGTTCTTATCAGCCAAAATTTCGAGCCCAAGACAAACGTTTTTTTTACCATTGTCTCTGTGAGCCGTGGTTTCTTAACAGGACTATGACCCAAAAGTCTTATTCCGTTAACAACAGTATTAGAAACACCCGTAATAGTAGCTATTTCTCTTTGGAAATGACTCGAATGAGGTAATAATGTTCTTATTTCGTTTTTTCTTTCTTGGAGTGATATCCAATCCTCGAACCATTCTGTTTCGGAAAAATGCCCAAAATCATTAAAAAATTATTATTCTTTTTTTAAGAAAAGCTTTGTTTTAAACAAAATAAATTACGTTACTAACGTTTCAATTAAAACAAATTTCAAAAAATATCCACAAACAACTATCAGAAAAAACACCTTTCAGAATAATACTGTTTTTTTCTCGAATAAAACCGGGTATTCCCCGAATAAGACCATATTGAATATCTGCCGTCAACTTAAAATAACCGTTAAACACGTAGCCTGTGAAATAAAAATCACCACGCACACTTAGAACCAAAACAAATGCTCAAAAGAAAGCTAAAACATTAAATTTAATAAAAATTTAAGATGTCCCTATTAATTTGGCAACCCACTGTATGTTGCTCAGTTTGTAAATCTTTTGAGTTGTATTTATTTGCTGAAATTATTTTACATTTTAAAATTATTCAAATCGAACAAAAAAAAGACCTTTCATAAAATAAAGCACCCTGTAGGTAGGAATACCTTCGATACATACACACGCATGAAACGGCCATATCTATTGCATACTTAAACGTCATTTCTTTTTTTATTCTGAGGGCATTTTATTATTATAATATTATTTTTCTGAATATTTCTTTGTAAATACTATTCTATTTGAAGGCGCGTTAATTTCAAGTAGGGTAGAGTATGCGGTTTCAAATTAAATCTTCTCTCGCAAATCAAAACACGCAATCATAAGAAGGGTATACAATGAATATCGTAAATCCAGTCATAAATTATTGAAGGAAAGAATTCGCCATGTTTGTGTATTTATATTAGTCAATCCATTTTATTTGAATTGCATTAAATTTGTATTTGCGTGAAAGAGAAAGACATTTTGTATACATTTTTCTTCTTCGCAGTTCAATCTTTCTACTCAAAAGTATAAACATCTTAAGAACCACTTGAAAGTGTCTTTATCAAAAAATACAAATACTTAGAACTTACAATAGACTCCCCCCCTTTAGGCCTTTTTGGGTATTACAGACCTCTTTAAGATTGTTCAAAGAGTTGAAAACACTTGGAAAATAACTTTTCAAGATATCTGTAAGAGGCAATTGTGTTGCTTGGGTAGGGGTACCTGTCATAGAACAGTTTTTTTGATTTTCGAATTTCTCACCAAAGGCTCTAACGATTTTGACCAAAATTTTCATGCAGGAGTCCCCTTAAGTTTAAAATAATATTGTATACGAGTATAAAAATATTCGATAATATATTTGTTGGGTTTTTTTGAGAAAAAAAATTTTTTTTTTGAAAAATCAATACATATCTTCAAAACTTATCAACGATTATTTTTTGAAATTATTTCCTAAAATCAATATTATTAAATACTTAAAATTCACGTCCCACATTTTTTGCTTGAAAAATATTAAAGAAATTTCTTATATAAAAAATTTATTTAATAATAAAACGATTTTTTTAAATTTTGTTTGCATAAATTTGTACTTTTCTAGAAATCAGACGGCAATTTCACGCATTTGAACATTTTTATCTCATTTTTATATTTATAAAATGTATTTTAAATTCCAAAGTACTTTTAGATAAGATCAAGTTCGTGCGATCCAATCGTGCATTTTATTAATAATTAATGTACAATAGAATTCTTATTAACTTTAGTTTGCTTAGCTCATCTTAAGAAATAAAATCTTCGACATCCCCTATGAGTTACCTTTTTAACTTAAGTATGCTGAGCCATGAATTAACTTAGCTCCCATTTCAATACTTTTAAATCCTTCGTAAATTGCCTTTAAATTATAATACCTACCCTATTCTGTGCTTACCTTTATCAAAAACAATATCCAGGTTGGTTGAACAAAAACTACATATCTACATAATTGAAGTTGTCCCATATAAACTGTTATCATAATGTATAATACTAAAGAAACTCCTTCCTATTAATGCCAAGACAATTTGCGTACCACCAGAATTTAAATAATACCAACAAAACTTATGGCAAAAGAATATTCTTAATTGAGCAATAAATTTTTGAAAACAATGAATATATCCTGAACAGAGTCATAGTCCGTCAAGAAAAAAAAATATATTCATATTTGTATCTGTAGGAGAAAGTTCACATCGCATATCCTTTCAAGTGTCCTTTTTTATCCTTTAGAATTCACAGCGAAAACTGTATGAATAGTCTCTATTTATCGATAACAATTCAAATTTGAATACACAAAATGAG
This sequence comes from Philhelius festivus, assembly GCA_963931855.1. NCBI lineage: Eukaryota > Metazoa > Arthropoda > Insecta > Diptera > Syrphidae > Philhelius > Philhelius festivus. The sequence goes on along the minus strand of OZ007555.1, from coordinate 48,385,276 downwards.
ACACCACACCAATAACAATCATAAATAATTTCACAATGAATAAAAAACACATTTTACATTTGGTTGGTCTAATAGGCAAATTATACATTCTGACCCCTTCAGCATTCGTTTCAAATACTATAAATATGATCTTGACCCGAGAAATGCCTGGGGCAGACATGCCAGGACTTGTGCGGGACGGGACACACATTCATTCCGTCTGAATCTGCATGCAAAACACATTCTGGGGCCGCCTTTGGAAAATAATAGTGTTTTCATCTTTCAAAGAGGAAAATCAATAAATCACATGGGTCCACACAGAGGAAACATATATTATGATAAGCTATATACGTAACGTATGAAGCCTTGCTGTTTTATAGCACTTCTTTTCTGTGCTAAGGACGTTCTGGTGGCGACTAAAATTGGACTTTTAAAATAGTGTTCTTTGACATTTTTCAAATAGATTTTTTTAATCGATTTTTTTCATTGCCAAAAGCGACGCTTGGAGAATACACTTTCAGACATAGACACACTCTGTCCAAGTGTCCATTTGTGGCTCATGCTTTTTTAAACTTAATTGAACAGGAAGTACATGTTGAAGGAAATACAAAATAAAGCTGGATTATTATAAGGATTAGGTCGAACAGCCACAAGGATCTCACAATTATCGAAAATTTTTGCTTTTGGCTATAAGACTGTTAAAAATAATTGGATATTTGAATTTTGTATTAAATTTTTTAATTAAAACTATTGATTACTGGTATCAAATTTTTAACGTAATCAAGGACAACTTAAATAATTTCATTTTTACTTGCGACTTAAAGGTACTAGCGTAACGGATACAGTTATTGGCACCCCTAAGGAAATTTTTATTAAAATGTGAATAATTTTGCATTAAAAGAGCGGTTAATATAGATATTTTGAACTTTTTTTTCTTAAACTTTAACTTAATATTGTTTCTTTTTTTAAATAAAATGTTAAAAAAGGTAAATAAGAAAAAGCTTTCTCAAAACTACAATTATTGGCACCCAAGGGTACAATTGACACCCCAAAATTTAGACTAAGAATTTCAAAAATGAATGTTATTAGAGAAAAACTGTTCATAAGCATTAAAATTAATTTTTTAAACGACTAAAACAACTTCTTTAGTTGTTGAAGATAAAAACAGGATCCCATGTGATTCAAAATAAAATGCACGACTGGATCGCACGAACTTGCTCTTATGTAAAAGTACTTTGGAATTTAAGATACATTTTATAAACATAAAACATGGATTTAATGAGATAATAATGTTCAAATGCATAAAATTGACGTCTGGTTTCCGGAAAAGTATGAATTTATGCAAATAAACTTTAAAAAATCGTTTTATTATTAAATAAAATTTTTATAAAAGAAATTTCTCTAAAATTCTTCAAGAAAAAAATGTGGGATGCGAATTTTAAGTATTTAATAATATTGGTTTTAGGAAATAATTTCAAAAAATAATCGTTCATAGGTTTTGAAGATATTGATTTAAATTTTTTTTTTTTAAACCCAATAAATATTTTTTCGAATATTTTTATATACAATATTATTTTAAACTTAAGGGGACTCCTGCTAAAAATTTTGGGTTAAAATCCTTAGAGCCATTAATGAGAAAGTCGAAAATAAAAAAAACGGTCTATGACAGGTACCCCTAATAACATTTCCCCCCAAATTTTTTTTTCAGCAAAATATAGTCCATGTCCATAATATCACACTTAATTTTTTTTTTTCAAAATCGTTAGAGCCGTTTTCGAGATATATAATATTTTGCATTACGGGTGTATGGGGGGTACCCTTAGTTTTGGAGCTAAAAAAAAATTTCAATTTCTCCTCTAGGGAATCACCGAAGACTCTTAACTACCGAGATTGAAAGAAAGAGGTCCAGTGGTTTAGGCTGTAGTGAGAGGTACAGACATACAGACACACTGAAACATGTTTTTTGTGTACTAAATTTTCCTTAAAATTTTTATATCGTGTATCGGTTTTCAAGATATTGAATTTTCAAAAAAAATATGTATTATTTTTTTTAAAATCCAAAAACAATTTTTTCGAAAAAATTTTTAGTTTTTATTTTTTCAAATGCAAAGCAGCTCCTGCATAAAAATTTTGGTTAAAATCGTTAGAGCCGTTGGTGAGAAATTCGAAAATGAAAAAAACCGTTCTATGACAGGTACCCCTAATAACATTTCCCCCCAAATTTTTTTTTCACCAAAATATAGTCCGTGTCCATAATATCACACTTAATTTTTTTTTTTCAAAATCGTTAGAGCCGTTTTCGAGATAAATAAAATTTTGCATTACGGGTGTATGGGGGGTAACCTTAGTTTTGGAGCTAAAAAAAAAATTTCAATTTTTCCTCTAGGGAATCACCGAAGACCCTTAACTACCGAGTTTGAAGAAAATACCTCCGGTAGTTTAGGCTGTAGTTCGAGGTACAGACATACAGACATACAGACAGACAGACGGAATTGCCGGACCCACTTTTTTCGTCTTCGCTATCATCGTAATGTCAACTTTGATCAAAATCTTGAGTTCGATTTTTTTTCCAAATGCAGAACTTGCCCTATAGTACCTATATCGCAAGTAAAAATATAGGTTTATGCAAGAACAAAAATTATAAGTCTTTGTAGTGGTTTCTTAAAAAAATAAGCATTTATATAGAAAATTGTTAAAAGATTTTTAAGAAAACATGTTGGTACGTCAATTTAAAGATTTATTATTGTTCGAATAAAAATTAAATTTATAAAAAAATATTGAGCCGTTTTCGAGATATGTATTAAATTTTCCAAAAAAAAAAAAAGATTTTTATCAATATTAAAAAAAAAAACATTTTTCATAAAGTTTTGAAATGCAATGTTTTTTAAACTTTTTAGAAGCTTCTCTCTAAAAAATTTCATTAAAATCCGTTATTCCGCTAATAAACAATTCAAAATTTAAAAAAATCGTTCTATGGTAGGTACAGTCAGTAATTTTATGTTTTCAAAATATTTTTTATTAAATTATAGATCTTAAAAATTAATCGAAAGAAAAAAAATTTTACCAAAATTCTAGGAACCATTTTCGAGAAAAATTTGAATTTTTTTTTTTTTAAATCCAAAAAAAAAAAATTTTTGAAAATTTGAATACACAATAATATTGAAACTACTGGGGAGCCTTAACATAAAAAAAAATGATCAAAATCAGTGGTACCGTTTTTGAGAAAATCAAAAACAAAAAAAATGGTTCCAAGAGGGTACCAAAAATAATAATTTTTTGGATTTTTTTTTTTCATTCATTAGCTGGGTTTAACTAAATGAAATTTTATGAATTTTTAAAAAAATCTGTGGGACAGTTTTTGAGCAAAAAAAGTATTTATAAAATTTCGAAAAAAAATCAGGTACCGTTATTTTTGGTCTTAAAAAAACAAATAAAAAAACATCCGGGGGGGAAAAAATAAAACCCATATCTACCAAGTTTAATGAAAATCGGCCGAGCCGTTTAGCTGTAGTCGAACAGACAGACAGACAGACAGAATTGAGAGACCCATTTTTGGTCTTCGCTATCATCGTAATGTCAACTTTGATCAAAATCTCGAGTTCGATTTTTTTTCCGAATGCATAACTTGCCTTTGAAGGTGAAGCTGAAAAGGTGGCACACTGCAGGAATACATCTGAATTTTGGAAAAAAGTTAGGAATTTGAACGGCACTAAATACGTTATAGGCAACGAACTAAATTCCAATTTGCTTAAAGAATTTTTTGAGAAGCTTCTTAATCCAGTATTAAGTAGTGTTTATTTCCAATATGCGCCCCCGGGTTTGAATAATGATACGCTTGATAATCCAATCACTTTTCAGGAGGTGAAGGAAGTGATATATACTTTAAAAGACGGAAAAGCAGCTGGTTTAGACGGAATTCCTGTGGAGTTCTATAAATATGGCACAATTGAACTTATTGTCGAACTTAATGCCCAGTTAAATAAGATTCTGGAAACTGGAAACATACTGCAGCGATTTGAGGGAGCCTTAATTTTTCCCATTCATAAAAATGGTGCAACATCGGATCCACAAAACTAATGCGGAATTTAAAAAAATTTTACTGGTATTCTACAGAGACAATTTAGTGAATAGACTAGTGTCAACAACATGTTTAAGGAGTTCCAAGCCGGCTTTAGATCAGGATATTCAACTATCGACCACATCTTTGTGCTAACCAGTATAGCTAGGACATTCTTGCAAAGGGTAGAAAGTTATATGCTTTCTTTGTTGATTTCAAGGCGGCCTGCGATTCCATAGACAGAAAGGCCTTGCTTTTAATTCAAACGAAGACAGGCTGGTACAGAGATTGGCTTGAATTATGTAGCAGAATCTTGCGACATCACACTGCACGAGCGGGACATTAGTAATTGAAAGCCGACTTTATACAATCTTATTGAAAAGCTAGATGAGAAAGCTAGACAACGATATCTTAAAGAAGCTGGAAGTTCCATACATAGGGTAATATACAGCCAGCTGAACCATAACCTAATTCCAAATAATTACTTCAAGGATCAAAATAAATGCGAAGAAATTTCCATGATGCTTAGGTTACGTGGAGAGCTGCTCAGGCTGAACTATATTCCCCATTGGAATGAGATGTTTTTGGATGCGAGGTCCTAATAGTCCGGGAGGCAGCGACAGATTTCATTACACCATTTTCGCCAGCTTAATTTTTCGTATATGAGTTATTCGTGTTATAACTAACAATAATTTCATGGTCTTCCATCTCAAGAGTACAACGGGGGGTTACAGGAGGGTTTCAAACCCCGCAAAAAAATCATGAAAAAAATTCATAGTCGCAAACGTGAAACTTTTTTGACGCATTATCTGACACATAAGAAGTTTGAAAAATATAGTCTTCCACCTGTATCCCACAACAAAATACGTCTTCCACCCACGCAAAAACCGCAAAACTTTTTTGAAAAAAATTCATTCCCGCGAAGATGAAATTTCTATATATGCTAACTCTTAATGTAATAAACATAAAATAAATAGTCTTCCACCTATAACATACAACAAAATTCGTCTTCCAAGGCTTTAAAGTTGCACACCGCACTTTGGTCTTTTTTCCTTATTTTTAAATGCAACCCTCGGGGAGAGTACGATAACTTGGCCACCAAGATTTGATAACGGGTTTTTGTAGAGGGGTCAAAAACAAGCACTTTTTACTATGGGAGGGGGGTCTATCTCCCCCCGTTTAGGAGGTAGGGGCACTTTTAGAAAAAATAATTTAAATTGAAAAAAAAAATATATTAAAAAACAACGGCATCACTTACAATAAAGTGCTGTACTGCATTTGAAAGCCAAAAGTTTGTTCTATAATTCTCCATTTAAATTAATTTACTTATGCCAATGGTTTTTGACAAATTTGCATTCAAAGTCCAAATTTTGATAAAAAACGTGAAAAAAAAAGTTTAGACCGATTGTTTTCAAAATTGTGAAATGAAATTGTAAATAAGTTTATATGCGTTCCATGTACCTATCAGTTCTTAATCGAACACAAAAAACCGCATGGTTCTATGGCTTCTAGTTTTTGAAAAAATTGAAATTAACTATAACTACTTTTCTATAAAATGTTTGATATTTTTTGCTTGCTTACATAAATAAATCAGTGCTAGCTTCCAACATTACAATATCTAAACAGTAAAGTATCTATGGGGTGGCATGCTGCCCCCCTGCAACCCCCCTGCTTGGGCACACTATAGGATTTGGGGTAGGTGCGAGGTTGGGTGCATGCAAAGTTTCTTTTGCATTCACAGAATCTGTATTTAACAAAAATTCAAATTTATTCTATTTCTCCAATGTCCACTAAATACATATAAAATACAATAAACGATCTTGAAAACCAAAAGAAACTTCTGACCATGTTCACCAATACATGGCACTATTTTTCTATCAAAAATACTGCCTAGAAAGGAAATATAAGGACGACTGGAGTTCGCAAATAATAGAGTTTTTATCAGATGTAAAAAAAGTTTACCCTTGTTATACCGATGGTGATATATGTGAGGGTTTACAGTTAAAAGACATCGATCCTCCCACCCTTCAGAGCGAAAATTTAGAAAGTGTTTTACCGCCAAAACATCCTCGGCTTCTCACCATAAAAGAGTAACTCAACGAACTCGACGGTTATAGTACGGACGATGGCTTTATTGACGAGACTTACACACCTTTTTAATACATTTTGACCATTTTTAACTAACTATGACTGACTAACTCCTGACTAACTGACAAAATAACTGACCCAGATGCAATTCTACCTCCTCATGGTGCATTCTGGGTAACGCTAATGAATTGCGGTACTGAACTAACAAAAATTCATTATGTTTATTAACATTAATCTTTAAAATGGAATCACCGTCACACCAAAATCAAAAAAAGTAGTTTTGGTAATTTTCGATTTTCTCAAAAACTAGAAGACATAGAACCATGCGGTGTTTTGTGTTCGATTAAGAACTGATAGGTACATGGAACGCATATAAACTTATTTACAATTTCATTTCACAATTTTGAAAACAATCGGTCTAAACTTTTTTTTTCACGTTTTTTATCAAAATTTGGACTTTAAATGCGAATTTTTCAAAAACCATTGGCATAAGTAATTTAATTTAAATGCACGATTGTAGAACAAATTTCCGGCCTTCAAATGCAGTATTTATTTATTTAATTCGTTAAAATCTAACGTTAACAATATTAAAATAGTTCTTATAATCTAATATCATAATTTATATTTATTATTCAATATTGTTGAAAAAGATAAGTTTAAATTTTTTACATTTTATTTTATCATTTACAGATTCTAAATAAAATTGAAATTCGTTATAAATAGTTATTAATTGATTGAAGGGGCTACATACACCATAGTTTGATCTGCTAAATATTTGAATAATAGGTTGCTGTCGCCTTAAACATGAACGGCTGAAACTGAAATTTAATTTACTTAGAACTGATGGTAATGATATCGAACCATTAATAATCCCAACAATAAAACAAAATTGTAAAAACTTTCTGTGGTTAGTCAAAGAAGGAAGGCTGATCAAAGCTAGTCTTTGAGAAAAAGGGGGAAGTAGATTTTCCCTTGACCATGGAAGAGACCGAAGACAGAAACGCAGAAACCTTTTTTGGATCGCTTCAATTCTTGTAACATGTGTTGAGTAATAAGGTGACCATACCACACAGCCGTATTCTAGAATTGGTCTAACAAACGAAATAAATAGAAGTTTAAGAACATAAGGGTCCTGAAAATCACGACCGAATCTTTTAATGAATCCAAGAACCCTATTGGCTTTTTTAATTATATAATTTAAATGATCATTAAATGCTAATTTGGGATCTAGAATAATACCTAAATCAGAAAACAGTATAGCACTTTATTGTAAGTGTTGCCGTTGTTTTTTAATATTTTTTTTTTCAATTTAAATTATTTTTTCTAAAAGTACCCCTACCTCCTAAACGGGGGGAGATAGACCCCCCTCCCATAGTAAAAAGTGCTTGTTTTTGACCCCTCTACAAAAACCCGTTATCAAATCTTGGTGGCCAAGTTATCGTACTCTCCCCGAGGGTTGCATTTAAAAATAAGGAAAAAAGACCAAAGTGCGGTGTGCAACTTTAAAGCCTTGGAAGACGAATTTTGTTGTATGTTATAGGTGGAAGACTATTTATTTTATGTTTATTACATTAAGAGTTAGCATATATAGAAATTTCATCTTCGCGGGAATGAATTTTTTTCAAAAAAGTTTTGCGGTTTTTGCGTGGGTGGAAGACGTATTTTGTTGTGGAATACAGGTGGAAGACTATATTTTTCAAACTTCTTATGTGTCAGATAATGCGTCGAAAAAGTTTCACGTTTGCGGCTATGAATTTTTTTCATGATTTTTTTGCGGGGTTTGAAACACTCCTGTAACCCCCCGTTGTAAAGGTGCGGTGGAAGACGTCTATGTAACTATAACTTACCACTTGAATGACTCATACACAAAATATAAGGCTTGCGAAAATGAGACGGAAATTTTTGTCGCTCCCCCCCCGGACTATAACGGATAATCAAATAAATGGTTTAAACTCTTCAATGAAGCAGATGTAAAGAAATTGTTTAACTACTCTAAGGCTAGGACCGCACTTGCGATTTTTTGTCGAAGCGATTAAAAAGTCGTAGTCGCTACAAATTATTGTCATGCACGCACTTGCGATTATTTTGCGCGCGATTATTTAATCGCAAAAAATGAAACACACTACTTCTTATGTGAGTGCACGCATTTGCTACAAATAAGTAGCGACAGAAAAATCGCTTGAAAAAATAGAACTTGTTTCATTTTTATAATCGCTACGATTTTTAAGTCGCATGTGCGTGCATTCAGATTTAAGGCCATGTGTCTTACTTTTTGCGACTGAAAAATCGTGGATTAAAAATCGCAAGTGCGTGCATGCCAATTTCTCTTTGCGACTATGATTTTTAAGTCGTAGTAATTTAAATCGCAAGTGTGGGCATATCCATTTGAGTACATGTGTTTCATTTAAGTTTACGACAATCGCATCGCAAGAAAAATGAAACAAATTGCGACTTTTAAATCGTCATGATTTGTCGGTAGCAAGTGCGTTCATTCTCATTTAAATTCATGTGTTCTATATTTGCGACTAAAAAATCGTGCGATTGAAATCGCAAGTGCGGTCCTAGCCTAAAATAGCACTATGTTATAGACAAAATATTATAAACGAAAGTTTCTTAAATTAAACTCATATGGTTTAATTTATGTATAAATTTATGTAATAATTTATGTATATAATTAAAAAGGAAAGGAAAAATTAAGATAAAAAATAATTGTGCAATATAACTACTATCGTTAATTTTAAAAGTCAAACAGGCAGACGGCAAATGCCATGTAAAATGATTAAAAAAAAAACATAATGTTTTTCGTAGCAGATATATAATTTTAACTAGCTTTTACCCGCGGCTTCGCCCGCATTTAAGTCATTGAATAAGTATCAGACATCATCACAATAGAAATTAATCAATATGATATGTATATTTTATTGCTTAGATTAGATAAATATAAATAACTTCGAAGTCTAACAATTTAAAAAGATAAAATGCAGCGTATTAATCTAGGATATTTTTGTAGACTATATTATAAGTTTTTCTGTCTGATGCAAATATGTTTAAATTCCGGGAATTAGACACTCGCGAACAGGCTACATATAGTTGGCCATGAGAAAAGCATGGCTTTTCTAAATTAAACTCCCGCTACCTGTAATGTCTGCCCTTGTGTTTTGTTTATAGTAACAGCAAAGCTAAGCTTAACGGGAAACTGAACCCTTTTGAATTGGAATGGAAGGTCAGTGGGAATAATTGGAATCCGAGGTATGATAACACTTTTTCCCTTGCCGACACCTGTTAAAATAGTAGCACCTAGTATATTCTGCCCTAATTTCGTTATCCGAAGCCTTGTTCCATTACATAGCAGAGGGGCATTTAGATTTCTCAAAAGCATTACTGGTACATTTAGTTTCAATTGAAGTTTATGTGACGGTACACTCGACAGTTCAAGTGAATTTAAAAACTCCACAGCATATGAAGTACTTAGTTCCGTATCCATAATTGTATCAATTGATAAATATTCCTTCATTTCTCCTTGTACCTCGACGGCGCGTGGTCTGCATTTCTGCATTAAAAGTTCTTCTCGCTTGTGATTGTTTTGGCGTTTCTATCGCTCTTCTAACTGCCTGCAGCGCAGCTTGTCTTTCTGAACGAACTCGTGCCTGAAGAGGCGTTTCAGCTGCTCTCAAAACCCTTTGCCGTTGTGCTTGCTGTTGTCTTCTCAACTCTGCATGAACAGAAGATTCTTGATTTCGTGCAACTTTTGCTGCACGGGCCCGCGACGAATTTTTGGATAGACCAGATTTCCGCTTCCGAGGCATTTTTAAAGAAGAACAGAGAATGAATTGAAATCACAAAAATGACACCTAACCTCAAATAATAATGACAGAAGAAAAAAAACAATAAATATAGAAAAAATTCAAACAGTTGAAACTATAGTCAATCGGAATGGATATTGACATGACAACGGTAGTTTTTTTTAAATAAAAAGTAGCCTATGTTACTTCTAATACCTCCAAGAATATGTGTACAAAGTTTCATGATGATCGCTTTAGTAGTTGTTGCGTGAAAGCGTAACAAACAAACTTACATTCACATTTATAATATTATATAATATAATAATATAATATATATAATATATAATATATAATATTATATATACTTATATACATATATGGTAGGGATAGTAGGGATGTACATAGATCTAGGAATATTTAACTAATATTTGAAACCCGCTTTTTTAGATATTCGTCCATATTTTTATGTGGAGAAGAGTTTGCTGAATATCATTTTCGTTGTACTCGTGTGTTTTTCGTGGCGATTTTTGAAACTGAAAATTGTCAGTTGATACAGTTATTGGCATTCTTAAAAGTAAAATTCATTTTCATTTTTTTTTAGACCAAAAATAACGGTACCCGCAATACGAATTTTTCGGAAGTCTTAGAAAAGTCAAAAATTGTTCCACAGATGGTATTGTCCCCTTGGAACCATTTTTTTATTTTTGATTTTCTCAAAAACGGTACAACCGATTTTGGCCATTTTTGTATGCTAAGGCTTCCCAAAAGTTTAAATAGTATAGTATAGTATATAGCAAAAAAATTTGCTTGGATCTAAAGAAAAAAATTTCAAAATCATTTTTTCAAAAGTCAATATTTCGAAAACTCCATGCTCGATTTTTTCAAACTTGATAAATAAAATTATTTTTTTATAACAATCTACAAGATTGAGAAAACAAAATTTATTTTACTTAAAAACAACCGTACCCAACATACAAATATTAAGAAATTGTTTTTCAAAGCCTTTTTTTTTCTCGAAAACGGCAGTTAGAATTTTGATAAAATCGTTTTTGAGAGAAATTTGACATACATTGCATTTCAAAACTAAGATTTTTTTGAATTAAAAAAAAAAATCAATTTTTTTTTGAAAATTCTATCTTGAAATCGAGTCAATTTTTATTTTTGTAGTTTAATTTTTAACCTACAATAAAATAAACTTAAAGTTGGCGTTCCAAAATATTTTTTTTTAAGTTTTTGTGAAAAGTCTTCTCGAATTACATTAGTTTTAAAATTCTTAGTCTTACATAAGAGCAAGTTCGTGCGACCCAGTCATGCATTTTATTTTTATATTTGAATGTGTAAATTTTCAGAGAATTCGACAGTAGGTACCTTCTTTCTAATATCAACTTTTTGAAGAAAAGAAAAATTATAACGGAAAAAAGAGTATGATGTCCGTCAAATCAGTATTACCACCCCAACAAATTTTAAGGAGGGAATAATTAGATTGACTGTCGTAAATTTTATACCGAAACTTAGAAATTTTTCGCGCTTATTTTCTAAGAAATAACATTTAAATTTAAAAAAAAAATCGACGTTGATTGCCTCAGCATAATATCTGGAGTTACCAGACCTTACAAAGAACACCTCAGCGAGAAGCTCTTCGCTGTGCATTTACTTAAAACAGACGCCAAAAATCAGTGGTGCCAGTATCGCGATATCATCAAAGAGGTAGCCAACTCCATCGCAGGCTACCAACCACCACAGAGAAAGAATACGTGGTATGATAATGAATGCGTTCAACTGAAAAGAGTGACAGAAGATGCACATGCGAGTATGCTGCAGTGCAAAACAATAACAGCGAGGGAAGAGTATCGAGCAAAGAGGAGAGATAAAAAGAATATCTTGCGCAGAAGGAAGAGAGTTTACGCAGCCTCGCAGCTCAAGGAGATGGAAGAGTTTCGCGATAGAAACCAAAACCGGAAGTTTTATAAAAAAAAGGTCGAGAAACTGGCTGATGGTTTCAAGACCGGAATACAAGCCCTTCGAAATAGCAAAGTAAACTAGTCCCTGAACCAAAGGGAATTGTCGATGCTTTCAACCAAGTAGCATTTCCAGCAGCCTGTTAAATGGGCATCATGTAGAGCGTTTAATATGTCAAGAAGACAACCCGCTTCCAATTAATAAAGAAACATTTCCACCAAGCAGTATAAAAGAACTAGGCCTAGCTGTAAATAAACTTAAGAACAACAAGACCGCGGGATCTGATGGCTTACCTGCAGATCTCTTCAAATACGGGGGTCCTATATTAGATCCTATCCAACGTGCTATGTGAAAATTTTTAACGGATCTGTAACAATTTTGTCCGCCAGTAGACCATAGACTATAGACATTGAGGCAAATCCTGGAAAAGACCAACGAATTTCAAGTCGAGACTCGACATCTAGGTACTTATCGAATTCAAAAGCCACATATGAGGGCATTCATCATCAGGAGCTCTATATGACAACGGGAACTGGGGATCTCGGGAAAACTGTACAGGGTTCCGGCGCTATCATGTGATTTCTTTAATCTCGTTCTAGAGCAGATTGTACGCAGGGCAGGCTTTAACATGAAGGGCATTATATTCAACAAATCTGTCCAACTGTTGGGGTATACGGACGATATCGACATCATTGGCCTTTCCTAACATTCTTTAATAGAGTCTTTCATTGCTGTTAAAGATCAGGCGAGACTTGTTAGTCTGGAAGTAAATGAGAACAAGACGAAGTATATGCTATGAACAAACAAATATCTGTCCACTGACAAAACGTCACTATTGATACAAAAAATCTCTGCGGTAGTTAAGGAGTTCATCTAGCTCGGAGTTAAAATTAACTCCACGAACAACCCTTAGAAATCGCGAAAATCAGGGCAGGGGTCTACTGTCTCTAGCAAGGAAGTGCCTCCTCATCTTAGCCGATCGAACTCGAAAGAAAATTCTAAGTCATCTCCATTTCTGCTAACAAGCACACAGGAATACATAGTTGAGGGTTGAAAATCACAAGGCTAGGCTCTCTACGAGTTGATGACATATAGTTTTAGTTTTTGATCCTTTGGTATTATAGCAGTCCGACGTCGAATTGTTTCACAGTATTATCTGATTTTCGCTTTATTTGGGATATCCGTAGCATGTACTTAGCTGCAAGGAATGAGTGGTCTGCGTGGCCCCTTTGGAACGTTCGAATATTCTTCATACTGGAGGAGTGCCTTGCGTCAATTGCAATGTGGTCAATTTTATTGATAATTGGCCACTGAATGTTGCAATGTCTGAACCAGCAGTAGAAGTAAATTTGATTAAAATTGAGATCGTTATCGTAAAATAGTCCATGCGGGCTGTACTTTCCGACTTTGCCAGTCGAATCTTCAAAATCAAATAACACCCTAATTCATAAGGAGTTCTCAAGATGTTTTACATCGAATAAAGATAATAAAAGACTTAAAATGATTAACAAGATTCAAGACAACCATAAGTCCATATTGGATAACATTGCTCAACAACAGGATTCTGACACTTATTCCGAGTTACCGAAAAGAGGTCCAAAGTATGAGGAGTCATCGTTGCATAATGCAGAAACGGCTAGTTTACTCACAATCCTTAACCGAAATAATGTGGAAGAATTAACCTTTTTTTTTGGAAGAATGGTCTTATTTCGTAGAAATTTTCAAATCGACTACCGAAGAAGGGAACTATAATGGAAAAGAAACCGTTTCTTGTCTTCGTAAGGCTCTGGAAGGTGAAGCCTATCAGTTGGAAAGTAAACGTTAAAAATATTCTTTTCGTTCTGACGCTATCATCGACTCGCTTCGAGTAATTTTTAGAAGATACGATGACTTAAATGCAGATTTGTTACACCTTCTTACTCATTCATTTAAATGCAATTCTAGGCTTCGTCTGAGGGCAGTTAAACTTAATGGCTTTTTGGCTGACATTAAATCTAGGAAAAGGAAAGATGATTAAAAAAATTGTTTCGTTTTAACTTCTTTGGTGTGTAAATTAGATGCTGGCCACTACCAAGAGTAGACAAAAATGAAACTTGGTAAGCTAAATGCAACCATCTAAATTTTTTTGAGTTTTTAACTGAAAATAGTGACTGATCTAGCTCCTGTTCTTTCAAACTGTGGGCAATAGGAAGATGTTAAGATCCGCTAGAACTCCAGGGCGAGTTTTGACTTATCAACCTGTTATGCAGGGGGTTGTCAGTGGTAAATTTTGAGAAATGCGGTCGCAAACAACATGCATTAGATCAATGTTCAAGTTTTAAAGCATTATCAGTTGAAGAAAGACTTGCTTTTGCCAAAGAGAAACAAGTTTGCTTTTCATGTCTTGAGCCTTCAAAGCATGACTAGAGTTCATGTAAAAGGAGATCAGTTTGTGGTACTGATGGTTATGATCGGCGACATCATACACTATTGCATTAAACTTTAATTGAAAGAACATCACATTCTCACCTCCATGGCATATCCACTCTCCTCAAGTAAATTCAAAATCTTCAATAATTTTCAAAATTTCAACAATTTGCATCCACGGAAAAGATAGTAAGTTTGTAGATACATTTGCATTCCTCGATTGTGGTTCATCTCTATCAATGGTCGAGAAAGATATTTTTGATGAATTTGGTCTTGAAAAGGAAAAGCAGAACAACTTACTCTTAAGTGGACAAAATGAGTTTCACGTCCAGAAGTTGCGACCTGTGACCTGTGACAGGAAAACAAAAATTATAATGAAAATAAATTCTATTTTAAAATGGGTGAAGTAGTTGGTGTGTGAATTGTTGGCCCCGTATGTGAGGAAGGACGATTCCGGAGACGGTACAATCCTGAACTGTACGCAATCTACCTTGAAGCAGATATCGTGACAAAAATTAAGCTCGGTAGACTCCGGTGGGCAGGGCACCTAGCTCGCATGAGCGAAGAGGAACCTGCTCGGAAAGTTCTTTGTGGTACCTTCTATGGTAGACGACAGCGTGGTAGACCATGCTTGCGATGGCGTAGACCAGGACGCCCGAAGCCTTGGGGTGCGCAACTGGATGGCGTCGGCTAGAGACCGGGATAGGTGGAGAGACTTGTTGAAAGAGGCCAGGACCGGAACCCGGTTGTCGAGCCGATGATGATGATGATGAAGTGGTTGTTGAACTGAAGATTAAACGGCAGAATAGTGTCGTTTAACTTAAACTACAGAATGAACCCTGCCTGTTTATTGTTCAACTAAAGATTAAAATTAAAGTGGGGTCAAAACTTCCACTATGAAACTGGGGGTTAGACAAACATTGGTTTCCGTATGTGATGACGGCGAATAGAAAATAATACAACTGTGAACTCCAAGAACTAAGCCAATATGTAGAAGTAGTCCAGAAAGTCGAAACACATCAACCTTATTGCCTCAGCCTTGCAGGTGGGGGTGTAAAGTCGGTAGTCATTTAAGGCATGTCCGGGGCTCTGAGAAACTTGACCAATGGCCTTGTGTTGCCACCAAACCATACATCGGACCATGGCAGCGAATATATGTCCATGATTATACACGGCGTGGTGGCATGCCAGTCCGCGTGGTAAATCCTTGAAGTGGTAAATGCATGGTTCATGGTCTTGACTCCGACGAGCTCGTCCACTTCGGTGGGCCGGTATTGCTTCTATTCGACAATTTTGCACTCCAGGTTCCTATCGACCTCCTCGTGGTGCCTGTGGATAGGTTACGTAAGTTACCAACTAGATGGGAACATCCTGGACGGTGGCCTTAAAGTAGGAATCCGCTAAGGAGTGTGTAACAACTACCCAGAGGGGTGCACATTCTTGGTTGATGGTTTCTACCTCGATCATAGCTGGGTGTGTGTATATCTTGGGCTGACAAGCCCTAAAGTTTTGTAGGAACTTCACCTGTAAGTGACTTTATGGTGGCGAAGCTCGACCGGAAGCTATATTCTGGTTCCACGCTAGATAGTGCCCAGGAGTCTGGGGGCAATAGCGTACGTCTTCGGGTTCTCCTATTTTATCTTTGGATAGAGAGGTGCAGCTGTCGCGTGCGTGCTCTCTTACTCAGATTATCTATGAGGTAGCCCCCTTAGTGGGAGTATCGTGGTGGCTTGGTTTATTCCGAATGCGGAGACATATGGTTTTCAGGCGTGCCTGGATTCAAGAGGTGTTAGATAGACTTCGCCTCCTAAGCAAGAGGTGTGTTCATGCCTGCAACATGTCACAACTTTGCGACCGAGATGGCTTCGGCTATGTCGGGGTTAATGGTCAGGATCCAATCTGACTCTGATGGACGTAGGCCTCCCGTGGGATTGAGCCATAATCGGCAGGTGCTCACGTTAAACCAAAAGACGATTCTGCCTCAGCCATGTCCAGAGAATGGGCGTTAGAATGAATAATAATAAGGCAATAAGAAGACCATAGACCAATGGAACGAGGAGCACAGAGCTCTTGGTCTGTAGATGACCGAAAGTAGCGTGCGTGTAATCGTAGAGGACGAAAAACCGCCGTTTTTGAGTGTTACTCTTCATGGAACGACATCGAGTTAAGTAAGTAAAAACGTGTAGCGGTCATACAATTATTTATTTTTCAATAACAGCTTTAATGATTTTTATTACACTTCAATCTTTTGATTGATTTGGAAGTTTATACTTAAGTTGAGCTTAACCTGAACTTGAGTTTAAATTTGAAGTTCAACTCGTCTGATTTCACAGTGTTTTCTGAAATTTAGTTCAATTGAACATAGTTTTTCTTAATTGCATGTAAAAATTTTGGCAGATTTCCTTTTGGGGATGAAATATAACACACGGGGAAAGTCATCCGTTCATAGTTACATAAGAACAGAGCCGTAAAGTCCCCTTAATTTAATAACTTAAAATTTTTAAACATTAAAATGTGCCTAATATGGGTCTTAAGCAATTTTAACTTCTTCTATAAAAGAAAAAAAAAAACTTTTTCCTTCGCGTTCCGCGATTTGGTTTTGACAAATTGATACAATCAAAAATCGACATTACAAGAAATTAACTTTCAAGCCAAATTAATGACAAGTGATTTTGAATTTAATTTCACTTTAAGTTAACCGATTAAGTTTGAAATACATTATAATATACCAAAAGCGAGACAGGAATTTTCAAGTATTTAATTTGTATAGTTTAAGCTCTCAAGCGGTATTTTAAGATCTTAAAACCAAAAACCACAATGTCATTAAATTAGATATTTCAGGGTCATGAAGCTATCTGTTTAATTTATTTATTTCCGTAATACTCATTTTGATTCTTATGCTCCACACTAATAGTGGTCAAATAGGAGGGACATAACTGGCATATAATAATGGAAACCGAAAAGTATTCATTGGTATGAGTACCTATGTGGGATGGGGCTACGTTAGAAACATCTTCATTAATTAAACCAAATTAGGGGTGATAATTATGCTTGTTGGATGGAAATGGAGAGTAAAGAAGCTTAGAATGTCCACAATATAATTCTTTTAGGGGCGTGTGAAAATACTTTGAACTTAGGCCGTCCATTTCATGATTATTTATTGCTTTATAGCTAAAATACGAACAAAAAATTGAAAGAAATCCGTGCTCGAGAATATATTTCGTTGGTTTCTGTGTCACGATTCTCAAAGTGGATTATGCCTATGGGTAATAAATAAACACGGGAAAATGACCACACCCTCGTTGAGGAAAAATCGTACTAATGAACTAAGAAAACACAAAGTACATACCTAATGGAGATATAAATTATTCAAATACGCTGGACACATTGCTTAACTTTCTTTTACTGAACCAATTGAATTGTCCAAAACTCTCCAAAAAAAAGTTATTAGGAATGGAGGGGACCTATAATTTTCTGCCGGTTCTGAACGGTCAATGAGCAGCAATATTATCATGACAAGAACTACTCTTGGAAAGTTTCTCAATTCCTTGCAAGAGCAAGAGACAGAACGCCTCTGAAAAGCTTTTTTGCAACGGCTGATATTTCAACCCAAGACCTTTTGCATGAAAGTCCAACGCATTTACCATTATGCGAAAAGGTACTACATAATTCATTAATGGATATACATATGTACATTGTACATAAATGATGTTTTAGGGTTTGACATGAATAGTTTAAGTACAGGATCTCATTAGTGGTTTTGATATGTTTTTCACAAAAATACCTACGGAAGTTTTGGTCACTTGATGTGCTATGAAAAAAAGTAATTGCATTTATGATCTTTCTTATATGAATTTCAAAATTTTTTTCGAACATGAAGATATTTTTACTTGAACTTAAACTTAAAGGTACTAAATATAAGGCAAGTTATGCATTCGTAAAAAAATAGAACGCAAGATTTTGTTCAAAGTTGACATTACGATGGTAGCGAAGACGAAAAAAGTTCTGTCTGTCTGTCTGTTCAACTAAAGCCTAAACGGCTCAGGCGATTTGCTTTAAGCTTGGTAGATAGCATTTCTAAGTTTTCCCCCAAACGTCTTTTGTTTTTAGGACCAAAAATAACACTGCCTGCCATTCGAAGTTTTTTCGAAATCTTGTAAATCATTTTTTTCTCAAAAACTGTTCGACAGATTTAAAAAAAACTTTCTTTAAACTTGGTAAATTTATTTTTTATTTTTTTCCCCCACACGTTTTTTTCTTTTTTTTTTTTAAGTCCAAAAATAACGGTACCTGCCATACGAATTTTTTTTCGAAATTGTATAAATATTTCTTTTTCTCAAAAACTGTTCTACAGATTTAAGAAATAAAAATACAAAAAAATTTAGTTTAGTTAAATAAAGGAAGTAGTTGAAAAAATGTTGCGAAAAATGGTTATTGAGGGTAACCCATGGAACCATTTTTTTCGTTTTTGATTTTCTCAAAAACGGTACAACCGATTTTGATAATTGTTTTTTGCTAAAGCTCTCCAAGAACCTAAATAGAATTGTGTATTCAAATTTTCAAAAAAGATTTGTTTGGATTTTTAAAAAAAAACTTCAAAATTTTTGTTTTAAAACTCAATATTTCGAAAACCCCAACCTAGATTTTTTTTAAACTTGATAAATAAAAGTTTTTTAATATAATCTACAAGATGTGAGAAAAAAAAATTTATTTTACCTAAAAATAAAGGTACCCACCATTCAAATGTAAAAAAAATTTAAAAATGGCTTTCAAAAATCGTATTTTTCTCGAAAAATTTTGTTTCTTTCAATTAATTTGTATGATCTTTAATTTCTTAAGAAAATTTTTGAAATTAAGATATTACAGCTTGTACCTACCATAGAACCATTTTTTCGAATTTTGAATTTCTCATTATTGACATAACGGATCTTAATGAAATAGAGATGCTTCTAAAAAGTTTAAGAAACATTGCATTTCAAAACTTTAAGAAAAATATTTTTCTGAATTTTGAAAAAAAAATCTATTTTTTTTTTGAAAATTCAATATTTCAAAAACGGCTTAATATTTTTTTTTTGTAAATTTATTTGTTATTCGAACCACAATTTTTTCTTAAAAATGTTTTAAAATGTTTGTATATAAAATCTTATTTTTTTAAGAAACCACTACAACGGCTTATAATTTTTTTCTTGTATAAATTCATATTTGCATAGCATTATGTTTCTATCTCTTACTACTAAAAGAGTTTAAAAAATGAAATTTATCCTTTTGAACAGCAGTTTTCTCTAGTAACATTCATTTTTAAATTCCTAGTATATTACATAAGAGCAAGTTCGTGCGACCCAGTCGTTCATTTTATTTTTTAAACTTGACAAATAAAAGTTTCTTAATAAAATATAGAATATGTCAAAAAAAAAAAATTCTTTTACCTTACGATAATGGTACCCACCATACAAGTATTAATAAATGATTTTCAAAAATCGTATTTTGCTCGAAAACGGCACCATGAATCTATGGCTGACATTTTTTGTAAATATACAATTGCACATGACCTTGGGCGGTGTTGTAAGCTTTAATACTTGAATAAATATTTTCTATGAGTAGTTGACCTTTCTTGACCAATCCCTGACCAATTATTTGACACATTATTTGCGAATATCCCACATATGGGCATATCTACAGAACTTTTAAACTTGTGATTTTGAAACTTTATTTTTTCAAATACTTCGCAAACTACTGAGACTTTGCGCACTTTTTATTGAAACTATCAGTATGTTGAATAAATAGTCGTGCATCGATTTTATCGCGGGCCGTTGAGGTAGGGTAAAAAATAAAAAATTTTTTTTTTTAATTTGACATTATTTATAAGATTTATATTTATTGTACAATATATACATATTATGTATAAGTATATACAAAAATATATGAAATAATAAAAAATATATATCCAAACAAAAATAGATAAATATAAACAATATTCTTATAAAATTTGTTTTTAAACTTTTCATACAAAAATTTTTTTCTATCATTTAATGTTAGTTTTATTTTTTACTTTTTTTTCTTCTATTTTTTATCTCTGTTTTTTTAGCTTGGATGATATTGTTTTTACATTTTTTAGTGGTTTTACTACTACTAATTTTCGGTTTTTTTTGCTTATAACGACATTTTTACAAGTTTCAGTCTTTTTTATCATCTCATTAGCGGTTTTTATAATATATTTGTTTGGATTTAACGCAAAGTGAATGCAAGGTGGATGACGTACGCAATCAGTGCATGATAAATAATTTAAAAATAAACAATTTTTTTCCACATTATTCCAAATAAGTTGATGAACTTTTGTAGAGTTTGGAGCGGTTTTTAAATCTGCAGGTATTAATTTATCAATTTCATTGATATCGTCTTCAAAAACTAAAAACATGTTTATTTTTGAATTAATTGACTCGCTGACTACGCTTATCATATCTTGAGCTGAAGTGACATCTCTGCCGCAAGCAACAGCTCTGTCACACATTATTTTCACGATACCACGTACCACCAGTCAGGGCCGCCGCTACCATATGTGCAAAATGTGCGGCGCACAAGGGCGCCAACGTCTAGGGGCGGAAAATTAAGAGATCGATCTAACTCAACCTATACAGCATACTCCAAAAATTTTCCTTAAGCTTTTGGAACTTGTTTACATTTGACTGTTCACTACGTAGTTCCCACACACAATCTACTACAAATCTTTATTCATATTTTGTTTGTGACTGTCGCCTCTCACACCAAATAACCTCTTCGATTGCAGTCATAGTCTAAACTGCTTAGCGCCATGTCGCCATAGATTGACACTTGGGAAATAGCTTTCCACGCAACCTTCATCTCAGACTTATAAACTCGAAAAGGATTTTGATTTTTTTTAGATTTACAGCCCATGTATTTAACCTAAAATAAAACGAAAACAGTGTCTCGAAAACATTAATTTTACTAATTACTCGTATTTTTCTATGAATGGGTATCAATATTCTGATTGCAATGATATAGGTAAATATCTTAAATCTAAGTTGGTAACAAGAACAAAATTATCGAAGGTGATTTAAAACATTCCTTATTTTACCGATGCAAAATGTAAACAAACTATCTTTACAACGGAAACCAAAAAAAGTTTTGTGTCTCTAAATATTTATGTATATGTTTCTTTTTAAATAAGGGCTTACGAATAGTTTTTAATTAATTTTGGAACTGAATTGATAAATAACTTAAATGTCAACGGATTGAACAAAATCAGAATAACTCAGAAATTTAACGTTTCATTGGTTCTTCGAATTTAAGCTTTCAATTGACATTCAGAGTTCAGACTCTATTTATATCAAAATATAGTTCCCACAGAAGCCACAAAATGTCAAATTTCATAAAGTGAAAACAAAAACTTTTAAAAATATCGAAAACTACTTTGTCTTCTCTCTGTTAAGCTATAAACTATGGGTTTTTACCAAAACTGTGCTAGGAACTCGAATATTTGCATTTTATATGAAAATGGTTTTGTTGAAGAAAATTATTCGCAATCGCCATATTTTGTGTTTCCTCTTAAAATAAAATGCAGGACTGGGTCGCACTTATGTAAAAGACTAAGAATTTCAAAAATTAATGCTATTAGAGAAAAACTGTTCATAAACATAAAGTTCATTTATTTAATAACTAAAACAACTATTTTAGTGGTAGCTGGAGCTAAGAACAGGATGCCATGTGATGCAAGCAAATATTAGTTTATGCAAGAACAAAATTATAAGTCATAAGTCAAATAATCTTTTATATACAAATTTTTAAAACATTTTTTTTATTACTTTACGAATAAAAAATAAATTTCCAAAAAAAAAAAATATAAAAAATTTCATTAAAGTCCGTTCAGCCGGTAATGAGAAATTCAAAAATCGTCAAAATGGTTCTATGTTCGGTAAAGTCAGTAATATATTGATTTCAATTTTTTTTTTTGTTTAATTTATAGAACGTAAAAAATTATCAAAATTCTCGGAGACGTTTTCAAGAAAAACACGATTTTCGAAAACTTTTATTCATTAAGTTTAAAAAAATCAAGCATGGGGTTTTCGAAATATTGAGTTTCGAAAAAAAAAATTGAAATCCAAAAAAAAAAGTTTTGAAAATTTTAATGCACAGGAATATTTTAAATGTTGGAGCGCTTTAGCATACAACAAATTATCAAAATCGGTTGTACCGATTATTTAATTTTTTTTTAATTTTGCTTTAAATCTGTTGGACATTTAAAAAAAAAATATAAAATTTCGAAAAAAATCGTATTGCAGGTACAGTTATTTTTGGTCTTAAAAAAAAGAAGAAAAATAAACGTGTGGGGACAAAATTTCGAGGCCCACGGTTTTCGTCTTCGCTATCATCGTAATGTCAACTCTGATCAAAATCTCGAGTTCGATTTTTTTACGAATGCATAACTTGCCTTATAGTACCTATGAATCTCAAGTAAAGAGAGTAAATAATCTTAAAAGGATGCAAAAACTGTACATATATGTATAATAACTACGTTCATTGTATAAGAATTTGGTGTAGCTCGGAACGCGACAACAACAATGCACGTTTGCTTATTTTTCAACTGTGAAATGGAGAATAAACAAAACTTTCACTTATTCAACGTAAATACCCCCGTGCACCCGAGACATGGGGCGGCAATTTAAGGTTCTTGCACAAGGGCGCACGAACACCCAGCAGCGGCACTGCCACCAGTCCCGTCAGCGCAACTTTTCCCATGGCCTGCTGTTGTAAAATTCCACGAAGCATGATCTAGCTGCCACAAATTACAATGGTACGAAAACAAAAAAAAATTAGTTTTGTTTTTATATTGCGTTGACGGGCCATCACTTTGGAAATGGACAATTTTTACCAATGGTACATACTTTTTAAAAAGCTTTATCACAGGTTGTAAATGCGCTCAAACAGAAGAAGCATCATGACGCAAACATTCTGATGCAGTACAAAACGAGACGCAATTAACTTTTTGTGACTTAGTTTCAAATTAGAAAAAAGCCCCTGTATGTAGCTTTTCCTTCAAATATGTTTCTTTTTCATGTTTCTGTTTTTTTTTCTTTTTTTGAACTCTTAAACTTGACAGTAGTAAGGTAGCTTATAACCAATCTCTGTAAATTGTGCAATATTTTCTTGTTAAAACTGTATTTTCGCTACAATAAATACAAAAAAAAAAAAAAATGGACATTTTGAATTTCTGCCGAATACTTACAATAATAATTTTCAGAGAAATCTATAACTATCATTACTTCCTCTGGACTTACATTTTGTCGTAAATTATAAATCGATGTATGTTGATGGCCCGTGTCATAGACATGTTTTAAATATTGCGAGGTACGCAAATTCAACTCTTTTATTAAATCGACAATTGTGCACTCAATTTTGTAAATTTGTAAATTTTTTTGTACTCGCTGTAGTAATCATTTTTAAATTAAATAATTTTTGCAAAATTAGATCGATGTTTGCATGGGCCTTGCACAAACAAGTATCTCGCCCAGTAACTGACTTCTGCACTATCCAAAACGGTTTGAGTTTAAAAAATTGAGATCGACAAATTTTGACTGCTGATTCTTTGCAAAATTTATCATACAAATTACGTAGTGAATCTTGCAAATACCTTTTTCTTTTTTTCAAACCGAATTTTGTAATAGTATCTTTAACTCCCGGTGCCAAGGCTGAATTTTGATCTTTTCCTAAGAAATTTTCTACACATTGTTTTATTAATTCGCGTTGGTTTTTTTTTTTTATATTCTTTCGATTAGGTACGCATCATTTTGTTCGATGTTAGTGTTTTTCTTTGTAAATGGAGGCTAACTAAATTCTTTGATGCTTTCATACATTTATATTTTTTAATAATTTTTCCTGCTATTATTTGCGAATAAAAAGATTTGTCTTTCTCAGTTTGCAGTTTGGATTGGTTCTTTTTCAATTGTTTTTTTAATACTTCGTTAATGAGTAAATGTTTTTTAACTTCTGATTCATCTTGTTTCATAATTTTTTTGACATTTTTTTCTAGCTTTGTTTCTTTTTTTTTATTCAATCTATATATGTATTTGGACTCTTAGTTTATTTATATAATTTTATTCTTGTTATCAATAATTGCCTTCAATTTTTTTGATTGTTCTCGCAATGCTTGCTCTCTCCGTCTAGCAGATTTTAATTTCGCACTTTAACTTTTGAGAGAAGAAGAAAAATGTAATTGGCGAGCATCAGAAAAATTTTGAAAAGTTTTTTTGTGAATCAGTACAATTCGAATTATTAGTTTCGTTTGTCTCCATTGGTAAAGAAACTTCTGGTAAAACTGTTAACCGCTGTGGTAAATCTAAGTAAATCGAATTATTATCGATGGTATCTTTTTTTCGTTCTGAACGCCTTAAATTACGATTATTGCTTAAGCTTTCATTTAATACTTTTTTAACAGGTACTTTGATTTTTTTTTTCGTGAGTAACTAATGTTTTACTTACAGTATGAAGTCGATTTGAAACACGTAAATTTGTTTTTTGACCTGTAGATGCTGCTTGACTGTCACATTGTAGAGTAAGCTCCTTTTGAACTGTAAATGCTGCTTGACTCTCGCGTTGTAGAACAAGATCCTTTTGTAAAGCGCGTTCATTCCGTTTTTTTTTCAATTTTCAATTTTCGTTTTTCTGCTATCGCTCCTCTTTTTTTTCTCACAGCTTCTCGTTTTTTTTTTCTTTCCTCTTCGTTCAAAATTTTCTTTCTAAATACGTAATATATTCACGTATATATATTATTCAAATTGTAAAATAATAATAAAGTAATGTACAATAAGTAAGACAATACTTTACCCCATTTTCATTCAAAATTACAGCTCTTCAATACTATCGTTCTACGCTCTAGTCTTCTCGAAAGCACAGTTGAGAATGAATAAATAGAATAAATGAAAGAAAAAAGGCACGCGCGATCGAATGACCGCGAGGAAGTCCTACAGTTATACATATATACAGTATCTATTATAAGAGCAGGACCCGAAATTTCATTTATTTGAATAAATACTCTAATTAAGGTTGATAATTTTAAAACTACAATAATTACTTTTATGGCCCATTGTTTTTCTAGAAATCTATAAGCATACAGTAAGATCAGAAGCAGAAAATATCGATTTTAAGCCTTGTGAACGATGTGCTATACATTTAAGTGCAAATTTCCATTCTTGCAGAAATTCGATCTCTGATTGAAAACATTTCTAGTCTCGAAAATTTCTTGCGCACATACTTGATTCATGGCTTGATTTCTTCGTTTTTACTTGAGGAATAAAGATATAGTGATATTCCTTGGGCCGTCTTCAAAAAACAACGAAACATCGAAAAAACATATTTTTATTAAAAAGTTATAGAAAGATCTATAAGTTATCACAAAACTGGCGCACACTTACGAAACTTACGATAATATTTCTTATAGGTAAAGACAACATTTTGCTTGTAAAAGTAATGACTCAAGTTGCGGGCCGCGAGTATATCAGAGCATAATTTAAAAATAAACGAGATTATTACAATTGAGATTTTTTAAATTTAGCTTGTTTAAGAAACTATAAAAGCGCAGATAAATACTTAGATGACTCAATTTGGAAAATACATATTCTTAATAAAGTAATTCACTGGAATAAAAAAGAAATTCGGGTATATTTTAACTTGCAGCTAAGATATTCATAGCTATATGCTCATAACACAGAGTTTAAAAGTTCTGTAGAATTGCCCATATACTCGTACATATAAGGGGTGCCAAGATTCCAGAGTCTTTATTTCCTATTGATCTGGAAGATGTGGAGGGAACACTTCATTTTTGAATCTTTTCGTTTACAGAAATTCCAATTAATTGAAATCCGGCTTATATTTGATTTGCACATAATGCTGTCTTTGCGACACTTTTACCATAGATGTCCGAAATATAGGACGCCATTCTATGTCGCAGGAACTGACTTGTTGTTCCCACATAACAAAGGGTTCACTTCTCATTTATCTGCGTTTAATTAATATTAATAAGCTTGCGTTCTTCAATATATTTACTAAGCTAATAATTTTTAAACGGTTCCATAACCTTCGAAACAAGAGACGTAGGTAGGGTAGGTAGAATTGGGGACCACTAGGAGTATATTCCACAGAATATACGGCACAGAAGTATCCGAAGTTAGGTTAGGTTAAAAATGTCCTTCCTTCATTGTGCTCTAAATTTGGCCAGAGCAGGGCATTTGGAGAGGAAATAGAAATGTTCGGTTTTACCGCTGGTCTCCACAGTTAAGACAGTAAGTAGTGTGAGGAATGCCTAGAACCGGAACCGGAACCCATATAGTAGTGACATTGTGGTAAATATTGAAGCTAGCAAGTTCACTCGACATTGCTGAATATGGAGGATAATGTACTAGAATGGCTTTAACAGCCTTCTGGTTGTCTGTGATATTTGGAGTATCCCGGTTCTGGTTGGGATCTTGTTTGAGTACTTTGAATACTTCCCCGATAGCTAGTAACAAAGGTTGAAAAACTCTAGCAAAGTTGGGTAGAAAGGACGTAAGTTCAATTGGTCTGTAGCAGCAATTTTACTTTTTGTATATACATATGTACATTTATGTAGATACCCATATTAAATTTTGCATTTTCTTATGTGTGATTTTTCATAAGCCTATTGGAAAAATTCCATGGCAATCTGGATAAGTCGATGCAACACCATTCATCTTTTTCAACATAAAACAAACAACAATAAGTTATTTGGCGATACAGTATTGTTATCTAATCAGATACTAAAATCTAATTAATTAAATGTTTTTTGAAAATTATCTGCAAACCAATCAGCAATTGTTTTTGGATCAGTAGATAAAACACTATTATATGACATTTTAGGTAGAAAGCCGGAAGATTTTCTTTTTAAATTAATAAAATTCCAGAAATTTACAGGATTTCGTTTTAAATTACTTTCAATTGCCTGTACATAATTGCCAAGGCAGAACCTAGACAAAAATACAAATTCTTTTCGAATGCCAGAATAAAGAGACGAATCTATATTTTGTATTTTTTAAAAACCATACTTTTTGCGTTACCGCAACCTACATAGCACTCGACCACGAACTTACTTTAGATATGGATCGGGGTATAACAATTAAAAAAACTTCACTTCAACGACAAATTTGGTTTCGCATTTTCATTTAAACCATGAAAAGAGTTCATTCTGTAGTTTAGGTTAAACGACACTATTCTGCCGTTTAAACAAACAACCTTCAAACATTTGAAAATAGAATTTCTTTTCATATTTGAATTTTTTTTCTGTCACAGCTCATAACCGAAACAAAGCAAACTTTCCTTGATTGTTTGTTCTTTGATTCAAATAGAAAGAGAAAACAATAAATTTACCCAATCTTCGTTCAATAGAACTGAAGTTCAGATTAGATTGTGAAACCGGATGAGTTGAACTTCAAATTTAAACTCCGGTTCAGGTTCAGCTGAACTTAAGTTTTAACTTTCACTGTGAAAATGGGTGCTATAGTTTTTGAAGCAAATAGATTTAATTAAAAGTGACAAGTGACAAGAATGAAAACTATAAGACCAATAATAAGCAATAATTAAGTTATTTAGATGTACGAGATAAGTAAGCAGAAGACGTCGAACTGCGCGAAGTACACACCCACCTCGTTTAGTTAGGTTAGGTAAGTGGGCTGACAGTTGATCTTGTTACCGTCACACTTAGATCAATGTAGATCCATTGTGATACCCTAGGGTTTGTGACCCCTTTTATTGAAACTTATGATAATCCTATGTCGATCAAGCCCGTTAAGGGTATAGATGGGTTACAGCAAGCTTCAACCTGAAATGTCAGAGGGTATTTCTAAAGTGTTGAATATCTAACGTCACATAATAGCCTGGCTAGGGAGAGGCATACGCGTTCTCGGGGGGTATTCCTTTCCTTAACTTTCACTTGAGCAATCATTCCCCCACCAGACCCGTAGGAGCATGTGGCTCCTTACAACGCCTGGTACATGAGTTTAAAAAGTCAGTTTTTGGTGTATATGTTCGTTTGTTTGGTCGTTAGTTAAGTCGAAGAGGCTGTTTCCATACCAAAGAGGATTTTACCAATCTTAGGTAGATGTGGCCCCATGTACTAACTGATGCTCGTGCTCAACGTAGGAGTGGCAACCGCAGGTATATAGGCGAGGTGCCCATTCTCCGTTGGTGCTGCTCTCACAAGAAACACGTGCGTCGTTGTCGTTTCCGTTCATACTACACTGTCATACTGTAGTTGAAGGCGGTTTTCATAGATCAGGAATTCTCAAGCCATTTGGATGTTAACATGATTTTGCTTGGAATGTCAGAAAGCTCCTCTAAGTCGTTGAAGAAGTGCCTCCCTAGATGTCTGTTTCTTGACCATCACGACGAAATATAGAAAATTCAGATGTAACGAGTGATTTTTTAAGAGCTATCGGAAATTAAAAAAAAACACATAAAATTCAGAAAAATGTAAAATGTAAAATGTAAAAATTTGAATCGATAGTACGTTCGATATAATTTCATGTTTGAAGATTATTTCATTCAAATGTTGGCCGCGGCTGCGCCTCAATTGGTCCATCCGCTTAGTCCAATTTTGGCATAATCTTTCTAACATTTCGCCCTGTTTTCGCCCTACCAGTGCGTCAATCGAAGCAGGCTTGTCGCTATAGACATGAGCCTTAACATTACCCCACACAAAATTGTCTAGAGGCGTTAAATCGAACGATCTAGGCGGCCAATTGACCGGTCCAAACGTGAAATAAACTGGTCACCGAACTACCCTCTCAACTAGTCCTTAGCTACGCGTGCTGTGTGGCATATAGCACCGTCTTGTTGAAACCACATGTCATGCTAGTCATGCGAAAAAAAAAGCTTGTCATCATCGCAGGGTAGTGCTCACCATTCACAGTAACATTGCGCCAGCCCATAATCCACACCAAATAGTGTCATTTTCTGGATGCATTAGTAGCTCTTGCAATGCTTCTGGCTTCTCTTCACTCCAAATACGGCAGTTTTGCTTGTTCACGTAGAAATTCAACCAGAAATGAGCTTCGTCGCTGAAAACAATTTTTCGATAAGAAAGTGGATCTTTGGCCAACTTTTCAAGAGACCGTTCACCAAAAATTCGGCGTTGTGGTAGGTCGTTCGGCTTCAATTCTTGCACCAGCTGTATTTTGAAAGGATTCACACATAAATCCTTTCGCAAAATTTTCCACGTAGTGGAGTAACAAAGGCCCATTTGCTACGAACGGCGCCGAATCTATAATTCACGGTCATCACTTATACTGGCCGATACAGCTGCGATATTTTCCTCAGTTCACACTCTACGTAAGTGTGTTGGTGGTTTAATTTCCAACAATGTAAATTTGGTGCGAAATTTAGTCACAATAGCCCGAATAGCCGCCTCAGTAACTCGATTAAACTGACCCTAAAATGGAAGAAGCGCGCTATAAACTTTCTTAACAGAGCACGCATTTTGATAATAAAATTCAATAATTTGCATACGTTGTTCGTTTGTAAGACGATTCATGATTAAATTATAGACCAGTGCTGCCACTCAGAAATTTAAAAAAACATAGTAAAAAAACATGATTTTAGTTAAAAAAACATGATTTGCAGTTCTGAGTTGGAAAACAGTAAAAGAGATATTAAAAACCACATCGTAACAAGTAAAACAAATATTTTCAAAAATTAACTGAGAGCATTTATTAAAAAAAATACAAAAATGGACGGAATAAATAAAAATAAAATAAATTATTAAAATTTATACATATTCATGTGTGCTATATTATTTTTTTCACAATTTCAGGTACATAGGTATTATATAGCACATTGAAAATCAAAAATATAAATAGTATATAATATCTATCGAGAAGTTCTGTATGAACCTTAAGGTCATAGCATGTCTGGTTCTTAACCATATGTTTGGCATGCAACAATCCGTTTAGTGAATTAGTCTCAAGGCTGTTCCTTAGTTTTGTTTTTACCATATTAACTTCAGAAAAAATGCGCTCCGTATTGGCAGAAGAGTGTGGCAGTGAAAATATTTCATAAATGAATTGCGACAATTTTGGAAAAGCTGGAGTGTTATCTGCTTGCATTAATTTGCTTACGCCTTTCCAAAATTCTTCAGCATCTTGACTAAAATTTAAATCTATGTGTTTCAATGCTCTCCACTCATTGTCAATTTCTTGAGGCTGATCTTCTTTCACTAAATTTGGAAAGTGTTTAATAAGTGAAATAATGGAGCTACTCTCTAAAATATTCTGTGAAGCCAGAATCTCCACGTCTTTAAGAATAGTTTCCTTAAAATTAAATCTGAGAAAAATTTGCTTAGTAGCTTCAATTAAAAAACTCAAGCAATTACATTGAAAGCTATGTAAAACGCTTTTTTCGACTGCCACATTTTCCAAAAAGACACCCACTTTAAGTTACTGGTATGTTGTGCTCCCCTATTAACACGCCTAATTTTATTTCTGCCTCTGCTACTTTTCTTCTTAATGGCACACGTATCCATGCCATATCTTCGATGTTTTGGTTTTTCCTTACAACTTTTAAATTATTTTGATGCTTGCCTGTAGAACTGTGACGCTTCAAACATTTTATTCCGGCTGAAATTCTGAAACATGACAAACTGGATCCAATTTTTATACAACGACATTTCTTCCCATTTAATTGTGTATGTTTGTATCTGTGGGTCTTTTTTCTTTGGGGGCACCTCAAGCTCATTGTTGTTAGCATGATCCTGATCATCGTCCTGAATCTGAATTACTTCGCTTATGGTTTCGGTGAAATGCCAAAAGCCAAAGAGTAAGTTAGAAACTTGAATTTGGAGCATTGATAAATGAAAAGAAGCATAATCTCTGGATTATTTTCGCTGAGAAAGTGTGTGTGTGTGGTGAGTAGCTAAAATGATGAGCTGTATAATGGTATGTATTCCTTTCTTTATGACTTTCTGTATGGTGAATTCACATATGTATATTCACAGACAAGAAATTATATTACAGACACAAAAATCTAGTTATGCATTTGAGTCAAAGGGTCATTTTAGCTATGTTTGTGTTTGTAATGTTTTCGATTTTCGTCGTTTCAGGTTATAGTGTAGCTTAGACATGTTTTTTTTAAGCGATTATAAAAAATAACATTTTTTTTTTTTGAAATTAGAAAAATCATGATTTTGGACTCGAAATCATTTAATCATTTTTTGGGTCCAAAAAACATGAAAATCATGATAAATCATGATTTCTGGCAGCTCTGTTATAGACCAAATTGAAGATGTTTGACAGTGACACAAAACACGAAACGTCCATGAGCTGTCAAACCCAGCCAAAAAGAAAATAGCAAAAAATCACCCATTATTTAAAATTTTCTCATTATTAATTTCATTGTACAAACAAGTCTCCACAAATGCAAATACACCATATTCAGAAGAGTCAACCGATGTTCTGATAGAAGCTTTTGAGTTTGTCTCTTATCTCTGAATTAATTCCATTGTACGCTGCATCTTCACAATGTTCTAATTTTTTTAACTGTTTCTTGGAATAACCTCCATCACAACTGTATTTTTCCTCCAATTAGTATCGGTAAGTGATAACTTTCAGGTGTTAATTGGTATGCCAACTTTGAAGTTAACGCACTTCAAATTTTTTTCATCTTTTCTCATAAGCTTATAACATTTACCACCGGATTCATTTAAACCAATTTTCCCAGCAACAAATTTGGATATGCTTTCCTCTGATGTTGACGTTTTAAATTTAGATACATGCAACCATTTGTACTTAACAACAAAATCCAAGGCTTCAACAGCATCTTGCCCATAAACATGCACTTTATTATTCTTATGTTTTTGTTTTTGGTTTCCTACTGTGGCCCATTCATTATCAGCTTGTGGTTGTGCATGTGTATGAACAATACTCTCAGTCTCAAGAGGTAAACTTTTTGGTACCCATTGTCCTCCGGGCCTTCCAGAGTATTCTATAACTGATTATTAGTTCAGTGGGACACTATTTACCATTGTAAGCTGTACCTTCCCCGGTAGCCCGATTCTTAACATCAGGGAGCTTAGCATCAATGCCGACAGCAACAACATTCGGCGCAGTAACATTCGGCACAACAACAACATGAAGCAATTTTTTGACATCAGCGTGAAGAGCATTTCACTGATGCTTCTCGTAAGCACATCAACCACCGAAACCAATTCGTTCACCTTACTGTACAAAGTATTTATTGACAATTTAAGCTTTGCAAAAGAGTAGAAGATACCTGAATATTATATGAAATACGAAAAGGTTATGGAAGAGACTTATATTAGGCGTATTTTATTGGTAATGTATACATAGTGCAGCAATGGCAGTCCGAATAAAATGCTCTTTTGACTGCATATACACTTTTACTTTAAACTTTGAAGTTGGTATGCTTTGCATTTATAGCCGTGTCAAAATCAGCTGATTTGAAAAAGAAGTAAAATAAATATGTAATTTCTTACAAAAATAATACAAATTGAAATGAATATAGATCTAAAACAGAAAAGGGTTGTACATAATTTCTGAGTTTCTTTTAACAAATCATCTTAATTTAATAGATATTTCTGACTCATTAACTGGACAAAGTAAAAGGAAACGAAAACTAAAAATGAAATATATACCTAAGAATAAACAATCCACTTTTGAATAAGCTAAGGGATGCGTTGGAAAAGTATACGTTTTGATGTGGTTTATGCTGAGTTAACATCACTGAAAAATTTGTTGTCAAAAAAGTGGCAAGATTACCAATAAAATCAAATCTCAATGGCATGTATGTATGTATGTATGTATGTATGTATGAACACAAAGTCAAATTAAGGACTCGGTGTCAGAAAAAAATCATTCTCATGTCCTTTTTAATCGTTTTGCATCGCACCCATTCTTCTATGAATTTCATACTCTCACGTGACAGATAGGGAACATGCACACACATTAAGAGGCAACATTTTGACCATTGACTATTAACTTTTATCGTCTAATCGTAAATTAATATTTCAAACCACATAATTTTGGCTCTTGTGAAAATTTACCATAAAATGAACAAATATCACCGAACACATTCTCGAATAATCAAAACCTGCCAACCTCACGAAAAATAAAACGTTTGCAACCAATTTGAGTGTCACTGTAATCCAGATGCTCCAAAACTTTATCAGCACTATTATGTGCACTGTTATTACTGCCTACTGCCTAGTTTATACGCACTATTCCTTTGTTGTTGTTTACTGTGTAAAATTTTACTGCGCTGCCTATACATTTACCAATAAAAAACGACTATTATCATTTCAATCAGAATAACATTTACATATATCAGACAAAAAAAAAAAAACGAATAAATACTTTCAAACCAGTTAGTGCTTCAATACTCCTATCCAAAGTTCTTCAATTTAAATAAAACACATCCATATTCAAAAGAAAATATTTAAGTACGTATATCATTTATAATGCCTTAGATAAATACAAATACGTGCATACTTTCGTGATTTCAAAGAACGGCGAAAGTAGTTGTTTTGTATGTGCGTTAATTACTTTCAAAAGTCTTTAAACATAAATCGCTAGTCCTTAAAAACTGGGTCGGAAGCTTTCTTAATTGAAGATATATCTTTAAGGAAATGTTTGCTTATAGCAAATATTCATATTCAGAATTAGATTCTCAATCATGTGCGCTCTAATTTTCTTGCCAAGACTTATATCCTTGACTTTCTGAATGAATTATTCATATAGAATATTGGTACACAACAGGGTCGGAGTTGTGTTTCCATCAAAATGGTTTTTCTTCGATTCTCCTGTGCATTTTTTGAATGGTTCGAAATGAATTATTTCCTAATTGCACATTCCACCACGTATTTTCTAAAATAACCCGACGTAGTTGAATAAGCTTTCCAAAAATACTTGCTTAAGAAACCATCATAAAGAGCTCCCTACGATGAGTGTCATCATATATGACCTTGAAGTCCATGAAAATGGTGAGCTGTTAGAGGCATGGACTATACATAAAAACAAACTTACTCTCTCTATCTTTCTTCCAGCAAGCAATCTCTTTTCACGAAACAAATTCTTTAACTTGAATTTTGTTTTTTTTTTTTTTGTATTTTTCAACTGATTTTAGTTTCCGTTTGCTAACAGATTCAACATTGATTAATAATAATGTTTTGGAAAATCGAATATAAAAAAGCTGACAACTCAAAAGAAATAAAATACACGACTGGGTTGCACGAACTTGCTCTTATGTAATAGACTAGGAATTTTAAAAACGAATGTTATTAGAGAAAACTGTCCATAAGGATAAAATTAATTTTTGAAATGCTTTTAGTAGTAAGAGACATAAACAGAATGCTATGCAAATTTGAATATATGCAAGAACAAAAATTATAAGTCCTTGTAGTGGTTTCTTAAAAAAAAGCTTTTATTTTTTTTTTTTTATAATCTACTCACGCTCAAGGTATTATGATTACCCTTTAAATGTTTCAACACAGCGCGGGCGTGAAGTTACGGAAGAGAAAGAAGGATAGGAAAGATGTGTGGCACGATGTTCTGAGACTGAAGGTGGTTGTCTCAGATGTTTTATCTCCAGGGATGGCGGCTGAACTAAAGTGGAGAAATGCCGTGTCTTATTTCTATATTCCCTATAATTCGCATTATTTTTATTCGTATTCATCCTTGTTGGGCATACTAGTTTAACTCAATCACATGTTGTTAGTGTTATGCCTAAACAACAAGCAATGAGCAAACCAGCAACCCATTGATGACAATTTTATGAAGGTTTTAATGGAATTTAAGACGACATAGACGACGGCAGGGATCGAACCTGTGATCATGAGGTTGACAGGCGAGCACACAACCATCGCGCCACGGCCACCCCCAAATTTGGTATACCAACTTTAAGTTTTGATTACTGTACGATTGAAAATTAAATATCCGAAAAAATATATTGAGCCGTTTTTGAAATATCGAATTTTCAAAAAAAAAATGATTTTTTTTTTTCAAAAATTGAGAGATTTTTTTTTTAAGTTTTGAAATGCGATAGTTTTTAGATTTTTTAGAAGCATCTCTACAAAAAATTTCATTAAAATCCGTTATGTCGATAATGAGTAATCCAAAATTTTAAAAAATGGTTCTATGGTAGGTGCAAGCTGTAACATCTTAATTTCAATTTTTTTTTATAATAATAAAGATCGTTAAAATTAATTGAAATAAAAAAATTTTTATCAAAATTCTATTCACCGTTTTTGAGAAAAATTTTATTTTTGAAAACCATTTTTTAACATTTGTATGGTGGGTACCTTTATTTTTAGGTAAAGTAAAACTTTTTTTCATACATCTTTTGGATTATGTTGAGAAACTTTTATTTTTTAAGTTTAAAAAAAATCCAGCATAAGGTTTTCGAAATATTGAGTTTTGAAAAAAAATTGAATTTTTTCTTAAAAATCCAAAAAAATTTTTTTTGAAAATTTGAATACACAATTTTTATGAAGGTGTTTTGAGAGCTTTAGCAAAAAAAATTATCAAAATCGGCTGTGCCGTTTTTGAGAAAATCAAAACCAAAAAATGGTTCTTTGTGGGGTACCCTCAATAACCATTTTTCGGAACATCTTTATCTTTAACTAAATGAAATTTGTTTGTATTTTTTTTTTAATCTGTCTAACAATTTTTGAGAAAAAAAAAGTTTACAAAATTTCGAAAAAAATTCATATGGCAGGTACCGTTATTTTTAATCTTAAAAAAAAAAGAAAAAAACGTGTGGGGGGAAAAAATTAAAAATGATATCTATACCAATTTTGAAGAAAATCGGTCCAGCAGGTTAGGCTGTAGTCGAACCGGCACACAGTGCGGCCGATGGCTCCTTTTTCCGGCCAAAAGTCGAAAAACGTAGAGAATGATGCACAAATTGGTATATAAGGGTTTTTGGGGTCGCTGATTACGAATCTGTTATCAGAATCAGCAAATTCAAAATGGCCGACCTAATATGGCGTCATGTCATACGAAAAAACTTAAAAATGAAACTTTGATAGTTGGTTAAAAAATTTTGTTTTGATATTATTAGGGCATGTACTTGAAAATTTATTAAAAATGAACAAATTCAAAATGCTGGAATGCTATATGGCAATATTAAATAACAAAAAATGGAAAACAATTATTTATATATTTTTATTGAAATCGAACACAGTAATTTATAGTTATATCATAAATTTAGAAATACAAAATGCAATATGAGCAAACAATAGGTATATAAGTGAATCCGATATTTACATGAAAAATGTTTCATTGCCTATCTCGTAACAGTCACAATCATCTACATCTGTATCTGTTTCAGAAGCGGAAGAGCTGTCAAAAGATTGTTGTTCATCTTCTGTTCGATTATTTACAGGTGGAGGTGCTAACAAATTGATACAGTCCTTACACAAAGATTTAAGTGGTTTTAGAGGTAATTCCCGACAACTAGATATGAATGGATCTGATGCGATTAGGAATCTTTTAAAAACATCCTCCATTGTCATTTGACGATAATGGTTTCTTGCGAAATTAGCTTGATAGATTTAAAAAAAATAATTACATGCTTCTTGTGCATCTTCCGACATTTGACAGATAGGTTACACTAAATATTTTATTATTTCGGGGCCATGAATTAAAAGTTTGTGAACTAACGTGGGCATACAATACCAGGGATATTGTTGTAAGTTAAGGTACTAGTACGGTCTAGAACGCCAAACAATGCACGATTTTTGGGAATTTTTTTCTCGGAAACTTTATTAGATAATAACATACATTTTTTTTAAATAATAAATACATGCGTCGAAAGTACTAGGAAATTTTTTTTTTTGTCTTAATTTTCTAATTGTGGCCGAATTATAGAGGGCGCCAACGTTGACTCTTCAAAAAACACATTGTCCGATTGCGGACAGTTAATCTCCGGATCTACTGAACCGATTTTCAAAAAACTTGTTGCAACTTGATTCTTTTTATGTTTTCTAAGATAATTTACCACAATTTGACCAAAAAGTTATGAACGAAAAAAATGGCGACCCAAAAATGGCCAAACAAATTTAAAAAAAAAAAAAATATTTCTTAATTTTTTCAAAGCTTGACATTTTTTGTTTTTACTTTTAAAACAAATTGTGGTAAATTGTCTCGTAAAAAACCTTTCTTAAAATAACCCAATTTGTTTTGTTTTGTTTCAGTCCAGCAAATCCTGAGATTAACTGGCCGCAATGGAACAATGTATTTTTTGATAAGTCGACGTTTGCGCCCTCTATAATTCGGCCAAAATTCAAAACTTTCAACAAATTTGTATTCTTGACGCATGTATTCATTATTTAAAAAAAAAAGTATGTTATTATCTAATAAAGTTTCCGAGAAAAAAATTCCCAAAAATCGTACGTTGTTTGGCGTTCTACACCGTACTAGTATCTTAATGCACACAAAAACTCAACAGGCAGCTACGGGCAGCTGAATTTTATTTTATTTGGTACACAATACTTTTATTAACTATCTCAAATAGATTTGAGAACAAGAAACAGCAAGAAAAAAAAGTGTTCACTCAAACAAATATATTTTTATTTCTTTTTTTAAGTAAATAAATAGTGTTGACATATCGCTGTCTAACAATGTACTACTTAGGAATTTTTATTCAGAAATTCTTGAACTTATTTTACGCACCTGCAGCTGTTGAATCCATTTTATTGCAATAGATTTGCTTGAAAATAAAAACTTTTACACGTGTTTTAATGGAAGTGTCCATTAGCATATCTTAACGACGCGTGACTACGTTAACTAAGCAGCCACATTGAGGCTAAGATTATGGGGGGGATTTACGGCAAGACATTCTACTACGAACATTTTTCGTCTCCTAGGGGTCTCCTTTAGACAGCCTGATGACAAAAAACCCCTAACTCGAAACTTTTATTTTGGACTTTTGGCCGCAAAAAGATGCCATCGGCCGCACTGTGCGGCAGCCAGACTGACAGACAGAATTGCGAAACCCACTTTTTAGTCTTCGCTATCATCGTAATGTCAACTTTGATCAAAATCTCGAGTTCGATTTTTTTTACGAATGCATAACTTGCCTTATAGTACCTATAAGTCGCAAGTAAAAATAACGAAAAGTATCTAAAGTAAAAGTAACAATTGACATAGCATAGCATTTTGCAGATGCCTTTTGAGTACAGTGATTCTTGACTTGAAATTCATTTCTCCTTTCCTGGATTTGATCTTCTACGGTCGATTTGATGATACTTGCTGACTAAAGTGTTTCAAAGCAATCACAATGCACTTTTTATAAGACCTTATATTCGACATTCAGCAGGGAAAAGTCTTGATAATTATTGCAGAGCATATCATATGGAACAATCAAGAGCATGCTTTGATGATTTGATGGATGCATCGTACCAAATTATCACTCGCTAATTAAAGAGCATTGCTGGTAAGTCATAAGATCCTTCGGACTTGTTGTTCTTAAGCTAATTTTATCAATACTGGGTGTTGGAGCTGGTTCTTCATTGATTGAATGTAACTCGTTTGAATAGATATCTACTATTTTCAGTGGAATTTAGCAGACGAATTCTTGGTTTTTTTCTTAAAAAAATCTTCGTGTGTTTCTTGATCAGGAGACTGGATAGGAAAGAAGCTTTACTGTGGATTACCTATCGGTCTAAAGTTTCCTAATTATAAATCGGGTATTTCAACGATGAAATCGCTTACTAAGATTCCCAATCTTGCAAATTTTCAACTAAACTCCCGGTAACAAGCTCTCCCAGCCCAGCCTTCTTATACCAAGCCGACATGGCGGGCGAAGAGAACGAACATAATGAACAAAAATGTCTTTGATGCGGCTCTGTTTAGTTCGTACATTCCATTGAAATACTAGAGTGCTGCAGTTGGTTGCACCATTCAAAAGCATACTATTCAATCATGGAGCTATATACTCGTAATTCTATACTCTACATAATATGTTAAAAATATTGTGAATTTAGCTGGGGGTTTCTTTTTGTATCTGGTTCATGTCGAGTACTATTCAAATTTGTGTGCCATTGAATTTCAACCAAACAGATGCAACAAGCTATTTCAGTCCTGGCAGCAGGTGGTTAAAAGATGTCAAAAGAACTTCAAAAATGTCAATGATTGTACAGAAGGAAAATTGTTGACAAGTAAAAAGAAAATATTCTATGTTAAAGACGTATTCTAGTACTTTTTGAAAGAAGTGGTGAAAATAAAACGAATACATAAATTGACATCTGCTTTGTACTATCTATGTTAACTGAAGAAGGAGTTCTGTCGTCTTTATAAATCAAATCGTATGAAAAATGATTTTAAACTATGAAAAGAACATCGACGAGACGCTAACTGGAAATGCTTGGAGGAAAATGGAGCGGAAACTTATGTTCGTATGCACTTGAATAATATTAGTGGTTGAAAAATGTTGTGTGGAATCTTTTGAAATTTATTAAGATCAATGCAATCCATGTTGACGGAATTCTACTCATGATAATTAACAGAAAAAAATCGAAGATAACTAGGGCCTAGGGACTTTTATAACTCTCAACCATTCCTGTGAGCCCTTTGTAAGTGGATTGCATCGGATAAGAGGCACTTTTGACAATATATAAACTTGGATTGATTTGTCAATTCCTTACAAAAGGTAGTAGTTCTTAACAATATGGCATAGGCTGATGCAATTTGAAGCCCAGGGTCTCCAGTATGTAAGATCTACGCCCAAATATCAATTAGTCCAATATTATCAATATTATCCTAACTACATTATACAGGTTGTGTCCCTTAATTTGTACATAATATTTTAGAACGTGATTATTGGGTATATTCTTAAAAAAATCAATTTACAGTAAGGGCCTGTCTCTAATTTTTATATGATATAATATATGGTGGATTTAAAAAAAGTCTTTCTTTTGGTGTACCCTGACTCATGTTAACGGTAATTGCGAAATAAGCACCAAATTTAGAAACTTCATTTAGGCCTCTATTTTAAGAATAAACAAAAGCCTTTGTAATTGCGCCTCAGGTGGCGCGCAAAAGTGGAGAGCGACCTCAACCAACTTGGAGTGCGTAACTGGAGGCAGCTAGCTAGTCCACCCTGGACTTTGAGCGCCATCTAAAGTAGAGTAAGTAATTGCGCTTAAAAAAAATTGATATCTTATCTTTGTCTTGAGGTATCCAGTTTCTAGCTTGTTCCGTTTTTCCTGCCCATCCTACTTTTTTGACTTTGGGCTCAATTTTCTGGAGAAAATGCGTATTAAAAATATCATTTTACTACTTGCTTTCAATAATAATAAAATAATAAATAATAAAAATAAAA
Source organism: Philhelius festivus (assembly GCA_963931855.1). Classification (NCBI taxonomy): domain Eukaryota; kingdom Metazoa; phylum Arthropoda; class Insecta; order Diptera; family Syrphidae; genus Philhelius; species Philhelius festivus. The sequence continues at coordinate 48,344,653 of OZ007555.1, read as the reverse complement.
CTTAATGACGAGTATGCGGAAAACCTTATGGATTTTATGATACTTGCGAAAACCTGAGACATGTAAAATTTAAAAAAAAATGTTTTTATTTGCTTTAAGCTCCAAAGGCTATTATGAATAAATAAAATGCACGACTGGGTCGCATGAACTTGCTCCTATGTAATAGACTAGGAATTTCAAAAACGAATGTTATTAGAGAAAACTGTTCATAAGGATAAAATTAATTTTTTTAAATTCTTTTAGACACAAAAACATGTGCTATGCAAATATGAATTTATACAAGAACAAAAATTATAATTTTGGTATGCTAACTTTAAGTTTTTATTTCTGTACGAATGAAAATTAAATTTCCAAAAAAAAAATATTGCACCGGTTTTGAAATACAGAATTTTCCAAAAAAAAAATGATTTTTTTTTTTTCAAAATTCAAAAAATCTTTTTTTTTAAGTTTTGAAATGCAATGGATTTTAGAATTTTCAGAAGCATCTCTACAAAAAATTTCATTAAAATCCGTCATGTCGATAATGAGTAATTCAAAATTTAAAAAAATAGTTCTATGGTAGGTACAAGCTGTAATATCTTAATTTAAAATTTTTTTTTATTAAATTAAAGATCGTTAAAATTAATTGAAACGAAAAATTTTTATCAAAATTCTAGGCTCCGTTTTCGAGAAAAATACGATTTTTGAAAGTCATTTTTTGACATTTGTATGGTGGGTACCTTTATTTCTAGGTAAAATACATCTTGTAGAATATGTTGATAAACTTTTATTTATCAAGTTGGAAAAAAATCTAATATAAGGTTTTCGAAATATTTAGTTTTGTAAAAAAAATTTTGAATTTTTTTTAAATCCAAAACAAATTTTTTTGAAAATTTGAATACATAGTTCTATTTAAATTTTTAGGGAGCTTTAGCACAAAAAAAAAATGATCAAAATCCGTTGTACCTCTTTTTGAGAAAATCAAAAATTAAAAAAATAGTTCTTTGGGGGGTACCCTCAATATCCATTTTTCGGAAAATTTTTTTCATTCAGTACCAAGCTTTAACTAAATAAAATTTTTTTGTATCTTTTTTTTTCAAATCTGTCGTTCAGTTTTTGAGAAAAAAAAATATTTACAAAATTTCGTAAAAAATTCGTATGGCAGGTACCGTTATTTTTGGTTTTAAAAAAAAAGAAAAAAAACGTGTGGGGGGAAAAAATTAAAAATGATATCTACCAAGTTTGAAGAAAATCGGCCGAGCCGTCGAACCGACAGACAGACAGACGGACAAACAGACAGACAGAATTGCGAGACCCACTTTTTCGGTCTTCGCTATCATCGTAATGCCAACTTTGATCAAAATCTCGAGTTCGATTTTGTTTACGAATGCATACATAACTTGCCTTATAGTACCTATAAGTCGCAAGTAAAAATTGATTTTGTGTGGGCATAGATATTTTTAATTGCTATATAAGTACTATAGGGCAACATCTGCATTTCGAAAAAAAATCGAGCTCGAGATTTTGATCAAAGTTAACATTACGATTATAGCGAAGACGAATAAAGTGGGTCCGACAATTCCGTCTATCGGTCTGTATGTCTTTATGTCTGTACCTCGATCTACAGCCTAAGCCACTGGACCTATTTTCTTCAAACTCGGTACTTAAGGGTCTTCGGTGATTCTCTAGAGGAAAAATTGAAATTTGTTTTAGCTCTAAAACTAACGGTACCCTACATACACCCGTAATGCATAATCTTCTTTATCTCGAAAACGGCTCTAACGATTTTGATAAAAAAAAATTAGGTGTAATATAATAGACATGCACTAAATTTTGGTAAATAAAATGCACGACTGGGTCGCACGAACTTGCTCCTATGTAATAGACCAGGAATTTAAAAATGAATGTTACTAGAGAAAACTGTTCATAAGGATAAATTTTATTTTTTAAACTCTTTTAGTAGTAAGAGATGGAAACAGAATGTTATGCAATTATGAATTTATGCAAAAACAAAAATTATAAGTCGTTGTAGTGGTTTCTTAAAAAAATAAGATTTTATGTAAAAAATTTTTACAACATTTTTAAAAAAAAATTTTGATACGCCAATTTAAAGATTTATTATTGTTCGAATAAAAATTAAATTTACAAAAAAAATATTAAGCCGTTTTTGAAATATTGAATTTTCCAAAAAAAATAGATTTTTTTTTTCAAAATTCAAAAAAAATATTTTTCTTAAAGTTTTCAAATGCAATGTTTTTGAAACTATTTCGAAGCATCTCTGTAAGAAATTTCATTAAGATCCGTTATGTCATTAATGAGAAATTCAAAATTCGAGAAAATGGTGCTATGGTAGGTACAAGCTGTAATATCTTAATTTCAAATTTTTTTTTATTAAATCAAAGATCTCAAAAATTAATTGAAAGAAAAAAAAATTATATCAAAATTCTAGGCGCCGTTTTTGTGAAAAATACGATTTTTGAAAACCATTTTTTAATTTTTTTTTTACATTTGTATGGTGGGTACCTTTATTTTTAGGTAAAATAAAATTTTTTTCTCACATCTTGTAGATTATATTAAGAAACTTTTATTTATCAAGTTTAAAAAAAATCAAGGGTAGGGTTTTCGAAATATTGAGTTTTGAAAAAAAAATTTTGAAGTTTTTTTTAAAATCCAAAAAAAATTTTTTTTCACAATTGTATTAAAATTATTGGGAAGCTCTAGCGAAAAAAAAATTATCAAAATCGGTTGTACCGTTTTTGAGAAAATTAAAAACGAAAAAAATGGTTCCATGGGGGGTACGCTCAATAAGAATTTTTTTTTCAACTTCTTCCTAGCTTTAATTAAATGGATTTTTTTTGTATTCTTATTTCTTAAATCTGTCGAGCAGTTTAAAAAAAAGAGAAAAATTTAAAAATTTCGAAAAAAGTCGTATGGCAGGTACCGTTATTTTGGGTCTTAAAAAAAAAAGAAAAAAAGTGTGGTGGGAAAAAATAAAAATGATATCTACCAAGTTTTAAGAAAATCGGGCGAGCCATTTAGGCTATAGACGAACAGACAGACAGAATTGCGAGACCCACTTTTTAGTCTTCGCTATCATCGTAATGTCAACTTTGATCAAAATCTCGTGTTCGATTTTTTTTACAAATGCATAACTTGCCTTATAGTACCTATAAGTCGCAAGTACAAACATTTTGGGGGGAAATGTTATTAAGGGTACCTGTCATAGAACGTTTTTATTGATTTTCGAATTTCTCATTAACAGCTCTAACGATTTTAACCAAAAATTTTCAGAAGGAGTCCCCTTAAGTTTAAAATAATACGAGTATTGTATATAAATACATTCAAAAAAATATTTGTTGGTTTTTTTTTGATTTTTTTTTTAAATCAGTATCTTCAAAACCTATGAACGATTATTTTTTGAAATTATTTCCTAAAGTCAATCTATATATTAATACGTTAACAATTTTCTTGTAGTTCCTTTTTAATATACTTAAACTGAACGCCCAACAGTTAAAAATATACCACTTGAAAGCTAATATTAATTAGAAGTGTCATCAGGAGAGATTATGTGAATCCGTCGACTATTAGCATGTGCAAATAGAAATAGAAATCATGGATTCTCCGTACAAAATGTCTAAAATAATAAATACATGAAGGTGGCCACCCTGTCGTTTTCAGTCACAAAATTAGTGTGAACATTCCAAACTCACTTTGACGTTTTGTAGTTGTCACAATTGTTGGCCATTTGCTATGCCACTACAAATATACAGTGAATTACAAAAGTTAGTAAACACCTATTAGTTTAAAGATCATTTCCTTCAAACAATCGATAGCAATGTTAAAAAAAACTTCATATTTTTGTCTATAATTGACACGAGTATGTATTTCGAGCTAAAAAGTAACATTTCAAATACAAATTTAAAAAATAAAGAATAACAAATTTATATCACAAAAGTAAGTAAGCTCAACTGAACCTTAAATTTATTACAGTTATTTCGAAAATTTTATCCATTTTGAACTTCGTTGGATAACTGTACACATGCAATACACATACAATACACATACAATACACATACAAAACACATACAATACACATACAAAACACATACAATACACATACAAAACACATACAATACACAAACATTACTCATACAATACACATACAATACACATACAATACACATACAACACACATACAATACACATACAATACACATAAAATACACATTCAATACACACACAACACACATACAATGCACATACAATAAACATTCAATACACATACAATACACATACATTACTCATACAATACACATACAATACACATACAATACACATACAATACACATGCAATACACATACAATACACATACAATACACATACAATACACATACAATACACATACAATACACATACAATACACATACACTACACATACAATACACATACAATACACATACAATACACATACAATACACATACAATACACATACAATACACATACAATACACATACAATACACATACAATACACATACAATACACATACAATACACATACAATACACATACAATACACATACAATACACATACAATACACATACAATACACATACAATACACATACAATACACATACAATACACATACAATACACATACAATACACATACAATACACATACACTACACATACAATACACATACAATACACATACAATACACATACAATACACATACAATACACATACAATACACATACACTACACATACAATACACATACAATACACATACAATACACATACAATACACATAGAATACACATACAATACACATACAATACACATACAATACACATACAATACACATACAATACACATACAATACACATACAATACACATACAATACACATACAATACACATACAATACACATACAATACACATACAATACACATACAATACACATACAATACACATACAATACACAAACATTACTCATACAATACACATACAATACACATACAATACACATACAACACACATACAATACACATACAATACACATAGAATACACATACAATACACATACAATACACATACTATACACATACAATACACATACAATACACATACAATACACATACAATACACATACATTACACATACAATACACATACAATACACATACAATACACATACAATACACATACAATACACATACAATACACATACAATACACATACAATACACATACAATACACATACAATACACATACAATACACATACAATACACATACAATACACAAACAATAAACATACAATACACATACAATACACATACAATATACATAAAATACACATTCAATACACATACAACACACATACAATGCACATACAATAAACAAACAATACACATACAATACACATACATTACTCATACAATACACATACAATACACATACAATACACATACAATACACATACAATACACATAAAATACACATACAATACACATAAAATACACATACAAAACACATACAATACACATACAAAACACATACAATACACATACATTACTCATACAATACACATACAATACACATACAATACACATACAACACACATACAATACACATACAATACACATAAAATACACATTCAATACACATACAACACACATACAATGCACATACAATAAACATTCAATACACATACAATACACATACATTACTCATACAATACACATACAATACACATACAATACACATACAATACACATACAATACACATACAATACACATACAATACACATACAATACACATACAATACACATACAATACACATACAATACACATACAATACACATACAATACACATACAATACACATACAATACACAAACAATACACATTCAATACACATACAATGCACATACAATACACATACAATACACATACAATACACATACAAAACACATACAACACACATACAATACACAAACAATACACATACAATACACATACAATACACATACAATACACATACAATACACATACAATACACATACAATACACATACAATACACATACAATACACATACAATACCCATTCAATACACATACAATACACATACAATACACATACAATACACATACAATACACATACAATACACATACAATACACATACAATACACATACAATACCCATTCAATACACATACAATACACATACAATACACATACAATACACATACAATACACATACAACACACATACAATACACAAACAATACACATACAATACACATACAATACACATACAATACACATACAATGCACATACATTACACATACAATACACATACAATACACATACAATACACATACAATACACATACAATACACATACAATACACATACAATACACATACAATACACATACAATACACATACAATACACATACAATACACATACAATACACATACAATACACATACAATACACATACAATACACATACAATACACATACAATACACATACAATACACATACAATACACATACAATACACATACAGTACACATACAATACACATACAATACACATACAATACACATACAATACATATACAATACACATACAATACACATACAATACACATACAATACACATACAATACACATACAATACACATACAATACACATACAATACACATACTATACACATACAATACACATACAATACACATACAATACACATACAATACACATACATTACACATACAATACACATACAATACACATACAATACACATACAATACACATACAATACACATACAATACACATACAATACACATACAATACACATACAATACACATACAATACACATACAATACACATACAATACACATACAATACACATTCAATACACATACAATACACATACAATACACATACAATACACATACAATACACATACAATACACATACAATACACATACAATACACATACAATACACATACAATACACATACAATACAAATACAATACACATACAATACACATACAATACACATACAATACACATACAATACACATACAATACACATACAATACACATACAATACACATACAATACACATACAATACACATACAATACACATACAATACACATACAATACACAACAATACACATACAATACACATACAATACACATACAATACACATACAATACACATACAATACACATACAATACACATACAATACACATACACTACACATACAATACACATACAATACACATACAATACACATACAATACACATACAATACACATACAATACACATACACTACACATACAATACACATACAATACACATACAATACACATACAATACACATAGAATACACATACAATACACATACAATACACATACAATACACATACAATACACATACAATACATACAATACACATACAATACACATACAATACACATACAATACACATACAATACACATACAATACACATACTATACACATACAATACACATACAATACACATACAATACACATACAATACACATACATACACATACAATACACATACAATACACATACAATACACATACAATACACATACAATACACATACAATACACATACAATACACATACAATACACATACAATACACATACAATACACCATACAATACACATACAATACACATACAATACACATACAATACACATACAATACACATACAATACACATACAATACACATACAATACACATCAATACACATACAATACACATACAATACACATACAATACACATACAATACACATACAATACACATACAATACACATACAATACACATACAATACACATACAATACACATACAATACACATACAATACACATACAATACACATACAATACACATACAATACACATACAATACACATACAATACACATACAATACACATACAATACACATACAATACACATCAATAAACAACAATACACATACAATACACATACAATACACATACAATACACATACAATACACATACAATACACATACAATACACATACAATACACATACAATACACATACAATACAAATACAATACACATACAATACACATACAATACACATACAATACACATACAATACACATACAATACACATACAATACACATACAATACACATACAATACACATACAATACACATACAATACAAATACAATACACATACAATACACATACAATACACATACAATACACATACAATACACATACAATACACAACAATACACATACAATACACATACAATACACATACAATACACATACAATACACATACATTACACATACAATACACATACAATACACATACAATACACATACAATACACATACAATACACATACAATACACATACAATACACATACAATACACATACAATACACATACAATACACATACAATACACATACAATACACATACAATACACATACAATACACATACAATACACATACAATACACATACAATACACATACAATACACATACAATACACATACAATACACATACAATACACATACAATACACATACAATACACATACAATACACATACAATACACATACAATACAAATACAATACACATACAATACACATACAATACACATACAATACACATACAATACACATACAATACACATACAATACACATACAATACACATACAATACACATACAATACACATACAATACACATACAATACACATACAATACACATACAATACACATACAATACACATACAATACACATACAATACACATACAATACACATACAATACACATACAATACACATACAATACACATACAATACACATACAATACACATACAATACACATACAATACACATACAATACACATACAATACACATACAATACACATACAATACACATACAATACACATACAATACACATACAATACACATACAATACACATACAATACACATACAATACACATACAATACACATACAATACACATACAATACACACACAATACACATACAATACACATACAATACACATACAATACACATACAATACACATACAATACACATACAATACACATACAATACACATACAATACACATACAATACACATACATACACATACAATACACATACAATACACATACAATACACATACAATACACATACAATACACATACAATACACATACAATACACATACAATACACATACAATACACATACAATACACATACAATACACATACAGTACACATACAATACACATACAATACACATACAATACACATACAATACACATACAATACACATACAATACACATACAATACACATACAATACACATACAATACACATACCATACACATACAATACACATACAATACACATACAATACACATACAATACACATACATTACACATACAATACACATACAATACACATACAATACACATACAATACACATACAATACACATACAATACACATACAATACACATACAATACACATACAATACACATACAATACACATACAATACACATACAATACACATACAATACACATACAATACACATACAATACACATACAATACACATACAATACACATACAATACAAATACAATACACATACAATACACATACAATACACATACAATACACATACAATACACATACAATACACATACAATACACATACAATACACATACAATACACATACAATACACATACAATACACATACAATACACATACAATACACATACAATACACATACAATACACATACAATACACATACAATACACATACAATAACATACAATACACATACAATACACATACATACACATACAATACACATACAATACACATACAATACACATACAATACACATACAATACACATACAATACACATACAATACACATACAATACACATACAATACACATACAATACACATACAATACACATACAATACACATACAATACACATACAATACACATACAATACACATACAATACACATACAATACACATACAATAAAAATACAATACACATACAATACACATACAATACACATACAATACACATACAATACAAATACAATACACATACAATACACATACAATACACATACAATACACATACAATACACATACAATACACATACAATACACATACAATACAAATACAATACACATACAATACACATACAATACACATACAATACACATACAATGCACATACAATACACATACAATACACATACAATACACATACAATACACATACAATACACATACAATACACATACAATACAAATACAATACACATACAATATACATACAATACACATACAATACACATACAATACAAATACAATACACATACAATACACATACAATACACATACAATACACATACAAT
>OZ007555.1:47929679-48333959 GCA_963931855.1 Philhelius festivus | reverse complement strand
ACTGACAAATTCACAAGATCAGAAGTTTTAAAAAGTAGGCTGATGAAGCATGAAAGAGGATCGGGCAGATCATGAGAGACCGCCTGTTTCAATCAACAAATAAGGTACAGAGAGCCTGAGATGTAAAGGAAATACATAAGCTGATTTCCGAGACATAGAGGCAGCCTTTGACAACACATCCCAACAGGCTGCACACAAAGCTTTTATTAGGAAAAGCGTATCTATCAACATAACCATATGGATTAAGGAAATGTTACGCTCTAGAAATACAGAGACACAAGCAACAAGAAAAAATGAAAAAAAAAATAATAATAATAATCACAACAAGGGCTGCTCTTTAGTAGGGGTACTTTCACGCTTTTTGTGGAGTCGTGTAGTGGATGAATTGTTAGAAAATCTTAGCTCAGAAAGGTATATGCTTCTGAAATGATGTCACACGGAAATGATATCTATCTGTAGGTTTACCAATCAACACCTCCAAGTCGACAATCATACCATCTACCAGAAAAAGACTTCTGGCACTTATGAAATCTATCCTCTTAGCTTGTGAAGCAATTGAAACGCAGAGGGAGATAAAATATCTAGGAATTAGACTAGATAATAAACTCCTCTGGAACAAACATTAGGAAACTATACTCGGGAAAGCCACAATAGCCATAATATTTTGAAAGGGACTTGAAGGCATGTCATGGGGTTGCGAACCGAACATGCGTCTTCAGGTGAATATACACTATGATGGTACGGTTGCATGGCACAAAAGAACCGAATTATCAATAGCTAGGAAATCCCTTCTCCATAAGGTTATTGAAATTCCGGACATGGGAGCTTTCATGAGATTCTCAAAGGATGGAACTGGAACAGGCAAAATTATTGGTCTCAGGGAAAGAGACTTAATCAGCAGTTCTACAGCAAAAAAAATTCTTCACATTCGAAGAGATGGTACGCTCAAAAATATATAACTTCGAGCGTATAGAGTTAAATATCAAATAAGATTGGGTAGAAGAAGATATAAACTACACCCTCGAAACAAATGCCATCAAGTGGTACACCCATGGAACGAGAACAACGGAAGGGACTCTGGTGCAGGAATAATATACTGGTATAACAGAATATTGCCCTTAATTCTCAAAGCCAAGTCACGATCTAATGTTTTCTGTCTTAAACTTGAATGAGAGTGTTTTTGTAGGTTAAATGAAAAAAAATCAGAATTATAATTCGTATACTATTTATACGAGTACATATAAGCCAAAAGCTTGTGTATGGTATGAACATAGAAATATTGGCATTCATTGTGATTTTATTGCATTTCGACTAAATGTACTTCTAATGGCTGTAATGCCGTAAGCAAATCTTGAAAAGTTGGTTGCAGTTTGCATAATTTATTAGATACATTTATTCAAGGGCCTTCTGTAAAGTCTTGTTCTCGACATATTTTCATCCAGAGTGATTGTACAGATTTTCGACCCCACGTACCTAAAAATGTATTTCGATAGCTATATTTCTGGAGTCAAATCTTGTGAAATTTTGCGTTTTTTCAGAGCTTCCCACACGTGAAAAGCAGAATTTTCTGCGAGGTCTGGTTCTCAAAATGTTTACTTCAAAAGAGATTTTAGAACCGAATATCGATATAAGCCAATAAAAGGTCTTCGGATGAAATATTTTCCGCTACTAAAATTTGTTAGAGGTTGCTTTTTTTCAATGATCACAACAGTATTAAAATACGTTTCCATTGGTGTTAATCTTTGCAAATCTCGAAAAGAAAGTTTTTTTGAAAATGTTGAAAAAATTACGATGGAGACATAGATTTATTCAATTCCTATATACGCATGCGGGCCAAAAGCTTTTGCATGGTCTGGTTCTCCAAATATTTCCATCGAACTTTAACAATGTCTTTGGGTGGCTATATAATGGCTATATAATATTCAAACTTTTGAGAAGCTGTATCATAAAAAAAAATTATTAAAATCGGTTGCACCGTTTTCGAGAAAATCAAAAACAAAAAAAAAATGGTTCCAGGGGGGCTACCACCAAAAAAAACCATTTTTTGAAAAAAAATTTTCAACCATTAACTAGTTTAAAATAAATGAAATTTTATAATTTTTATTTTTTAAAAATCTGTGGGACAGTTTTTTGAGAAAAAAAAAATATTTCGAAAAAAATTGGTATGGCAGATACCGTTATTTTTGGTCTTAAATAAAAAACAGAAAAAAATGTGTGGGGGAAAAACATTAAAAATTATATCTACCAAGTTTAAGGAAAATCGGACGACCCGTTTAGGCTCTTGTCGAAAAGACAGACAGACAGAATTGCGAGACCCAGTGTTTGGTCTTCGCTATCATCGTAATGTCAACTTTGATCAAAATCTCGAGCTCGATTTTTTTTTACGAATGCATAACTTGGCTTATAGAGTAAGTTCGGGTAATGTGGACCCCCCTTGTTTTTTTTCAGCAATATCTTTGAAAATAAAGCTTTTATTGAAATGGCTTAACTTTTAAATCCCTGGAACGTTAGCAACAAATTTCAATAAACTTTTTGTTTAATTTTTCTCAAATAATTTCTATATTTGCCAAAGTTTCCAAGTGTTGAAAAACCACCCTATAAGTCGCATTTTTAGGGTAAATGAATGACTGTTTGCCTTTTCTGCTAGTCGCGAAAGCTAGTGTTATGGAGTATGCCCGTTTCGTCGCATTCTATTCTATTGACCAGTGTCCACTACAGGTAGCAACGATTCTGGATATGTCTTGTCTGTGTTTGCATAAAAGATCAAGTTTTCGATGTTTATTGTAGGTGGGCCAGATCTTCCTAGATATTTTATTTTATTCTTCAGACTACTCGTATCTTCAGGTCGAAAAATGTTGATGTCATTTTTATCGGAAATGCTTTTCATTATCTTATAGATCTATTGATCTCAAAATGGTGTAAGATTGACATTCTCTATCATTAAAACACAAAGAAACAGTAAGAGAAAAATGGCTAAATGTGTTTTAGTTTTCAAATAAGTGGAGTTCATGTTCTTATATAGGTTATTTTTTTTGTTTTGTAATATTAATGATTTTTGATCCGCAGGGCATCATATAAATGTTGGGGCACACAGCGGCATTTGATCTTAATGCGCCCCTCATGCTCAGAACTAACTGCAATTCGCACCCTTAGAATTAAAGTGACCTAACTTTAAAAGGAAATGAGCAATAAAGTCTTCAAGAAAGTATAGTTTTGAGTAAGGTTGAATGTATCTCTCACATATTTCAAGTGACCGATGTATAGACTGCCCCTTTCTTACTCATATTTCGGTATATTTTTCAGCACAGGGCTGTAGAGATCCCATTTAAAGGTCAGTTTATTAAGAAATCATAAGTTACGGGAATTTTGAGTTCGGTCACTTTCATTCTGAGGGTGCGAATTGTTCTCCAATATTGCGGCATTAGGTACTGATGGCTATTCTTCTCAATATTCGCAACCAGGGCCGCCGCTACCATATGTGCGAAATGTGCGGCGCACAAGGGCGCCAACGTCTAGGGGCGGAAAATTAAGAGATAGATCTAACTCAACCTATACGTCATACTCCAAAAGTTTTCCTTAAGCTTTCGGAATTTGTTTACATTTGACCGTTCACTACGTAGTTCCCGCACACAATCTACCACAAATCTTTATTCATATTTTGTTTGTGACTGTCGCCTCTCACACCAAATAACTTCTTGGATTGCAGTCATAGTCTAAACTTCTTAACGCCATGTCGCCATAGATTGACACTTGGGAAATAGCTTTCCACGCAATAGCCCGGTCAAAATAGACATTCAAGGTTACATTAATTCGCACAAACCTGAAAATTGGCATGAATGTTGTGAACACTATTACAAACAATTTGTCAAAAGTCCCCATCGATCCGACGTGTGGAAAAAAAAATTATTCAAGGTCAAATGTTGCAAAAATCTGTTTTTGCATTTTTCAGCTAAACGGCAAGTTTTATCATAAAATAGGTAAGACAAAAATTATTCATAATGCAATTATCTATAGAAATTGTCTTAACACTTTTTCTCCTAAGAATCACCATTTTTGGAGATAAAGCGATGCAAAAAGTTGAAAAAGTTGTGTTCTTCATAATATGTATGTCAATTACCGTTATATACATTACAGAACGGTAATACAAGCAGAAATATTAGTTTTCGTGGCTTATACATACATAATATGATACAATTCTAAAGCCTGATATACACTGTTCAAATGCAAGACAAGCGCACGCGCAAGAGTGTATTGGTGAAAAAATCACACGTATAGATTGGATGTAGGATTGAAGCAAAATGAAAATCTTTTGATTTTCTTTCAATCTAGCGTCCTGCATTGAAGTAGTGTATATGCAAGATTGATGATTGATCATGCTTTTATTGGTTCATTTGCGTATAGTACGTTGAAGAGATGAGAACACAGTACAACATAAGCACTGATTTAAATATTAAAACAGTAAACAAAAATTGTATCATGAAATGGACAGACAAAATAAAACAAATTACCTACTCGGATAAAATTGGAAAAATCTCAAAGAAATTCGTAAAATCACAATTTTGTCGAAAAAAATGCAACTTCATCTCACCACACCGTCCATGTATAAATAAAAGATTGAAGGCTCATGCTTGATGTGTGTATATGCAACTTAAACCCGAATTTACGAATACACTTGTACGTGCTTGCCGCATGCATTTGAACAATGTATATTTGGCTTAAGAATATAAACTCGAAAGAAAACCCAGTCCATCATTTTATGCGACCGTACGGCCTTGAGCAGCATCTGTCTGCTATTCAATTGTCCGTGTGGCGACGCTCGTATACCTGCTCCGATTCTAAGGGCCCAAACAAAATAGTATTAGTCCCAAGCGTTCTTTCGTAGGTAGTAGTTATTGCAAACAGAATTTGTGCAGTTTCTTGTTTGTAGAAGAAATGTCTCAATTTTGCTTTATTTGTAGTTAACAATTGGCCGAAAGTGAAATTGTTATTGTTAAGCGTGGCCTAAAGACGTTAATTGATTCCGTGACAATTCATGTACAGTGTCGGAAAAAGTACACTCGGAAGAGTACCATTACCGCAGTTAAAAGACGTCACGAACAAGAACAAGCTGGTACATCAATAATAAGTCCTCCTCGTACTAGAGCACGCGTAAATGAATCAGTTTTTGTTTAGGTTACTTTAGGTTAAGGTGGCTGCTGACCGGAAAAGCCAACACACTTAGACCAATATTTGGTCCGTTGTGATACCACAGCATTTCAAAAATCACTCTTACTCGTTAAACCATTTGAGACAGTGAATGTCGGAATTGTTTTTTGTTTCAAAGAGTGCTGTTTATTCTGTGGCAATGAATTTAATGAAGCATTTGAAATGAAAAAAGCACTGCAAAATCGGAATCAAATTGGTAATTTAATTACGTGCTTAGATAAGTCTCGGTTCTTATCTTTTGTAAAAAATACTCATAATCGCTTTCGTCATTTCCATTAGTAGTATTTTTAAATTAGATACAAAATTTTCAACTCAACAGGACCACAACAGATCATTGAATAGGCCTACCGGGGAAGCCACCTTAAAAAAAAAACGCACCAAGTGCACTACCTCACGGAACCGTGCGCATTTTATGAAGAATACAACTTTTTTAACTTTTTGCATCGCTTTATCTCCAAAATGGTGATTCTTAGGAGAAAAAGTGTTAAGACAATTTCTATAGATAATTGCATGATGAATAATTTTTGTCTTACCTATTTTATGATAAAACTTGCCGTTTAGCTGAAAAATGCAAAAACAGATTTTTGCAACATTTGACCTTGAATAATTTTTTTTCCACACGTCGGATCGATGGGGACTTTTGACAAATTGTTTGTAATAGTGTTCTCAACATTCATGCCAATTTTCAGCTTTGTGCGAATTAATGTAACCTTACCCCTATTTTTGAAGCTAATTTGACCGGGCTACAACCTTCATCTCAGACTTATAAACTCGAAAAGGATTTTGATTTTTTTTAGATTTACAGCCCATGTATTTCCTATAAAATAAAATGAAAACAGTGTCTCGAAAACATTAATTTTACTAATAACTCGTATTTTTCTATAAATGGGTATCAATATTCTGATTGCAATGATAAAGCTAAATATGTTAAATCTAAGTTGGTTACAAGAACAAAATTATCAAAAGGTGATTTAAAACATTCCTTATTTTACCGATGCAAAATGTAAACAAACTATCTTTACAACGGAAACAAAAAAAAACAACGGTAAAAAAAATGTTTTGTGTCTCTAAATATTTATGTTTCTTTTTAAATAAGAATTTACGAATAGTTTTTAATTAATTTTAGAACTGAATTGATAAATAACTTAAACGTCAACGGATTGAACAAAATCAGAATAACCCAGAAAATTAACGTTTCAATGGGTTGTTCGAATTTAAGTTTTCAATCGACATTTTTTTTTGATTTCACAAATAAAAAAATGTGTCTTCCAATTATTTACTGAAAGAAGGTGTCACAAAACAGCTGTGTTGTATAAAATGAAGCAGCATTTTGTTTTTTTCTGTACTAGATTTTCACATTCTTTTACGTTACGTGACACAACCATTGTTTAGTTAAGTACCAATGAAAAATCGATTATAGATACGAATTGAAGTTTCGTCATTTAAAGCCAAATTAAATATTTAAGTATACTTAACTAAATAACCTCTAAGATGCAGTTTAAGAAAATCTTATAGATACGGCTGTTGGTTTTTACCAATTGACATACATAAATTATAAACTGTGCTAGGAACTCGAATAGAATTCGAAAGGAAAATTTAGTACACAAAAAACATGTTTCAGTGTGTCTGTATGTCTGTACCTCTCACTACAGCCTAAACCACTGGACCTATTTCTTTCAATCTCGGTAGTTAAGGGTCTTCGGTGATTCCCTAGAGGAGAAATTGAAATTTTGTTTTATCTCCAAAACTAAGGGTACCCCCCATACACCCGTAATGCAAAATCTTATTTATCTCGAAAACGGCTATAACGATTTTGATAAAAAAAATTAGGTGTGATATTATGGACATGGACTACATTTTGGTCAACAAAAATTTTGGGGCAAAATGTTATTAGGGGTACCTGCCATAGACCCGTTTTTTTTATTTTTGACTTTCTCATTAACGGCTCTAAGGATTTTAACCCAAAATTTTCAGCAGGAGTCCCCTTAAGTTTAAAATAATATTGTATACAAAAATATTCGAAAAAATATTTGTTGGTTTTTTTTTGAAAAAAAATTTTTTTTTAAATCAATATCTTCAAAACCTATGAACGATTATTTTTTGAAATTATTTCCTAAAATCAATATTACTTAATACTTAAAATTCGCATCCCACATTTCTTTCTTGAAAAGTTTTAGAGAAATTTCTTATATAAAAAAATTTATTTAATAATAAAACGTTTTTTTTTTAAGTTTATTTGCATAAATTCATACTTTTCCGGAAACCAGACCGCAATTTTATGCATTTGAACATATTATCTCATTAAATCTATGTTTTATATTTATAAAATGTATCTTAAATTCCAAAGTACTTTTACATAAGAGCAAGTTCGTGCGATCCAGTCGTGCATTTTATTTTTTTTAATTTCGAAAAATATCTTACTTCAGATACAGTAATTGTTGGTCTTAAAAAAAAGAAGAAAATAAAAGTGTGGGGGACAAAATTTCGAGACCCAGTTTTTTCGTCTTCGCTATCATCGTAATGTCAACTGTGATCAAAATCTCTAGTTCGATTTTTTTACGAATGTATGTATAACTTGCCTTATAGCACCTATGAGTCTCAACTCAAGTAAAAAGAGTAAATACTCTTAAAAGGATGCAAAAACTGTACATATGTATATGCTATAATGACTACGTTCATTGTATAAGAATTTGGAGTAGCTCGGAACGCGACAACAACAATGCACGTTTGCTTAAATTTTTCAACTGCGAATGGATAATAAATAAAACTTTCACTTATACAACGTAAATACCCCCGTGTACCCGAGACATGGGGCGGCAATTAAAGGTTCTTGCACAAGGGCGCACGAACACCCAGCGGCGGCACTGTTCGCAACCACAAACCGTACCTTGGCTTAAGGTTGCAATAATTTAGTGATCCGAGATACATGAGTCCTTGACCTCAATCGCTATATTGGAGATCTCCATGTACTATAAGGCAACTTTAATGTCATAGCTAGCAAACTGATTATAAATATGTCTTTTCAGGGAACTCGTGAGACATGTTTTTTTGGATAATCATCTTTCAAGCCTTTTTTTTAAGTCTGCGTTCAATGAAAAATAGACAATGCTCTTATTCTTTGGTACTATAATTACTCTGACATATGCATACCCCATCTCTTTTTCTGAGTCAGTGGTGATATCTGCTTTACAGCGAACAAGATCTTCCTTATTAAGGGTCCTAAAAGTGTGCGTACAGATCCTGAAGTTCCTTGTCCTAATTTCGTTTGCTTGGTTCGTCTTCTTGTTGCTTCACAAAGGTAACTTTACCTGATTGGGAAAATTCATTCTTACGGTACGTCTACAACATGGAGGAATAGTCCCTGTCCAAGGAAGGTAACCTGGATGAACTACTAGTTATACTGAGCTTTAAATATATCATGTAGTAGCTCAGCCGTTTAGTCTGATTGGATCTGTAGATGCCAACAATGGAGAAGTGCCTCAGTGGAATTACTCTTATGAACTCTCTCATTTTATATCCCGGAAAGTTACTAAAATTTTGAAGGATTGAAATTAGTTCTACAGTTCTACAGTTGAGGTACTATAAGCTCCCGATGCTCACCAGATAGATATGAAAGTAGAATTGTTGGACAGAGGTTCGTTTAGAAAAAAATAAATCTTGATCCTGGAATTCTCTTAAGCAAACATTTGTCAATTATCATCAATTATTTAATTTATAAAATTTAATTTGTCAAAGTAAACTCACATTTGCTTTCAACTGTCAAGACAAACTCATGTCGATTTCCTTTACACATGAGAAATCAATTTCTGTGTGAAGATTTCGATCTCTCGACAGATTTTACGTTCCTTCACACCAAAAAAATCGATTTTTTTTTTTTGACAGAGATCAAATTCTTTGAATCCGTATTACTTGAAGAGGGATTTACTCGTACATGTAGACATACGAAATACGCAAACCAAAAGAAAAAAATTGACAAGAGTGTGTAAAGGAAATCGACATTAAATAATTCTTATATTACATCTTTCAGCCTTATCAATCATCACAAAAACAATTGAACTTTTGCTGAAATGAAATTTCTGATTAAATCAAAACGGCTGGCCGTTTACAGTACTCTCACAAAATAACTTGAGCGCCTTGAATATGACCAAGAGCTGATGATATCGTGAAATCATACATTTGTACGCATGTGTATGTATATACGTGCCTATCAAAGCCATTAATTATGCCCGAAATACGCCTACCTCAAATGTTCATCTTAATCTAATAGTGTGCAAGTAATGGCAAGAAACTCCCGTTGTGCGTTGTCACCAATGCCTCCAACATAAACATATTATCTGCCTCTATATAACGCACATTATTCAGATGATAACAATAATCATCATAGCTTGGGTTTCTGCTCCAGGGCATATCCTTTTCTTTCATCTTACCCAACGCAACGCATGAATATAATGCCTTTCATTCCCAGTCGTCCAGGATTTAATTGTGCTCACATTCGTAGATAGTAGTCAACACAATATTCTCAATGCTGAGAAATCTATCGAACTTGATTTACCCACGAACCCCAAAGGTCATGACTCATAACCATTAATTCCTATTGTTTTGGCGAAGTCATCATGGTGTTGTTGTTTTCATAGTTATTGCACCTCGGGAGTTATTACTGAACGGAGACAAAAAAGGAAATTCGAAAACGTGTTCACCAAAAATATCCACCCATACACATACGAACACACATGAATGTCAACAAATTGTGGACTGATTTAGACTAGGACAAAGAGCTTTGAAAACAGTTCTGTCTTTATCGATCCATTCAAGAAGAAACGGAACTCTCTAATAATTTGAGAAACAATCGTTTATGGGTTTTGATATATACTTATACTCGTAGATAGACTTTTCTTTTTGTATTATACATATTTTAGCCAAATACGTCCAGTTTTACACACTTAAAGGATAGGGGATGTCTTTTTCTAGCAATCAAATTGAAATGGTTCCCAACAAGTAAATTAACGGACCGATTACTTTCGGTATGTCTTGGATCTTGGGGATCCTTTCTATACAGAGTGCTTCATGCATTCGAGTAGCTACGAAAATTGAACGCAAACAATAGACACAGTGCGAGCGTCAGAAAAATAGGGAAGGATTGGTTTTGAAGCTCTGATTATCAAATAAAGCCACGTACAGCATTACACATTCATGTAGTCGGGTTAAAGAAAGAATCTCTTTACTTGACAGCACGTCCGAGACTGGTGCATTCCTAGAAGTACGAGTATGATGGTGGAATTGCTTAAGGGGAGGAATTGAACTGGCTATTTCACCAAGTATTTGTATACGCACGTTTGGGTCGCTGATTGATGGCTTCGATAATCGTAAACACGACTGAGTCATACTCTCACTACAGGATTTTGTAATCGCGGTAATTTTCTAAATATCTTAGCCATCATACAAAAGAAGAAATCTACAATTTTGAGTTCTAAAAGTTCATAAATTAAATTTATTATTCTTGATTTTGAAACTGTAAATTGAATATTTTTATACCAATTGTAGTATCTGGCAACACTCATTTTACATTAAAAAGTAAGAAAGAAGAAATAAAGAGGCACTTGCGTGGCAGCCATAACAGAGGATAGATGTATTTTACATTGGCGACAAGAGAAAAATAAGATTTTGCATTATGGCTGCATGGGGGTACCGTTAGTTTTGGAGCTAAACAAAAATTCAATTCTCCTTTAGGGAATCACCGAAGACACTTAAGTACCGAGTTTGAAGAAAATACAGCCAGTAGTTAAGGCTGTAGGTCGAGGTAAGGACATACAGACAGACGGAATTGCCGGAACCACTTTTTTCGTGGTTCTCTACCATCGTAATGTCAACTTTGATCAAAATCTCGAGTTCGATTTTTTTGCCAATTCAGAACTTGTTCTATAACAGGTTTCGTTAATATCATTTTTACATGCGACTTATACATATGTAGTACCCCTTGGCATATCTAAAGGTTAGTGCGTTGGACTGTCATGCGGAAGGTCTCGAGTTCAATTCGCAGCCGCTGCTAGAAAGTTTTTTCAGGGGTGTACTGCCTCTTGCGAGGAATTGAGAAATCCTCCAAGAGTATCTCTTGTCATGGAAAGTGCTGCTCCTTAGCCGTTCGGAATCGGCAGAAAATTGTAGGTCCCCTCCGTTTCTACAAACACGCACACAGGAGTCGTTGAGAGTTGTAAGTCACTAGGTTTTGGTTCACTTCGAGCTGTTGCACCACCAAGTTTATTCAATTTATTTATACATAGGTACTTAAGACAAGTTATGCATTCGTAAAAAAAATCCAACTCTAGATTTTGATTAAAGTTGACATTACGATGATAGAGAACACGAAAAAAATGGTTCTCGAAATTCTGTCTCTCTGTCTGTTCGACTAGAGAATATACGGCTCACCCGAATTTCTTTAAACTTGGTAAATATCGTTTTTAAATTTTTCTTTTTTTTTAACCAAAAATAACGGTGTCATACGTTTTTTTTTTAATTCCAAAATTTCATTTAGTTCAAGCTAATCAAGCGTTGCACAAAAAATTCCGAAAAATGGTTTTAAATTTTTTTTCGTTTTTGATTTTCTCTAAAACAGTACAACCGACTTTGAACAGTTTTTTATGCTAAAGCTCCTAAAATAATTAAAAAAAAATGTTTTTGGATTTAAAAGAAAAAAAACTCAATTTTTCGAAAACCCCATGTTCGATTTTTTTTAAACTTAATAAATAAAAGTTTCTTAATATAATCTACAAGATATGAGAAAAAAAAAATGAATTTACCTAAAAATAACGGTACCCACCATACAAATGTTAAAAAATGGTTTTCGAAAATCGTATTTTTCTCGAATTCAATTTTTTCAATTGAATTCAATTTTTCTTTATAATACGGCACATAGAATTTTGATATTTTTTTTTCTTTCAATTAATTTTTATAATCTATAATTTAATAAAAAAATTTATTAAGATATTAATGACTGTTACAACCATGAAACCATTTTTCCGAATCAATGGAAAGTTGTATACAGAAGTTCCTAAAAAGTTTCTAAATTATTGCCAAAATTATTATTTTTTTGAAAATTCAATAAATCAAAAATGGGTTATTTTCTTTTTCTTGTAATTTGAATTTTATTTGTATAATAATAAAAACTTAAAGCTGGGGTATTAATATTTTGTCTTGAAAATGTCTTAAGAGTTTAATATATATATTTTTGTTCCTGCAAACTCACATTTGCTTCAGAAATCACAAGGCATTCTGCTTTAAAATAAAATTTAATATAAGACCCACAACCTTTTATGTTCATATATAAGTAGGTCAAAAAAGCAACTGAATACATATTGACTTCATCCTTCCTAATTGGTAGATAAGGACTTGGTTTGCCAGCCAAAGCCATAATAGGTATTATACATGAAAAATCACAATGAACATGCACATGCATTGGTATCGAATATCCGTGCATACACATGTAGAATAAAAATGCATATTATCTGTATAATTGGGATTAATCGTGTAATTATGTTAAGTTTAACCCCAGTTGTTTGCTTTCCCACAATAATGAGTTTAATTATTGTTCACTGAAAACTTATGTAGGTAAGGTGATAACCCTTGCAGTACTGCATTGAAAGTTATTTGTGGATGTTCTAAAAACTTTATTCAACATTATTTTATGAGGTAAATTGAAACATATAAAAACAATTACATTAGATGAGTATAACAACTACCTTGACACTTTGTTGGATTGCGAAGTAATTCAGAAGTTTTATGTTCACCATTGTATTTTGACGTTTTTTGTCCCTTATACCATCGACTTTTTTAACTTCCCATAGAGAGTTATTGTAATCGGTCCGATTTGTCAAATTGGAATTTTTGACATTTCTCGACGTTTCAAGGTCCCTAGAGACTATATCAATCATTTTTAGAGAGATGTCTGTGTGTGTGTGTACGTACGTTCGTACGTCCGTACGTTCTCGTACCATTTTTCGTCGTCGATATCTCAAGAACGAGTAAAGATATCGACTTCAAATAAATTTTGTTTAATAGATAACTTCGAAAGAGGCTGAAAGGGCGTTTATTAAAATTCAGTGAGTAGTTTTTTCACTATAATGGTTTAAGAAAAAAGTAAAAATTTTGGTTAGTTTGAAATATCTCACGAAAAAATAATGCTATTGATTTCAAATAAAATTTAATGTACTCATTATAAGGTCATACAGATTTGGTATGAATTTGGAAAAAAATGAACATACCGTTATTTTTTTAAATAAAAAAAACTGAAAAAAAATTTCATAACTCAGATATTCTAAGAACGGAAAACAATTTGAAACTCAAAATAATTTTATTTTACGAAAAATAATGTGTTTGACAACTACTGGTGAAAATTTCAAAAAAAAATCAGTTTATAGTTTTTTTACAAAAAATAAAAAACTATATAAAATTCTATTAAAAATTGGTAAAAATTGAGAACTAGTAGTGATATTGACTTCTAATTTAGTTTATTTTATACGAGTACATAGTATAATTTTGTACAATTGGTAAAATGCTGACAAATATTGAATTAATAGTTTTTTTTTTAAATAAAAAAATTATTAAAAATTCTAGTGAAAACTAGTTAAAATTGTATTTCAAGTCGAATTTCTTGGGAATGAACACCGACAGTGCCTTCTAAAGTATGTTGTTTTATCGATACATCGATACCTTCCCGTAAGAATGTATACTAAGCGACATTTCTAAAATTGTTCAGGAAACGAAAAAAACGAAGAAAGTTCTAGTTGAATCATAGTGTGCTAAGAGACAATTTTGGTTAAACTAAGTGACATCTAACAAAATTTTTTATTACTCACGACAATGAGATCTTTATAATGTCGCTTAGCATAATTTTTTTGGCGGATAATACAAATTTCAGGGGGCAACATTATTTTAATGAGAAAACATGGCAGTTGATAAATTTTTTTATTTGTACTCTAGTTTCCTTTTCATGCATAATAGGTTGGCGAAACCCAAGCCAAAACGTGGCCTTTAACATATAGTATATTTCCTCATCAAAAAGTCATTTTCGAAAAAAGTGTCGCTTAGTACATTCTTACGGGAAGGTATCGACATAATACAATTATTAACATATGGTTAAATTTTGACAAGTATCGAATTGACAGTTTTAACAAAAATATAAAAAAAATCTACTAAAAAGTGGTAATATTTGTTTTTCGACTAGAATATCTTGAGAACGAGCAATGATACTGACTTTGCCATTATTTAATTGTATACATAATACCATTTGTAACAAATGGTTTATATTTGACATATATCTAGTTTTAGAACGGATATCTTTTATATTTGGATATTTCGTTTTTAATTTTTTTTCGATTAAAATGAATAAGATTGTTCAGTTGTACCCAAGTCCCACATATTCAAATTCCATTAATAGCTATGGTAAAATTGAATAAAACGTCACAGTATGTTTTTATCTTTTTGTCCATGAAAAAGATGTAAAATTCTACTCAAAATTTTCTTAGGTGTAGGAACACAGATATATTAAAAAACACGGAAATCTATAATTCAGTATATTATAATATGTACCTACCAACCTTCGTAATTATTACAAGAAATTTAACATTTTAAATAGAAAAGTTTAAAATTAGTTAAACACATTTTTTGTAAAAAATGAAAATGAGCGACTAAGTATCCTAATCATCAACAAAACAAAGCAAATTTCCTAATATCATAGTATGCCACAAGCATCATCGATTTTTAAAACAGGAGTCATTGTATATCCAGTGCAGATCATAGCCTTTCAATCCGGAAAAACCACAACAACAATTACACTATGAAACCATCTACTTCGATCTTCCATCTACTGCTCTATGATCGAAGTATGCATACAAAATATCATACCAATTACCACAAAAGATACAGTACAGATACAGATAAAGTTTGTTTCGCTGAAAATTTGGTTATTTAAAAAAAACTAAATATAAAGTTTTCAAGACCACAAATGGGAAGTTATCAGTGTGGGTCGCACCCAGCCTCTTTTTTTGAGTTTCAAATTGTTTTCCGTTCTTAGAATATCTGGGTTACGAAATTTTTTTTTCAGTTTTTTTTATTTAAAAAAATAACGATATGTTCATTTTTTTCCAAATTCATACCAAATCTGTTTGACCTTATAATGAGTACATTAAATTTTATTTGAAATCAATAGCATTATTTTTCCGTGAGATATTTGAATCTAACCAAAATTTTTACATTTTTTTTAAACCGTTGCGTTATAGTGAAAAAACTACTTACTGAATTTTAATAAACGCCCTTTCAGCCTCTTTCGAAGTTATTATCTATTAAACAAAATTAATTTGAAGTCGATATCTTTACTCGTTCTTGAGATATCGACGACGAAAATGGTACCATAACGTACGAACGTACGAACGTACGAACGTACGAACGTACGAACGTACGAACGTACGTACACACACACACACAGACATCTCTCTAAAAATGATTGATATAGCCTCTAGGGACCTTGAAACGTCGAGAAATGTCAAAAATTTCAATTTGACAAATCGGACCGATTACAATAACTCCCTATGGGAAGTTAAAAAGAGAAAAAGTTCATGAGCTTACCCTTTTCCACTCAAATACCGATTTTAATGGTGGTCCTAGGTAGTTAAGCTCACTTTCGACCTGTTTCAAAAAGGTTTTCGTATCGTCTTTGTCCCTTTTATGGTAACCTCTTGCAATATCTGAATTTCTTTCCATTATTTCAAACATTGCATATATCTGTGGCAACAAGAGCGATTTGAATGTTTAGTTTGCAATTACAAATCAGGTACAAGACTTATGGACAAAGTTTAAACGCGAAAATTACTGAAATCACTGTAAGATCTTATTTGGATTTAAAAAGAATTAGTTTTATGTCAATTTACAGCTAATTTTGATAAAAAACATGACTTATGTCGTTGTTACTTATTTAAACTTTGAATAAGGAATAAGGAAAATGTAAACAAGTCAACTTGTGTCTGGATTTTTCACGTAAAGGATTTTGGAAAAACTACACAAGTCAACTTCTGCGTGTAAGCTTCAATTATACTTTGGAAAAAGTACAGAAGTAAACTTATGATCGCGATTAAAAAATAAAATTGTTTTGGAAAAAGAACATAAGTAAACTTATGTGTCTGTTGATTTGGTTATTCTTTATGGAATAAAATCATAAGTAGAAAAGAAAAATTAAAGAATTGTACTTATGTTGTTTTTCCATACGCAAGTTCTGTAGATACTAACTTGTGTCGTTTTTCTTTTGTCTTTAATTCCTTAACGGTTTGAGATAAAAATACGAAAAAAATATGACAGACGGAATGGCTTATTGCGCATCGGATAATATCAAAAACTAATTTTCGACATTAATCGACTTATGCTGTTTTTCCTTGTTGCCACAGATATTTGCCGCTTATTTGTTGTGCTTGACCTAGATAAAAATCAATTGGTAAAAGATGTCAAATAAACGAACAAAATTGAGAGAAATTTTGCAATTAATAAGTTCTAAAGATCTTTGATTTAATAAAAAAAAACTTTGAAAACAAGATATTACTGACCTTCCATAGAACGATTTTTTTTAATTTGAATTTCTCATTATCAGCATAGCGGATTTTAATGAATTTTTTTTATAAAGAAGCTCCTAATAAATTTAAAAAACCATTGTATTTCAAAACTTAAAGAGAAATATTTTTTTCAAATTTTGGAAAAAAATAATTTTTTTTTTGGAAAATCCGATATTTCAAAAACAGCTTAGTATTTTTCTTGGAAATCTAATTCTCATTCGTACAGTAATAAAAACTTAAAGTTGACGTACCAAAATTTTTTCTTAAAAATGTCTTAAAAATTTTGTACATCAAAGCTTATTTTTTTAAGGAACCACTACAACGACTTATAATTTTTGTTCTTGCATAAATTCATATTTGCATAGCATTCTCTTTTTATCTCTTACTACTAAAGGAATTTAAAAAATTAATTTTATCCTTCTGAACAGTTTTCTTTAATAACATTCCTTTTTAAAATTCCTAGTATATTACATAGGAGCAATTTCGTGCGACCCAGTCGTGCATTTTATTTATTATTTAAGTCCTGTTTAGTTTTTATCTTATTTGTCAATAGTTATTTGCAAAGTGAATGCTGTGTAGAAGCCAGGCGCGGTAAATACGGGCTAAAACGGCTACAGCCCGGGACGGCAAGGCTGTTAGGGGCGGCTAATTTATAATATTATTTTTAAGCGATCGAACTTTTAAAACATACAAGCAAAAGGCGCAAGCCGCCCCTAACAATTGTATTATATAATTTACAATATTTTTGAAGGATAAACAAAAAATACAAAGATTGAAAAAAGCGATTTTTTGAGTTTTCAAGCATGACAATTTTTTCAGTGCCGTGAATGTCCGGCTGTGAGAGAGTTCACTGAAACATGTCACTCACTTTTTTCACTATTTACTATTCTTATTTTTTATAATGAAAATTCATAATAAAAATGTTTACAGACATGTACCTACTATTCTTTGGAACGAATTCCAATGAAACGAAAACATTATCAAAAAAACACTTGTTGCTATGTAGCTCTAAAAAAATGGGCTAGAAAAACTTTGGATGGACGGATCTTAATTTTTTGTTTCTAAACCATCTACAAAGTCACTTTTTATTTAAAAAAAAATAATAAAAATTCATCAAGCCGGATTCTAGATATAAATTCATACATAAAATTTTCTTCTTTTTATATACCTAGCAAATCATGCCTCAATTTTTTTTAGTTTTGGCTGACTCGTGTCCCTATATACATATACATATACCCTTCTCTCCATCAATAGTTTTGAACGACTTAAGAAACAATATAATGATTGTTTCTTGTACAATAGTTAATAATGATGGATAAATAAAACGATAGGTATCAGCGCAAAATTTTAGTCGAATTAGTACTCTGTTAAAACTATCTCAGTATAATACTAATTTAAAAAGACGATTTTGCTAATTTTAATCAAATTTAGCATCATCCTATCTCTAACATTTTACTAAAGTTAAAATCGTCGAATACCTATTTTATCTTTTTTGTATCGTGCTAATTTGTCCCAACTGAAGTCCCTTGAGACAGCAATATTGTTTCAATTTTGGGGTTCTACTCCTATTCTCGATTCAATATTGTATCAAAAAAAAAAAAATTCAAAGTGTTGATACAGACGTTGAAACTGTGTCGAGGCTCTACGAGGCACTCATATCGTTTGTGAGAGAATAACGAGAATGCTTTGATGTTTTTGAAGAGATGGGAAAAAGAAAAACCTCTGAAAATTACAAAATGGACCAAAAAAGAATCGTCAAGAGGAAAACACGAGATGATGAGTGTCGCGAAGGGGAGGTTCTTTTTTGTGGTCATGAAAATTTCAAAATAAATACATTCATTCCTGTTTGCGAGCATTATTATTGAGTGCGCTGAAGAGAAGAAATTCTTCAGAAAACTCTTCAGAAATTATACCCGGTTGATCTTGGGAAAGATTTTCAAGAAGAGTGTGTCTTGTTTAAACATTTTCTGGAGCGAAACAACACTGAAAATATGAGTTTAAGGCAGCTTAACCTTCATATAGGAGAAAAAGACTTGAAGGAAGCATTTCCATATGCTGAGGTTGCTTTAAGAATATACCTACTTGTTCACTGCAGTGACAAATTGTAGTGCAGAAAGATCATTTTCCGTATTGAAACGAAAAAAACCTATTTAAGGTCTCGCATTAGCCAAGACCGCCTTAATAGTTTAGCTTTATTAAATATAGAAGCTGAACTGACAAAAAATTTGGATAACGAATCTATTGTTAATGAATTTTGTAATCAATTATGCATTTTGTGTTTTTTGTTATTATTTTTTATTACTTTATTGTCATTATTCTAAAGGGTGACAAATTTTCTCAGCCCGGGGCGCCAAATCCTTAAATACGCCCCTGGTAGTAGCAGTGAAGTTTTGGACGAAATATTGCTGTACGCAAGTTAATGCAAAAAGTTCGTGAAACTGGTATGTTAGTGGACAGCACTTATGGCTCCGTCGGCGTCGGTCACCGCACGGTGCGCACAGACGAAAATATGACTGCTGTAGCTGAGAGTGTAAAACTCAATTCACGAACATCAACTTGCAATCGATCTCAACGGCTCAAGATTTCACGCACGAACCTGAGGAGAATTCTACACAAAGATCTCGGATTATTCGCTTACGTATAAGGTTCAAATGACTCATCAAAAATGAAGGCGCATGACTAGATACTTGAACAACGTTGTATTTCATAATTAAAAGGACTGTTTGCTCTTACTAATAAAGCCATAATACATGGGAAAAATTTAGTTTTGTTCATTCTATTGCATTTTTAAAAAGAAACTTATATTTAGTCGAGGTCCTATTTTCAACCTAAAAAGAAATATAAATTATGAAGACATAAATATTACAGTTTAGTTTGATAAAAAGTGTGAGACAGAATTCGTATTAATGTATAGATTTTATTTAAATGCAACAATTTCGGTACTCTGTGATGGCTGGCTCTGTTCTATACGAACGCAACTTTAAGCTTAGGTACTCGAATATTTTTCTATATTTTCCATTCTCACATCGAATTACTAAAACGCAGGGGCGAACGCAGGTAGGGGTTTTAGGGGTTCAAACCCCCCCCCCGAAACGACCAAAAAAATAAGGGTTAATTTTGTTAAAGAAAAAAAAAAAAAAAACAAAGTGTTATTTTCGTGCCATAAATTCTTCTGCTAGTGTTGTTTTTTCTTACGATTTATAAGTACATACTATAAGGCAAGTAATGCATTCGTAAAAAAAATCGAACTCAAGATTTTTATCAAAGTTGATATTAATATGATAGTGAAGACGAAAAATGTGGGTCCCAAAATTCTGTCTGTCTGTCTGTTCGACTACGGCCTAAAAGGCTGGGCTGATTTTCGTTAAACTTGGTAGATATCGTTTTAATTTTTTCGCCCCACAGGTTTTTTTTCCTTTTCTTTTTAAGACCAAAAAATAACGGTACCTGCCATACAATTTTTTTTTCGAAATCTTATAAATATTTTTTTCTGAAGAACTGTCCCACAGAATTTTGAAAAAAAAATCATAAAAATTTTGTCAAAAAAATGGTTATTCTTGGAAGCCCCCTTGGAACCATTTTTTTGATTTTCTAGAAAACAGTACAACCGATTTTAATCATTATGAAGCACCTTCAAGATTTAAATATTATTGCTTCTAAAAGCTTAAAAAGCTTCTAAAAAAAACATTGCATTTTAAGACTTTAATAAAAATATTTTTTTAATTTTTGAAAGAAAAAAATTTGTGTTTTGTTTTGAAAATTCGATACCTCAAAAACTGCTCAATATTTTTTTAATTTTTGAAAGAAAAAAATTTGTTTTTTTTTTTTTGAAAATTCGATACCTCAAAAACTGCTCAATATTTTTTTTGTAAATTAAAGTTTTAATCGAACAATAATAAAAAGTTTAAATATGCGTACCAAAATTTTTTCTTAAATATGTTTTAAAAATTTTGTATAAGTACAAAAGCTTATTTTTTTAAGAAACCACTAAAACTAATTACAATTTTGTTCTTGCATAAACTAATATTTGCTCAAAACAATGTCATCCTGTGTTTAGCTCCAACTACTAAAGGAGTTTTAGTCATTTAAAAAATTAATTTTATGCTTTTTCTCTAATAACAATAATTTTTGATTTCGATAACTCTTTTTCCTATGATCGCAAAAGTACAACAAGTTATAACCTCACGTATTAATATATGCCGGATTTAGTTTTGCAGATTTGGAACTAGAACCTAGAACATATTATAACTCTATTGTTAGGTGCACTACTTATGGAATCACTTACATTCTTTTTCTTTTGTTTCGTTAATGATATTATACGAACCAAATAATGGCCGCCATCACAGGGCCCGTAGTAAAAATCTAACAATTAATTCCGGAATAAAAATGCCCAAATGGGAAGCACCAAAAACGCCCTCGTAGTGAATATTTTCCAACTTTTGGTAACATTATTCAAATTTGCCAAATAGGTATCCATTGTAACATCCTTATGATGTTTTGTTTTTGCGATTAGCTGTATGCGAAATTGTTCCGATAGGTCCTATCCCTAAGAGCAAATATTATTTAGTTATAACATATTTATGTTAATTACACCGAAAAAAATATGTCCATCAATCCAATGAAAAATGGCATACGATTGATGAATTTTTGCATTAGATTTGAGCTGATGACCGATTTCATACGATTTATGATTTCCATTTCATCATCGTATGACAGCAATCATCATCGTATGACAGAAATCATAAAATGTATGAAATAGTTACATCACGTGAAAAAATCCATTTCCCCTCCTTTTTGATGTTTTCTTTCATATGATTGTTGTAAAGTTTCATAAGATGTATGCAATATATACATAAGATTCGCATGTAATCTTGCATAAACTTTATGAATACAGGCATAGTAATTATGAATATGTTCATACGAATATATCAAATTTGTGATGCATTGTATGAAAAATTACATACAATTGATGTAACTTTGCATACAATTTATGAATACAGGCATACAATTTTTTATTTTTTGCATAGAATCTATGAAATTTGTAATGTATCGTATGAAAAGTTACATACAACTTATGTAATTTTGCATGAAATCTATGAATATATTCATACGATTTATGATTTTTTGCATAGAATGTGTAATGCATCGTATGAAAAGTTACATACAATTTATGTAATTTTGCATGAAATCTATGAATATATTCATACGATTTATGATTTTTTGCATAGAATGTGTAATGCATCGTATGAAAAGTTACATACAATTTATGTAATTTTGCATGAAATCTATGAATATATTCATACGATTTATGATTTTTTGCATAGAATGTGTAATGCATCGTATGAAAAGTTACATACAATTTATGTAATTTTGCATGAAATCTATGAATATATTCATACGATTTATGATTTTTTGCATAGAATCTATGAAAAGTTTAATGCATCGTATGAAAAGTTACATACAATTTATGTAATTTTGCATGAAATCTATGAATATATTCATACGATTTATGATTTTTTGCATAGAATCTATGAAAAGTTTAATGCATCGTATGAAAAGTTACATACAATTTATGTAATTTTGCATGAAATCTATGAATATATTCATACGATTTATGATTTTTTGCATAGAATCTATGAAATGTGTAATGCATCGTATGAAAAGTTACATACAATTTATGTAATTTTGCATGAAATCTATGAATATATTCATACAATTTATGATTTTTTGCATAGAATCTATGAAATTTGTAATGTATCGTATGAAAAGTTACATACAATTTATGTAATTTTACATGAAATCTATGAATATATTCATACGATTTATGATTTTTTGCATAGAATGTGTAATGCATCGTATGAAAAGTTACATACAATTTATGTAATTTTGCATGAAATCTATGAATATATTCATACGATTTATGATTTTTTGCATAGAATGTGTAATGCATCGTATGAAAAGTTACATACAATTTATGTAATTTTGCATGAAATCTATGAATACAGGCATACAATTTATGATTTTTTGCATAGAATCTATGAAATTTGTTATGGAACGCATAAAAAGTTACATAAATTGTATGTAATCATACATACGATGCATTATTGTCTTCATAGAACATATGAAACTTGTAATACATCGTATGAATAGTTACATACAATGTATGTTTTCTTTCATACGATGCATTATTTTTTTTCATAGAATGTATGAAAAAATAAATGCATCATATGAATGAAATTTCGTGAAATCTATGAATGCAATCATATGAAATATGAATATTTTCGCACGATTTAGATATGCATTATTTCATAAAATTAATGCAGTTTTTCATACTTCGTATGGTAAATAACAGTTTTGTTGTAATTTTTCATACGAAATATGAAAGGATGCAGAAATTCTATGAAATAAGACACACAACCATAAAATATTCATAATCCGCATGTTTTCAATCATAGATTACTTGAAAGAAAAGATTATATAGAAAATAATTAGGTTATTATTTTATATTAAAGTATGTGTATGCATGTATGTATTTCATGAAAGATTATATAAAATATATGTAAATTTTGTTAGCTTACCCATACCGACTTTCAAAATGTATCTTCGAAATAGTTCCATTTCTTCTTCTTTTCGATTTCCTGAAAAGCTTAAATATTTCATTGAAAACAATACTTTTTATCAATTTTAAACTTATTATTTTCGTCAAATTTAGTATTTACATTAATGGCTTAAGGCTAATGCTTGATTAACATATTCATCAATTTTATGTACATTACCGGTACAACACGGTATAGCTGAATAAAAAATGATTGTCAAACATATTAAAATCTACGATCAACGCACAAGATTTAAGCTGAAGGACTCTTCAATTGAATCACCAATTGGAACAAGGGAATAAGTGCAAAAATTTCCAAAAATGACATTTTGATGCAAATGTCATCTGTATATCTAGACCCATTGGTTAGGCCGATGGTGATTTTATAAATGCATCTTAGAACACAAATAAATTATTCAGTTTTTTGCGTTTTCCCAACAATTAAATCAGATATATATATCTCCTTCTTCCAATTGGTGATTCAATTGTTCTGAAAGTACAAACATTTTAGATGATATATTTTTTGTAATTTTCATATCATAAAAGTGATTTTCTATAAATGCCCAAAATTGAGAGCAGGCAGGAGGATATTCTAAATTAAATAAATGGAAGGTCTTAAAACAAATATCAACTGCTCTTAAGAAGGAGTTGAAAAGAAACTTAACTCCATCTACATATACATAAAAGTTTAATATATTTTCTAAGTCGCTGTCACCTAAACCAAGCATAAACGGCTGAATGTTTTCACCTTTGCTCTTCAAAAAAGATGTGTGGTCATCAATCTCCTGTATGGATTTACCCATAAATAGGAATGCCTGCTGTGAACTTGAAACTGTGAATTTGACAACACTCTTCTTTCCACAGTTGTCTTTTTTCACAGATTTTTGGGTAGGAAAGAGGAAAAAGTGCAGGCACCATAATAATTTGACTGCTGTTGCATCTGGAAATAGAATTCAGAAATTTTTTTTTATAAATTAATGGTAAAGTAAGATAAAAAGTTGTTAGTTCTTAACCTAATTTTATTCTAAACGGAATACCTAGCATAGTTAAAAGTATTAGTGGTAAACATAACATAATTTCTGCGGACGAGAATTTATGTTTTGCTCAACCAAATACTTATAAAGGAAAAAATAAAGAAAACTAATTACCGCTGTTAACATCTTCTTGATTTATCGATTCCAAAATTGCTCTCATTTTTTTATCTCTCGATTGGGTTTGCTTCAAGAGAAAATTTATTAATGAACTAGCTTGTTCTGGCCATCTACCAAGTATTCCCGGACGACTTCCATAAATTGTTGCAAAATCCTTGTCAATCTGGAGAATTAATTAATAAAATTTAAATCATGTAAAATTCGATATATATACATCAGACTATAGATAGAATAAAAAAAAAATAAAAAAAAAATAAAAAATAAAAATAAAAAAGAAAAAAGTATATGTAGGTTAATTAAGGTACTTGAGTTTTTAAAACCTTAAATTGACGGTTTCTTAAGGAATATTTGAAACATATGGGTTTGGGACAGAATCACGAAAAACATTTCAGGATTTCTTTTTCCTTACGAATCTAATTTTTTGTATCAAAGTATACATACCTATGACATTAATTGAAATTTAAATTGTTGATTAAATAAATTTTTTTGTATAAAAGAACTTAATTTAATCGAAGCACAGATCCAATATTTTTGTATTGCTTTCAATTTAAATGTAAAGTAAAAAGTGTTTGTCTATTTCCGTTTTACTTCGCTTTTTTTGATGATTTTTATTAATAAAAGAGTTTCAAGTACTTTTTTTACGCTTAACTTGTTTGTTTAGTGAAAGTACAAACATTTTAGATGATATATTTTTTGTAATTTTCATATCATAAAAGTGATTTTCTATAAATGCCCAAAATTGAGAGCAGGCAGGAGCATATTCTAAATTAAACAAATGGAAAGTCTTAAAACAAATATCAACTACTCTTAGGCTGAAAACACACCGGATAAAGCAAAACGTGTTTTTTGTTTTGTGAATCAAGAGAACATTGTTTCATATGAGACT
Organism: Philhelius festivus; assembly: GCA_963931855.1. NCBI lineage: Eukaryota > Metazoa > Arthropoda > Insecta > Diptera > Syrphidae > Philhelius > Philhelius festivus. The sequence goes on along the minus strand of OZ007555.1, from coordinate 48,308,531 downwards.
ACACACACCAAACAAAACACACGTTTTTGTTTTGAAGAGTTTCGGTGGTGGTTGTCGAAAATACGAGTACATGCCATTGTATGAGAGCAACATACACCGAATGCAACAAAACTGTTTCGAACAAGGGTCGTTGACGATAATTGCCTACTTTCTTGTGGCGCAAAACACACCGAATGAAACGAAACATAAAAACCAAAGCAAACAGAAAAATATGTTTCGTTGCCGATAGCTGACCTGTTGTTTTTTGCAAAACAAAATTTTATTTCCGTTTGCTTCTACGTTTACTCTGTGCGCAAATTTTAAATTAATATGAAAGTATATGTTCATTTTTTTAATTGAGGCAAGAAGCCCTATCTATATTTACAAAGATAAGGACATGCCAATAAACTTACTATTGATAAGCTGTGGATTGCTACTACCTACTATGTCACTTGGAGATTGGCAAGATTAAAAGCTTTTCTCTTTTCTTATAAATAATTCCATAATGTCTATTTTGTAAACACAAAATTGTTGTTTGTATTTACTTGCCGTAGAGTTATTATCTTTCAGCCGGAGTTAAGCTTTTACGATACTCGTAGTTCGTATTTTGTTTTATTTCAACGCACACCAAAGGAAACAAAAGCACAAAACATTTTGTTTTTTTTATTCTGTTTCGCTTGGTGTGGTTCAAATAAAAAATGTTTTTTTTGACTATAGAATCAAAAACGTTTTGCTTGATCCGGTGTGTTTTGTTGAGCCTTAAGAAGCAGTTGAAAAGAAACTTAACTCCATCTACATATATATAAAAGTTTAATATATTTTCTGAGTCGCTGTCACCTAAACCAAGCATAAACGGCTGAATGCTTTCACCTTTGCTCTTCAAAAAAGATATGTGGTCGTCAATCTGCTGTATGTACTCGTATTTACCCATAAATAAGAATTCCTGATGTGAACTTGATACTGTGAATTTGACAACACTCTTCTTTCCGCAGTTGTCTTTTTTCACAGATTTTTGGGTAGAAAAGAGGAAAGAACATTTCAGGATTTCTTTTTCGTTACGAATCTAATTTTTTGTATCAAAGTATACATACCTATATATGTATATTAATTGAAATTTAAATTGTTGATTAAATAAAATTTTTTATATAAAAGAACTTAATTTAATCGAAGCACAGATCCAATATTTTTGTATTGCTTTCAATTTAAATATAAAGTAAAAAGTGTTTGTCTATTTCCGTTTTACTTCGCTTTTTTCGATATTTTTTTATAAAAAAAGAGTTTCAAGTACTTTTCTTACGTTTTACTTGTTTAAATACTGTTATTTTGAATTAGTTTAGTAAATATTTGAATACTTAGCGGTATTTTAAAATATAAATATATATGGTTTTTATAATTCAAATAAAACTTACTAATCGAAAACCAGTTGGGGTCTTATACTCCGGCCATTTTGCAAAAATATCATGCAAAGAACTTGCTTGCTGCACGTTTTGCATCCTATATTGACTGCATGCCTGCCAACAGCTGTCAAATTCCGCAACTGATAAGTTGTCATACTTTAAGCTACGTATGCACTCCTCTGCATCAGTTTCTGGACCTGTTGGTTAATAATATTTAGATTATATTCTCATGTTTATTTGCAAATTTTGGGATAGGTACTTAATTTTATACATAGAACATAAAAACATAAAAGAGTGCTAAGTAATAAGAATGGATCTATGCAATAGCTAATAATTCAGTAACTCCTTAATTTAAATTGAATTTTCTCATAAATAGGAATTTAATTTGAACTCGAAACTGTCAATTTGACAATACTCTTTTTTTCCGCATTCGGCCTTTTTTATGGCTTTTTAGGAAAAAAGAAGTACAATTATTTCATTTAATTAGTATGCTTGATTGTTTATAGTTATGTTTGAACATATTTATTCGGAAATTTGATTTCTCATATTATGAAACTACATATTTCTTGCAGTAAGTTTTATCAATTTTATTTAAACTAAAGTAAATTTAACTTTAAGTGGTAGGGTTGAATGGTTTTAAAATTTGTCTAAAGTTTAAGCAAAGTTCTTGTATTAAAACGTGCTTTAAAGTTACTTACAGAACTGTTTATTACGTGGGTTTGGTGGTTCAACATCAGGGCTGTCAGACGCATCCGCATCCAAAGCTAATGTCCGTTTAAGAAGCGACCGATAACTCCTCTTGTCATTACAAGCTTTGGCATATATTTTTCCCCGTCTTCCCACACGGTAGTATTCCAGTTTTTCTCCAGGAAAACGATTAAGAATTTCATTTTCTAATCTATAACTGGTTTTCAAGGACATGTGAAGATTATTTTCTTCAAAATAACAGCATATTATGCTTATCAATATAGATCTGTGTTCTGCCAGTAACTTAGAATGCCGCTCATAGTAACGCGTCATAATACTTGATTTATTGGAATCATTCAATATGTCTGATAAATGTACTGACACTTCTATGGCTTCTGGTGAAGTAGGTCCTCTTGAGCTAGATGGTGTGATGGGTGATACAGAACTCAGATTTCTTTTTAAAGAACTACTACATTCACTATCCTCTTCGTCTACAAACAAGGATGATCTTGAACGCCATTCTATTAAATTTTCTTCGAACACCACTAGATCACCAATTTTTTGGTCTTTGAAAAGCATATTTATGTGGTGTCGTTTGATTACTTCCAAAATGCCGATGGTGATTTTTTCAGCTATATTTAAAATAATTTTTAAAAAAATTAGAATTTCAGAAGGTGCAGGATTCATAAATGATTCAACAAAAGCGTGTGTACAGATTATTATTACTATATATTTATAATATTAACCTTTGAAAACTAAGTCAACAATTTTCATTTTCATTCTAAAACTAAATCAAGTTTTACGGAGTTTTTTTTTAATTTACTTGCATAAGTGATAATTGATAGCTATTGTGTGATAGTTTTTACATATTATGCTTTAAAGTGATAAAGTAGACTCACATATTAAGAATTCTGTTAAATGATCTAAATTCCATGACTTGAGAAGTTTTCGCAAAGCATCTTGAGAATGGTCGAATTGCAGATTAGAAGAAGTTAAATCCTGACCGTCGTTGTGTTTTAGGGACGTTATATTGCACTTTCTTTCTTGTTGATTGAAGCATTCAAGTGATCCGAGTAAATTGTTCTCTGAGCTGTTAAAAGATATGTTTTCAACAATATCTACTGTGGGTCTTCCATAAGTTGGTGAATTTTCTATGTACAAGTAGGTTTGGGATTGATTAGGGCTTTTTCTGCCTTCTATGCTTTCATTCATTGTTTAATTAAATGATTTTCTTGTCGAGTGAACGGAACTGAAAGTATACAAATGTTTGTATAATAATGAAATTTTGAAAACCCACACAATTACTATTAACACATTTTATTTCAAGTTCCTTCAACTTTCTTATGGTAGAAAGTATTCTTTTATGTGCATCATAGTTTTCCCTTTCGGAGTTTTTATTACTGTTGCTGGAGGTCCAATTAATTCCTCAAAGTGTAAAATAAAATATTCACCCAGAAAAGAAGCATCGACTTCAAACGCCATGTAGTGTGGTCGGTAGTGAATTTCATTTAATTTTTGACAGAATAAACTAATGTCTTCTTCGTTTTGAACGAAATTTATAATTACGTATATATTATAATCATTAGTTAATCTGGACACGTAATAACCGCTTTTATATTCAATGCCATTGTATTCTGCTTCACACCAAAAGTTCAGTCGTTCTTTCTGAACCTCCAATTTGTTGCTTATTAATGAAATCAAGCCACTAGGCGTGTTGTGTTTCTTCCAAACTACACATTTAACGGTGTTATATTTAAAATTTAAAATTCTATTGGCAAACTTAAGCTGAAATTTTTTTGCTAATGTAAGGCATATATTTTTTCTGGAAGTTATAGCATGGGCATATAATTTAAAGCTTTTGTGCTTCGCTTCATATTTAAAACACCAATATTTTCTTAATGGTCCTGATTTTTGTAATATTGTTGGATAGTGTGTAATAATATGGAATTTGGGTTTTAATTTGTCTTGGAAAAGTTGAAGATATTGTTCATTATGCGTTTTTATTTTGCTCCTCAATGTTGATATCGACTCATCTGAGATCTCAAAGCATAGTACTATATTAATTATTTCTAGAAGGTTTAAAAGAAAGTTCCAAACGTCATCTTTTAATGGCACCATATCTCCTACCATAAGAGGCAGCAACTGAGCAAAAGTAAGCATTTCCCTTGCTGACATTCGTAGATGGCGCTTTTTTAAATGAGTTGGATGTATTTCATTCGAAGCATTTCCTATTTCTATAGGACCGTATTCAAATGTTTGTTTTCTTTTGTTTAAGGTTTCTAATGAAAAATATTTTTTTATTTGAGTGAAATGAATTATTACGTGACAAAGATCGTAATGGCATATTCCTTCAAAAATGTCATGCATAACATCCACGCTGAAGTTTTCAACAACATGGAATGAGGGGATGTCATTAAAACAGCATTCACTGTTAATACCAGTTTCTTTGGGATTATTTTTTTGTAGGTCAAAGTTGTAGTTACTTATATTTCTCCGTTTATCAGAATTTTCCGTACAAGTTTCACTGCATTCATCTTTATTCAAGCGACAAAATCGACAAAATGTTCCAGAAAACGACTTGCTGAAACCCAGTAATGTGTTAAGGCCTAAGTTATCACCAAGTATAAGACCCAAAATAAAGTGAACGTGGAATGTATCCCCATCGGGTGGCCTTACAAGGATACCTTCTTCTTCAAGAAATTTTAACTCATTTATGAGGGGTTGCAAACATTTTTCGTTCCCGTATTTTTTAATGTCTTTCGATTTGATTGCTGCTGCTAAAAATATGTTTTCTAGTTTTGCTTCATTAAGGGGCATACATGCAAATGAATAATAAAAGTTGCAGATAGAGTGTATTGAGGAATGAGATCCGAGGGGGTTGTTAATTTCAAATTCGTCTGCATACAAATAATATGGAACAAGTATTTTGTTTGGGTACAATTTACACTTTGTTTTCCACAGTTCTGCCTGAACAAAATTAATGAACTGATTACTTTTTTCCAAAGATTTCATGTAACTTAACATATTAGAAAGAAAGTTTTCAGTTTCAAATAATGCTCTGAGTTGTGAACGAAGCGGTAATACAACGGCTTTGTTAATAACTTCCTGCAAATTTAACTCCCCATTACGATGATTGATATTTATTTCATTATTAATCACAAACTCATTTACATCGTCCATGTATCCACCCTTTCTAAGACATTGAGTTAAAAGATAATCTGAATCACATTTTTCGAATGGATTTGTACATGCATTAATCACACTACATATTTCATTTAAAATGACTTCATTTGACTGTAGTTTGCACCTAGCAAAGCTATCAAAAATTTCTAGAAGTGGTTTGATAATGAAATTTAAGGAACCTTTCTGTATTTCGTAAACATCTTTCCTTGAAAAATTGTCATTCGAGTGTAATGATATTGACCATTTGAGTGCGCTTTCCAAAAGCTTTTTTATCGCAATTTCTTTTTCAAATACTTTTTCTTTGCCACAATTTATTTCTGTTGAAGCTGAATTCGCTAAAGAACTATCAAGTATGATTTCATTTTGAATCAAGACGGAGCTTTCATTTATCTTTTCAGCATTAGGCGTTATTTGTTTTTCAACTTCTGTAGGTTTGAATGCTTTAACATGTAAGCGTCTTATATGTCTCTTGTAACTGGAGGAACTCATGAACAATAGGGAACATTTTTTGTCAAAACAACGAAAAGTACTGTTGGAATTCAAGTCATGCTTTTTTCGAAGATGATGCATAAGAATATCAATGTGGTCAAACTCTTTTTTGCAAACGAAGCACGACATTATAAAATATCTGAAATATTTTTAGAGGTTAATGACTTGTTCGGTAGGAAGTAACAGATAATGAAACACACAATGTGTAACTATTATAGCTATCGTTACCTGATTACAAGAACTAGGTAACTCGGTAACTAGGTAATTTTTTAAACTATAGATACAGCAACGTTCTTGAGTAGATGACTATAAAACAGAAATTCGCAACATATTCTTATTGAATCATGCCTAATTCTTTTGAAATTAGCGTTAGTCTAAACAAAAAAATTAATCAAATTGTTTCCGAGAATGTCAAAAGTCGAAAATTTTCTAAAAATTTTCATTAATTAAAAAACCAACACCCAAGGTTTTTAGAGGTAGACGATAAAAAAAGAATACAATATAAAGGTTGCATATAGAAGTAGAAATTAAGAAATTATAAAACACAAGCAAAACCGATCATAGCGTTCATTCGTGCATTTGTTTCTTTTTAAGTTACTGCTTTATCCAACAAGTTAGATTGAATTAAATAAAAAAACAAACTTTCTTAAATTAATTTAAAATTAATGATGTGCTGGCAGATCGCATTTTCGTAAAAAAAAATAAAATAAAAAAATTACTACTTTGAATAAATAATCCCACGCCTCTTTCCCCCCAGATACCGCACGCGCTGGGTCCATCTATTCCAAGTACAAAAGCAATTTTTGGTTGCAATTTGTATCGGAGCTTATTTCATTAAATTATTAAACTAATTTATTGCCAACGCGAATGTTCAAGGACGATAAAAAAAATTAATCAGATGAATGTAAATAATTTGTGAGGCATAAAACGAAGAAAATAAAAGTTTAAATCTTAAAAAATGTATTAAACGTTAATTTTATTTTGAAAAAGAGCTCGCAGCTCTATTAACAAGAAGATTCTTAAAATGACAAGTCTTATGATCCGATAAGAAATGCTACTCGTATGTATCTGACTGGGCATCTTACAATCAATCATGCCGTAAAAAAAGGAAGAATTGTGATCATACCATCTTATATTTACGTACTGCTTTTGTTTACTAAAATGAATAGTTTTGTATAGAGATATTTTCAAAAAATGTTTTCTCATGTGTACGCTTAATTTTTTCCTACACATAATCAAGAATAAGATAAGTGCTACCACCTACTCCTCTTATAAATTTTTGATATAAGAAAAACCGATTTAATATTTTTGTTGACATGATTTATGTTATACAGAATCCTTTCCAAATAAAAAGAATTTTGTTACATACTAGCCATAAATGAATTTTAATCATGTTCATTCTTTGAAAGGATTTAAATATATGTACATATATACGAGTATTATGTTTGAACTTAAATACCTACATCCATTCTTCTTAGGAAAAGTTAAACTTATGATTTATACCTACAATTCAATTTTTTATTGAAATTTGAAAATAAATATAAAATTACAAGAACTCAATACATACATATGTGTTGAAAAAAATTGAAAATCAAATAATAATTACTTTTCATATACATATTTATAAATGTTGGCAAAAAAGTAAGTAGGGAAGTTTTAACTAACTCGAAAATTCGTTAAAAAATGGATATGCATAGAAGATTGGTAAAATTACAAGATCTATAACAAATGATTTCAGCTATACTGGAAAAAAAATTCGTAAAACAAGTAAAACCAATCAACGGAATATTGATAATGCTTAGTTTTGTTTAAAAATGTTTTTAAAATATGTATTTTTTTACGTTTCTACTTATGCAGGTATATATAAATGCAAAGAGCATTTTTTATAATAAAAATAAGAACTTATCATATTTTAAAGAAATAAAAAGTTATGGTAAATACGCTCATCCTCAATTCGATGACAATTTATATAGATGCCCTCTAAACAGAAAAAGAGATGAATGTTGAACAACTGGGTTTTAAGATTTTTAGAACATATTGGCCCTCTTGTAACAAAATGATCAACCGGTTAGGCCTCTGCTTGTGGTCTGAGTACCTCCAGATCACGAAATTTAAGAAAAAAAAAAATTTGGAAAAATTACTAACTTACTTAAACAAAAATGAATGTGTTTCAAAACTATTTGTATTGACGAAAGTATTTATGTTGTATATAAAAGTAGAAAAGTATGTTTGAACTTCCTTGTAGCTTCGCTAAAAACTCGATTGACATGGATTATTTCTGAAATTATAAGATCTATCTACTCAATAATCTGATAAGAAAAATGTTTTTGACTGACTAGCAAAGTATTTTTTTTTTCGTTATTTCGTAAAACTAGCAAAACCAATCAACGCAATATTGGTAATGCTTAGTTTTATAAAGTATATTGTTTTCAAAATGTTTTTTTACATTCCTACTTATGTAGGTACATATAAATACGAGCATGTTTATAATAAAAACTATTCACCTCTTAAAGCAATCAAAATGTATGATAAATACATTTCCCCCTCCCTCCCCCGATACCGATGACTTAGATAACTGTCGAACTTAACTAGTGGTTTTTATTATTTTAAAGTATCAAAAACGATAAGAACTTAATTTAAGAATTTGTAAAGATCAATATTATGTAAACATATATATCAAAAGGAGCTTTCTAAAGAAAAACTATATTCTGAAAGCAATTTTAAATTCAAGATGTGACTGCAAACCGCTTTTTTTAAGTTGACATCGAATAAAAAATGAAAAAGTTACTACTTTACAACCATAACAAAATAAATAAAAAAGTTTTTAAAATATGATAAAAACCAATAGATCGTTTTAAAAAATACATACATATGTTGATAATGAAAGAGGTAGGTATGTATTGAACTTCCTTGTAACTCGCTAGAAAATGGGTTTGCTTGGAATATTGCTGAAATTATAAGACCTATCTACTAAATATATCTGATAACAAAAAATTTTTGACTGACTAGAAAAGTTTTTTTTTCATTATTTCGTAAAACTAACAAAACCAATCAACGCAATATTGGTAATGCTTAGTTTCATAAAGTTTTGCTTTCAAAATGTTTTTTTCAGTTCCTACTTATGTAGGTACATATAAATGCAACGAGCATTCTTTATAATAAAAATAAAAACTTATCATATTCTAAAGAAATTAAATTTATTTTTTTTAAATACACTCACCCTCAATCTGACGACAACTTATATATGTAGGTGCTCCTTAAACAGAAATAAGATGAATTTTGAACAGCTTGATTTGTAGATTTTTTGAAAATATATGTAGGTGCTCCTGTAAAAAATGATCAACAGGTTAGGTATCTGCTTGTGATCTGAGTACCTCCAGTTAACGTTTTGATTGAAATTTTAAGAATACATGAAAAGAAAAACAGATTTTTAATTAGTTTTGTTAAAAATTGTTTTTAAGATATGTATTTTTTTACGTTTCTACTTATGCAGGTAAAATTCAACGAGCATTTTTATAATAAAAACCATTCACCTCTTAGAACAATCAAAATGTATGATTAATACACTTCCCCCTCCCTCCCCCGATACCGATGTCTTAGATAACTGTCGAACTTAACTAGTGGTTTTTATTATTTTAAAGTATCAAAAACGATAAGGACTTAATTTAAGAATTTGTAAAGATCAATATTATGTATATATATATATCAAAAGGAGCTTTTTAAAGAAAAACTATATTCTGAAAGCAATTTTAAATTCAAGATGTGACTGCAAACCGCTTTTTTTTAAGTTGACAACGAATACAAAAATGAAAAAGTTACTACTTTACAACCATAACAAAATAAATAAAAAAGTTTTTAAAATATGATAAAAACCAAAAGTTCGTTTTAAAAAATATATACATATGTTGATAAGGAAAGAGGTAGGTATGTATTGAACTTCCTTGTAACTCGTTAGAAAATGGGTATGCTTGGAATATTGCTGAAATTATAAGACCTATCTACTAAATAATCTGATAAGAAAAAATTTTTGGCTGACTAGAAAAGTTTTTTTTTCCATTATTTCGTAATACTAGCAAAACCAATCAACGCAATATTGGTAATGCTTAGTTTTATAAATTATTGTTTTGAAAATGTTTTTTTACGTTCCTACTTATGTAGGTAGGTACATATAAATGCAACGAGCATTTTTATAATAAAAATAAAAACTTATCATATTTTAAAGAAATTAAAAGTTATGGTAAATACGCTCATCCTCAATTCAATGACAATTTGTATAGATGCCCTCTAAACAGAAAAAGAGATGAATGTTGAACAACTGGGTTTTAAGATTTTTAGAACATATTGGCCCTCCTGTAACAAAATGATCAACCGGTTAAGCCTCTGCTTGTGGTCTGAGTACCTCCAGGTCACGAAATTTAAGAACAAAAAAAAATTGGAAAAATTACTAACTTACTTAAACAAAAATGAATGTGTTTTAAAACTATTTGTATTGACGAAAGTATTTATGTTGTATATAAAAGTAGAAAAGTATGTTTGAACTTCCTTGTAGCTTCGCTAAAAACTCGATTGACATGGATTATTTCTGAAATTATAAGATCTATCTACTCAATAATCTGATAAGAAAAATGTTTTTGACTGACTAGCAAAGTATTTTTTTTTTCGTTATTTCGTAAAACTAGCAAAACCAATCAACGCAATATTGGTAATGCTTAGTTTTATAAAGTATATTGTTTTCAAAATGTTTTTTTACATTCCTACTTATGTAGGTACATATAAATACGAGCATGTTTATAATAAAAACTATTCACCTCTTAAAGCAATCAAAATGTATGATAAATACATTTCCCCCTCCCTCCCCCGATACCGATGACTTAGATAACTGTCGAACTTAACTAGTGGTTTTTATTATTTTAAAGTATCAAAAACGATAAGAACTTAATTTAAGAATTTGTAAAGATCAATATTATGTAAACATATATATCAAAAGGAGCTTTCTAAAGAAAAACTATATTCTGAAAGCAATTTTAAATTCAAGATGTGACTGCAAACCGCTTTTTTTAAGTTGACATCGAATAAAAAATGAAAAAGTTACTACTTTACAACCATAACAAAATAAATAAAAAAGTTTTTAAAATATGATAAAAACCAATAGATCGTTTTAAAAAATACATACATATGTTGATAATGAAAGAGGTAGGTATGTATTGAACTTCCTTGTAACTCGCTAGAAAATGGGTTTGCTTGGAATATTGCTGAAATTATAAGACCTATCTACTAAATATATCTGATAACAAAAAATTTTTGACTGACTAGAAAAGTTTTTTTTTCATTATTTCGTAAAACTAACAAAACCAATCAACGCAATATTGGTAATGCTTAGTTTCATAAAGTTTTGCTTTCAAAATGTTTTTTTCAGTTCCTACTTATGTAGGTACATATAAATGCAACGAGCATTCTTTATAATAAAAATAAAAACTTATCATATTCTAAAGAAATTAAATTTATTTTTTTTAAATACACTCACCCTCAATCTGACGACAACTTATATATGTAGGTGCTCCTTAAACAGAAATAAGATGAATTTTGAACAGCTTGATTTGTAGATTTTTTGAAAATATATGTAGGTGCTCCTGTAAAAAATGATCAACAGGTTAGGTATCTGCTTGTGATCTGAGTACCTCCAGTTAACGTTTTGATTGAAATTTTAAGAATACATGAAAAGAAAAACAGATTTTTAATTAGTTTTGTTAAAAATTGTTTTTAAGATATGTATTTTTTTACGTTTCTACTTATGCAGGTAAAATTCAACGAGCATTTTTATAATAAAAACCATTCACCTCTTAGAACAATCAAAATGTATGATAAATACACTTCCCCCTCCCTCCCCCGATACCGATGTCTTAGATAACTGTCGAACTTAACTAGTGGTTTTTATTATTTTAAAGTATCAAAAACGATAAGGACTTAATTTAAGAATTTGTAAAGATCAATATTATGTATATATATATATCAAAAGGAGCTTTTTAAAGAAAAACTATATTCTGAAAGCAATTTTAAATTCAAGATGTGACTGCAAACCGCTTTTTTTTAAGTTGACAACGAATACAAAAATGAAAAAGTTACTACTTTACAACCATAACAAAATAAATAAAAAAGTTTTTAAAATATGATAAAAACCAAAAGTTCGTTTTAAAAAATATATACATATGTTGATAAGGAAAGAGGTAGGTATGTATTGAACTTCCTTGTAACTCGCTAGAAAATGGGTATGCTTGGAATATTGCTGAAATTATAAGACCTATCTACTAAATAATCTGATAAGAAAAAATTTTTGGCTGACTAGAAAAGTTTTTTTTTCCATTATTTCGTAATACTAGCAAAACCAATCAACGCAATATTGGTAATGCTTAGTTTTATAAATTATTGTTTTGAAAATGTTTTTTTACGTTCCTACTTATGTAGGTAGGTACATATAAATGCAACGAGCATTTTTATAATAAAAATAAAAACTTATCATATTTTAAAGAAATTAAAAGTTATGGTAAATACGCTCATCCTCAATTCAATGACAATTTGTATAGATGCCCTCTAAACAGAAAAAGAGATGAATGTTGAACAACTGGGTTTTAAGATTTTTAGAACATATTGGCCCTCCTGTAACAAAATGATCAACCGGTTAAGCCTCTGCTTGTGGTCTGAGTACCTCCAGGTCACGAAATTTAAGAACAAAAAAAAATTGGAAAAATTACTAACTTACTTAAACAAAAATGAATGTGTTTTAAAACTATTTGTATTGACGAAAGTATTTATGTTGTATATAAAAGTAGAAAAGTATGTTTGAACTTCCTTGTAGCTTCGCTAAAAACTCGATTGACATGGATTATTTCTGAAATTATAAGATCTATCTACTCAATAATCTGATAAGAAAAATGTTTTTGACTGACTAGCAAAGTATTTTTTTTTTCGTTATTTCGTAAAACTAGCAAAACCAATCAACGCAATATTGGTAATGCTTAGTTTTATAAAGTATATTGTTTTCAAAATGTTTTTTTACGTTCCTACTTATGTAGGTACATATAAATGCAACGAGCATTCTTTATAATAAAAATAAAAACTTATCATATTCTAAAGAAATTAAATTTATTTTTGTTAAATACACTCACCCTCAATCTGATGACAATTTATATAGGTGCTCCTTAAACAGAAATAAGATGAATTTTGAACAGCTTGATTTGAAGATTTTTCGAAAATATATGTAGGTGCTCCTGTAAAAAATGATCAACAGGTTAGGTATCTGCTTGTGATCTGAGTACCTCCAGTTAACGTTTTGATTGAAATTTTAAGAATACATGAAAAGAAAAAAAGATAAAATTATTATTTGTAAAATATAAAAATTGTTTTCAACACGTACAAAATATTTTTGTGCAATTATATTTTTTTGATACCACGTGCTTAACTCTAATTTTTTTTTTTGTTTAAATGGGATTAAAATTTAAGACTTGTAAGAAATAAGCAATACTGATCCAATATACTGGTTAAATTGCTTATTTTTATAAAAAACTAATTGCAAAAAAAAGAATTTTGTAGGTACAGACTACCCACAAAATTCCTTCCTTGAAAGAATTATATTATCGTATATATATGTAAGTACATACGTAAGTACAAATAGAGTTTTGAGAACTTACCTTTTTAAATGTTAATTCTTCCTTTTTTATGTTTGGTTTTCTTTATTTCACACTATTAGACAACCACGACGACTTTTTTATTTTAATTTTAATAAAATTATGGCGACGGACAAACGAGACAAACGCGCAGCAGCAGCAACAGACAATCTTTTACAAATGGCCACAGACACAGAACGACGCCGAAGCGACACCATACTTACTCAAGTTGAAATTGGTTTGAACTGAACGAATGTGACATGTAAGCATTCATTGATGTTCGGTCGACTAGCTTCCTGCCGATGGTCATGTTCAGACATACAAATGTCTTGACTCTTGTGTATATCAAGTTGCACAGTTTATTGTTTTGATTTTGCGTTTGATGAAATTTTTCATAAATGTTATGGCATTTTACATACAGAATATTGTTAGATTGCATACAAAATATGAAAAACATCATTTTGAAGAAAGTTTGTCATCAAATGGAAACATCAAACATATTCTGTATGTAAAATTGCATACATTTTATGATTCTAATCTTCAAATGGTGGGTTGGCAACACAAATTGAGTTGAATCCAGACAGCGTTAGTTTTGGCGGTATCCAATCAAATTGGGATACGTGGATTAACCCTGCACTTACACTGGGATTTCGTAAATTTTTCAGACATGAAAAAAAATTGCCAAAGATATATTTATGACATTTTTATTTTCAGGCTTTTTATTGAAAATAATTATTAAATGTGAGTTGCATGAATATGACTTTAATTTTTTAACATGTCTTGCAATCAAAACCTTGAAAATTTATAATGTTAAACTGAATAACTCATTAAATTAAGTTATTTTCAGGATTTTTTTACAAAACGAAAAACAATTTGTACAATTCGCAAGATTTTCGCACAGGTTTTTTACAAATTTTGCAAAAGAAATTTTGGAAATTTGTTTTGATAGAAGAAAATTACTAATAAAAGAAGTTATTTTCTTAGAAAACAGAAACATTCAATACAATTGCGCGGTTTATAAAAGTTTTTTCGATAAGAATCTTGTAAATTTGTTTTGATTAATGAAAGAAATTCACAAAAGTAGTGTTATTCAAGTTTGAACTTGAATGGCATAAAACATCATTAAAGAATGCTTGATTTTCATTTTGGTTTGTACAACTTTTTTAGTTGAAATCTTGAGAATAAATGTTGATAAAAGTAAATACTTTTATATATACATGCAAGCGCTACTCAAACTTGCAGAAAAACAAACAATCGATGAAAATCCTGAGATTTTCACAAAAGTTTCGTAGGTACAATCTTTTAATAGATATATTGAAACTTAGTTAGGCTGAAAACACACCGGATAAAGCAAAACGTGTTTTTTTGTTTTGTAAATCAAGAGAACACACCGAATGAAACGAAACATAAAAACCAAAGCAAACAGAAAAATATGTTTCGTTGCCGATAGCTGACCTGTTGTTTTTTGCAAAACAAAATTTTATTTCCGTTTGCTTCTACGTTTACTCTGTGCGCAAATTTTAAATTAATATGAAAGTATATGTTCATTTTTTTAATTGAGGCAAGAAGCGCTATCTATATTTATAAAGATAAGGAACATGCCAATAAACTTACTATTGATAAGCTGTGGATTGCTACTTCCTACTATGACATCTGGAGATTGGCAAGATTAAAAGCTTATCTCTTTTCTTATAAATAACTCCATAATGTCTATTTTGTAAACACAAAATTGTTATTTGTAATTACTTGCCGTAGAGTTATAATCTTTCAGCCGGAGTTAAGCTTTTACGATAGTTCGTATTTTGTTTCATTTCAACGCACACCAAACGAAACAAAAGCACATAACGTTTTGTTGTGTTTTGTTTTATTCTGTTTCGCTTGGTGTGTGTTCAAATAAAAAATGTTATTTTGACTATTGAATCATTAACTTTTTTTTGATCCGGTGTGTTTTCAGCCTTAGTTTGTAAGATTTTACTTGCAAACAAAAAATTACTGTTTCGATTTTGCGTTTGATGAAATTTTTCATAAATGTTATGGCATTTTACATACAGAATATTGTTATATTGCATACAAAATATGAAAAACATCATTTTGAAGAAAGTTTGTCATCAAATGGAAACATCAAACATATTCTGTATGTAAAATTGCATACATTTTATGATTCTAATCTTCAAATGGTGGGTTGGCAACAAAAATTGAGTTGAATCCAGACAGCGTTGGTTTTGGCGGTATCCAATCAAATTGGGATACGTGGATTAACCCTGCACTTACACTGGGATTTCGTAAATTTTTCAGACATGAGAAAAAATTGCCAAAGATATATTTATGACATTTTTTTTTTCAGGCTTTTTATTGAAAACAATTATTAAATGTGAGTTGCATTAATATGACTTTAATTTTTTAACATGTCTTGCAATCAAAACCTTGAAAATTTATAATGTTAAACTGAATAACTCATTAAATTAAGTTATTTTCAGGATTTTTTTACAAAACGAAAAACAATTTGTACAATTCGCAAGATTTTCGCACAGGTTTTTTACAAGTTTTGCAAAAGAAATTTTGGAAATTTGTTTTGATAGAAGAAAATTACTAATAAAAGAAGTTATTTTCTTAGAAAACAGAAACATTCAATACAATTGCGCGGTTTATAAAAGTTTTTTCGATAAGAATCTTGTAAATTTGTTTTGATTAATGAAAGAAATTCACAAAAGTAGTGTTATTCAAGTTTGAACTTGAATGGCATAAAACATCATTAAAGAATGCTTGATTTTCATTTTGGTTTGTACAACTTTTTTAGTTGAAATCTTGAGAATAAATGTTGATAAAAGTAAATACTTTTATATATACATGCAAGCGCTACTCAAACTTGCAGAAAAACAAACAATCGATGAAAATCCTGAGATTTTCACAAAAGTTTCGTAGGTACAATCTTTTAATAGATATATTGAAACTTAGTTAGGCTGAAAACACACCGGATAAAGCAAAACGTGTTTTTTTGTTTTGTAAATCAAGAGAACACACCGAATGAAACGAAACATAAAAACCAAAGCAAACAGAAAAATATGTTTCGTTGCCGATAGCTGACCTGTTGTTTTTTGCAAAACAAAATTTTATTTCCGTTTGCTTCTACGTTTACTCTGTGCGCAAATTTTAAATTAATATGAAAGTATATGTTCATTTTTTTAATTGAGGCAAGAAGCGCTATCTATATTTATAAAGATAAGGAACATGCCAATAAACTTACTATTGATAAGCTGTGGATTGCTACTTCCTACTATGACATCTGGAGATTGGCAAGATTAAAAGCTTATCTCTTTTCTTATAAATAACTCCATAATGTCTATTTTGTAAACACAAAATTGTTATTTGTAATTACTTGCCGTAGAGTTATAATCTTTCAGCCGGAGTTAAGCTTTTACGATAGTTCGTATTTTGTTTCATTTCAACGCACACCAAACGAAACAAAAGCACATAACGTTTTGTTGTGTTTTGTTTTATTCTGTTTCGCTTGGTGTGTGTTCAAATAAAAAATGTTATTTTGACTATTGAATCATTAACTTTTTTTTGATCCGGTGTGTTTTCAGCCTTAGTTTGTAAGATTTTACTTGCAAACAAAAAATTACTGTTTCGATTTTGCGTTTGATGAAATTTTTCATAAATGTTATGGCATTTTACATACAGAATATTGTTATATTGCATACAAAATATGAAAAACATCATTTTGAAGAAAGTTTGTCATCAAATGGAAACATCAAACATATTCTGTATGTAAAATTGCATACATTTTATGATTCTAATCTTCAAATGGTGGGTTGGCAACACAAATTGAGTTGAATCCAGACAGCGTTGGTTTTGGCGGTATCCAATGAAATTGGGCTACGTAGATTAACCCTGCACTTACACTGGGATGTCGTAAATGACAAAAAAAAATTCAGGCATATATTAATGACACTTTTATTTTTCAGGATGTTTATTGAAAACCCAAAAATAATTACGTATGGTAAATTGCAACATTTTTTAACAAGTTTTTGAAAGAAAATCTTGAAAATTTTATGATGATAAGAGTAAATAAGTCATTAAATTAAGTTATTTTAAGGATTTTCTTGCAGAACATATTATAATCAATGAAAATATCACACTTTTTTAAAAGTTTTTACTATTTTTGCAACAATTTCAAACGTTTTTGATAGTTTTCACATTAAAATTCGTATGAAAAGTGTCATAAATCACGTTGTAAGTCGTCATCACCTTTGGACTTGTATTTTTAACCAACAATTTCAATAAAAACAATTGTTTGCATAAAAGAATTGTAAAATTTCATGCATTTGATGTAACGTGACATCAATCTTCACATTGAAATTCGTATGAAAAGTTTCATAAATCAAATGTTAGATTACATAACCTTCTTGATTTTTTTTAAACCCACAATTTCAATAAAGACAATTTTTTGCATAAAAGAATTGTAAAATTTCATGCATTTGATGTAACGTGACATCAATCTTCACATTGAAATTCGTATGAAAAGTTTCATAAATCAAATGTTAGATTACATAACCTTCTTGATTTTTTTTAAACCCACAATTTCAATAAAGACAATTTTTTGCATAAAAGAATTGTAAAATTTCATGCATTTGATGTAACGTGACATCAATCTTCAAATTGAAATTCGTATGAAAAGTTTCATAAATCAAATGTTAGATTACATAACCTTCTTGATTTTTTTTAAACCCACAATTTCAATAAAGACAATTTTTTGCATAAAAGAATTGTAAAATTTCATGCATTTGATGTAACGTGACATCAATCTTCACTTTGAAATTCGTATGAAAAGTTTCATAAATCAAATGTTAGATTACATAACCTTCTTGATTTTTTTTAAACCCACAATTTCAATAAAGACATTTTTGCATAAAAGAATTGTAAAATTTCATGCATTTGATGTAACGTGACATCAATCTTCAAATTGAAATTCGTATGAAAAGTTTCATAAATCAAATGTTAGATTACATAACCTTCTTGATTTTTTTTAAACCCACAATTTCAATAAAGACAATTTTTTGCATAAAAGAATTGTAAAATTTCATGCATTTGATGTAACGTGACATCAATCTTCAAATTGAAATTCGTATGAAAAGTTTCATAAATCAAATGTTAGATTACATAACCTTCTTGATTTTTTTTAAACCCACAATTTCAATAAAGACAATTTTTTGCATAAAAGAATTGTAAAATTTCATGCATTTGATGTAACGTGACATCAATCTTCAAATTGAAATTCGTATGAAAAGTTTCATAAATCAAATGTTAGATTACATAACCTTCTTGATTTTTTTTAAACCCACAATTTCAATAAAGACAATTTTTTGCATAAAAGAATTGTAAAATTTCATGCATTTGATGTAACGTGACATCAATCTTCACATTGAAATTCGTATGAAAAGTTTCATAAATCAAATGTTATATTACATAACCTTCATGATTTTTTTAAACCCACAATTTCAATAAAGACATTTTTGCATAAAAGAATTGTAAAATTTCATGCATTTGATGTAACGTGACATCAATCTTCAAATTGAAATTCGTATGAAAAGTTTCATAAATCAAATGTTAGATTACATAACCTTTTCTACTTCTATTTTAAACCTATAATTTCAAAATTATAGTTGACCTAAAAGCTATGTAAAATTGCATGCATTTGAAGTAATCCTTCATCAAACTTCGTGAACACTTTTACATATTTTTTATGATTTAGATCATCAAATTTCAAATTTCCCCTAAAAATATTCAGGTGAATATTTTGATGATCCCCTTTCACACATAATATGATTTTTTCATACAACGTATGAAACGTTTCATCATTATCATGAAGTTCGGATTTCATATTGTCTTAATATTTCATACGTTTTATGACTATAATCATCAAGTGGATTTTCCAACAACAATTCTTAAGTAAAATATTTTTATGAAAGAGGTTGCATAAAAGTTAAGACTTTTTTCATACAGTTGATGCAAAAAGCACTGATGTAGCGTTGATGATTTTTTCATACGCTGATGTACGGTGGCATCAAACTTTGCTTACAACAACAACTATATGGAGAGAATTTTGATGATTGTGAAATCATCAATTTTATGATTTTGACATCAATTGCAAAAATAAAACTGATGATTCTTCCATCAAATTTATGATTTTGCGCATAGATTTGATGATTTTCAGTTGATGATCGCCGATCATAAAATCTATGTAAAAAACTTTTTTCAGTGTACAATAAAAAATATGTAATTAACAAGTACCTACAATATAGTAATAAAATAATATATTTATGAAAATCTCATATTTTTTTGAAAACCCCCCCCCGAAATTATTTTCTGCGTTCGCCCCTGCTAAAACGATTGTCAAACAACAAAGGATGCACAAATACACCAACCTAACTTTCGTCGACAAGTGCTGCCAACTTCATGTTTAAATTAGAAAATGTTCCAGTTCCAGGTTCTTATAGATAAAAACTGTTATAACTGTTCATATTCATATCATATCCCCAGTCTCGTTAATATTATAAAATCGTATATGCACTTATATATAATATATATTTTATATAAAAATTACGAAAAGAATAATAGTCGATTACCCACAGAAAGTTAGATTTATATGCTCAAACGTCCCATTATACGAGTATTTATGAAATGTATCCTTTCTTTTGAAACATAATGTGTTCTGCGCTATGCTTACTGCACCATCAATCTGTAAAGTAATCTTCACTTTTAAAGCAACACTTTCGTAATGTATGGTCGAAAACCGGAAAGGGGAATAAGTTTGAATTGCCACAACCAAGGTGTTCTACAAGACCCCGTCTAAGAATGTGTTATGGGTCCTTGTTAAATTTTCGCCATAGCATACCGGTCATATGAAAATACGATTGGCTCTAACCTACAATTTACCATCGAAAAGTGTTTTTCGGTCTTCAAAGACATATTCCTCTGGGAAATTGTTGCCTCATACATCGCATACGGAAACGTTGTAAATTTTATGTTTAAGTCCTTCCGAAGACGTGTAACATGCTTTATTTTGCATGGAAATAAATTAAACTATCGTCTTAGTGGTAAGTGAGTGTCGAGAGCCCAGAGTGCAAACAAGAAAACTGGGTGCTTCAGTAGAGTTTCCTATTTTCTTTTATATAAACATTTTTACTTTTTTGGTATATTTTAATTAAAAGGACATGGAGTGTTTAGTAGATGAAAGTGTATACATAGGTATGCATTGAAGGACCCCATGGAGCTCATAGAATAGATACAGAATGCATGCAGGTTATATTGATGTTGTTTTGTTAGAGAAATGAAACGGTGTTGATGTTGGGGTTTGTGGAACATTTGGCCAAAGCTATTAGCAAAATTAATTTTCTCGCTGGGTGTCGTCGGTCCGTGTCGTTGGATGTTGTATTTTTAAAAGATTTATAGGGGAGTGCCTCTTAAGTGTAAGAATAGCCAAGAGATGGTGCATGGTGTTCATGCAATCGACGAAGTATGAGAATTAAAATTTATTTAAGCATAATTTATGAGAAATAATATTGAATTTTAAAGAGTTTCGTTACATTTAGATAACCTACGAGTATCTATGTATGTGTATCTAGGAAAGTAGTCAGAACATATTTTACTTCTTGAAAATATGAAATATTATTAAAACCTTAAAAAGTTCACGCCAGAAGGAAATTCTGCTAAGAAATTAAAATAAAACGTCTATTTAGTTTGAATATTTTATTAAAAATATATTTAGAAACAATCAAGGGCATACGCAGAGTGTCTTCAAAAGTGGTCAAACTCATTTAAAAATTTAAATTTTTTTTTTAATTTTACTTTTGTATGTACAATTTTTCAAGATTTTTTTCGCTCCTCCCACTCCTTCAATTGCACCAATCCTTAAAACCCCACCTTACATTATCCTCCATCGCACCCATCTTTCCGACACATGCAATAAACCAACCTATCAGCCAGAACAAAAAAGCATCAGGTCCATTAGAAAATGATATAGATGGCATAGACATCTCTTTAAGTCCAAATGATGGGGCCATAGCCACCATCCGCTAAAAGAAGATGATGCCGACACACGGGATCAGAACCAGGCTAGTCCAAGTGAGCATCCACCACGCGAAGGCAGAATCAGCTGTCCTGGCAAGCTGACTTTTTAGGGCTGGCTTAGATTTTTTTTATAATGTTAAAAACAGTGCGCGCAATTAGGAAAGTAGGATAGGATGAGAAAAAGGAAATACCGATTCACATTGGTTTTGAATGAGTGGGAAATATTGAGCCAGATCAAGCATTCAACATTCGTGTAGTGCGGCTAAAAAAGAATATCTGTACTTGACAGTACGTCCAAAATCGGGGTCAAGGGTAAACTGATGAGCATTCCTAGAAGTACGGGTATTACGGTTGAATTGTTTGAGGAGAGGAATGCAACGGGATATTTCAGTAGAGCACTGTTTATGAAAATAGCGGCAAACTAATGATAGACATGAAACAATACGGTCGGCTATGCTCGAGGGATACAAATGTTTCAGTAAGACAACGGTCGCCTATCATTTTTAGAGCTCTCTTTTGGGTTCTGTCCAAGACACTAAAGTGGGTTTTTGGAGTACCTGATGGATATGGGAATTGTACTCGAGCTTTGAACGAGTAAAGGCCTTATAGATAACAGCGCCAGATCAGAAGGGGTAAAAATCTTCTTGCATCGGCGGAGAAAAGCTAAACGCGGCGTTATTGGCGACATAAAATATATGATCACTCCACAAAAGATGGTCTGTGATGCACATACCAAAAACTGAAAGCTGTTCAGTCTCCTCGATGCAAGTACTATTCGTGAATAGTGGCAATGTGGGAGGGTTAAGCTTTAGCGACAGTAAACAGCATTGTGTTTTCGAGGTATTAAATTCTACGCGGTTTTTGATTCGCCATTGGACAATGCTTATCATACGCTGCTCTTGGAACACAACCACATCCGAAGGACAAGGATCTGAATCTAAAAATGAATATAAAAAGCTAAGGGTACTGCCGTCACCGAAACAATAAAGTGGATTAAAAGTTGCAGACAAAAGATCGTTTATGAACATAAGAAAGAGTGTCGGAGACAAAATGGATCCCTGGAGCACACCACCGTTGATTTTGTAGATATAAGATTTGAAACCGTCCAAAACTACTTGTAGTGAGCAGTTTGAACGGTAATTTCTAGTCCAACAAAGAAGAGATTCATCGATTTCAAATGCACGCATTTTCGATAAGAGAGCTTGATGCCAAACTCTATCAAATGCTTTTGAAATATCAAGTGCAATAAACTTACTTTCTCCAAAACGATGTAAAGATTTATTCCACTGTTCGGTGCGATAAATGATGAGATCACCAGTGGACCTATTGCTACGAAAGCCATACTGCCGGTCATTAAGAGGCTTTCGTTCCTCAAGATATTTCTTAAGCGAAAACTGATCAGCATTTCCACGTAACGTAAGTGTAATTCGACATTTTTTAGAGGGGAGGAGGATTCGCTTTTTTAGGGATAGGCTGGACAAATGCTGTTTTCCATCCACTCGGGAAGAGACCTATAGAGTAGGACAGATGGAAAAGGTTTGGCCAGCGTTGAAGAGCACCTATTCAGAAAAATGGCAGGGATACTAACCAGGCCATCAAGATCTTTTAGTACTCTAGCAACTGCATGAGTGCGCAAGAAGATTCGTCCACTAAAATCGTTCAGTACAGGAGTCATGTCACTCTCTGGTAGCGTCGAATTAACAGCAAACTGTGCTGCAAGCAAATTGGCTTTATCTGTCGAGATTACAACAGAAATGTCATTGAATACGAGCGTTGGAACTGAGAATTTTGTACTTTTTCGCACGTTCTTTACAAATGACCAAACATTTTTACTACCTTTGGGACATAGTAGTATTTTTTGCCGTAGTTGTTGGTCATTTAAAAATTAAGTTCGCCGAATATGCACGGCTCATGTCTTTCTAGCTTCTTTGTACTTACTCCGGTTTTCTTCAGTAGGGTCTTAAACTACGGAAACTTACTTCTCTAACCCTGATAGCCTCTTTATAGCTCGAACAAAACCAGGATTTTTCTTTCGGCTTCGAAGATTTTATCCTATTCGGAATAAAATGTGTCATACTACATACATAAAGTTAAATTTCCCGAAGAAATCATTGAGACCGTCCCAGTTGGCTTTCTCGTACAGCCAAACGGTTCTCACAGGTTTTTTTTTCTTTAACTGGGGTTTTTTGATACAAGAAATTCGCAGATATAACACAATGGTTCGATGTGCCTAGAGGCGATAAAACGGGAACCCTGGACTCATAGGGGTTAGTTAAGAGAGTTAACAAGTAGTGACTCTTAACTCATATGGGCAGAGGCGGATCGTGAATTTGTGGGGCCCTGGGCTGAAACTATTTAGTGGCCTACCTAAGTACTCAACTAATAGCCATGTCAAAAAACTGTGTCTTTAGTGATATATTATTATTATATATTCTTTATTGCACGAAAAAAAAACATAAACGTTTCTTAAATCTACGTTGTGCAAACGGCGACCTTATTGCTGTGGTAGCAATCTCTTCCAGGCAACCTTTGGGTGAGAGTGAAAACGAAATAGTGATATATATAAGAATATCAAAAAAAAAAAAACAATAAAAACATTTTATTTATTTATTATGAATTAGTAAATGAAATTGACAGATTATGTGTATGACATGTTATATAAATTATAATTTATAAATCAACCTTTCTGCATTTCTGTGCTGCAAATTCCTTGATTTGGTCATCACATTGCAAGTGTTTTGTTAGATCACAATTTATCGAAAGAAGTGATAAATTATTTAGTCGATGGTTCAACATTGTTGTCCTGTTTTTATTTTCTACAGAGGACATCTTGGAGAAAGAGCGCTCTGCTTCACAGCTAGTAATTGGCAAAGTTAAAAAAATCTTTAAAATGGTATAGCAGTTAGGGAACACGTTAATAAGTTTATTTTCAAACATGAGGTTAAAAATGTCACCGGAAGAGATGTACGATTCTGGCTTAGATTGGAGTAAGTACGATTTTAATTGAATGCACTCATTCACTAAATGCTCGTCTACGTTTTCTGGATAATAATCAATAATATGACGCGCACTTTCCAAATCTATGTTTTCGATATTTTTTTTTTGCAAATCAATTAAAAATTTGAATTTTTTGTTATATGTCTCTTTCTATTGATATATGACACAGTGACATTAGCAAACCTTATTAAAATGACTCTGATAAAAAAAATACTTTGCACAACTATTTTTTTGCTCATAATTACACCACCCTATTAAATTTCACCTAATTTGGTCCAGTAGTTTCGGAGCAAATTAGCTGTGACAGATAGACGGACGTACGAATGAGGGCGCACGAGTGATTATATAAGGGTTTCGTTTTTCATTTTTCGTACAGAACCCTAAAAATACCATAAAGAAATAAAACATTTATAAAAATTTTTACTTACCAAATAAAAACAAGAAATCTTGTATTAATAAACTGATGTTACTTATTTAGACATAACTTTTAAGTTATCACTTACTCATTAGTAAAATGACTCATTAAACACAGTTCTAACAATTAACACAGTCAGTTTGTCACTTTGACGACAAGAACAGAAGTGCGGAAGAAAAAACAAAATCACGTCAGGCGTTACGTTAAGCAGCGCGGCGGGAAGTCCCTCGTAAGAGTAGATAAAAAGGTATTAGCCTATGCTGATGATCTTGCATTATTAGCAACAGGTAAATTCTTACCCACTATCAGCGAACAGATCGAATACGCCCTTTAAAAGGTTAGTAGATGGACTAGAAAGTGCGGCCTTTTTTTAACCCGTCAAAAACAGAATAAGTACTTTTTACAAATAAGAGGAAAATACCAAGCTTCAGAATACCTTCAATTGAAGGCACCCCACTGAAGATTTCAGATCATGCAAAGTATCTTGGTGTGATTCTAGATAGGAAATTAAACTGGAGTCTTAACACTAAGGAAAGAGCAAAAAAGGGAATGATTGCATTCTACTCCTTTAACAGAATCTTTGGGAAATCCTGGGGACCTAGCCCAAAAATTATCAGGTGGATGTATTTGGCGATAATCAGACCAATACTAACTTATAGTAATTTGGTATTTTTTTTTTTTTTTTTTTTTATAATCTACACGCGCTCAAGGGATTATGATTACCCTTTAAATGTTTGAACACAGCGCGGGCGTGAAGTTAAGGAAGAGAAAGAAGGATAGGAAAGATGTGTGGCACTATGTTCTGAGACTGAAGGTTGTTGTCTCAGATATTTTATCTCCAGGGATGGCGGCTGAACTAAAGCGGAGAATGCCGTGTCTTATTTCTGTGTTGCTTATAATTCACATTATTTTATTCGTGTTCATCCTTGTTGGACATACTAGTTTAACTCAATTACATGTTGTTAGTGTTATGCCTGAACAACATGCAATGAGTAAACCTGCAACCCATTGATGACAATTTTAGAAGGTTTTTAATGGAATTAAAACGACATAGACGACGGCAGGGATCGAACCTGTGATCATGAGGTTTACAGGCGAGCACACATCCATCGCGCCACGGCAAAAAAGGCACGAACCTCAAAACTCTGACAAAAGTACAGATACTTGCATTGGAATTACGGGTACCATGAGATCCACACCAACAGCAGGGTTATAGGCGATACTCAAAATTGATAACCCTAGACCTTTTCGTACAAGAATCCCCAGCATATAGTGCCTTAAGGCTAAGCCAGACTAATACCGGGAAAAACAGTGCAATAGGACATGCTCAAATTCTTCAAAAATATTTGGGTGATAGTATCATTACAGATTATATGTTACAACACCCAAACTTGACTTTTATTAACCATTCCAAACTGCCTTTCCAAGAAGAGAAGAATGGCTGAAAAACCAACCCTACGCTAGTGAATCAGCAATAGCAATCTATACTGATGGCTCCAAAATGGACACAGGTGTTGGTGCAGGCTTTTTCTCAGAACCTCTTGAGCTAAACAACTCACTTAGGCTCCCAAATCATAGCAGTGTCTTCCAAGCGGAGGTCCTCGCAGTGACAACAGCTGCTAGACAGGTATCAATGATGGCGATACCACAGGCTAATATCACCTTTTACATTAACAGCCAAGCGGCAATAAAAGGGATTTCTACCACTGTGATTAAATGGAAGGTTGTCTCTTGCTGTCGCGAAGAGCTTAAGGTTCTTGGCACGCAGCGCAATATTAGACTCTGCTGGGTACCGGGGCACAGCGGCATTCCAGGTAATGAAAATGCCGATGAGTTGGCAAGACAGATGGTAAGTATCCCACTCTGCAACATTAAAGAGAAAATTTCAGGTTTAATCCTAAAGAAATCCAATGAAAGGTGAGTCTACTTGACACCTGTGATAGATACCACTAGGAAAGTATGGCCTTGCTTTAACAAGCAAAGGACTGACAAAATTATGCAACTTATTAAGAAGTCCCTTCGCTCTCTTACGAGCATAATCACCGGACATAATTTACTAAAATATCATAAATTTAAAATGAAACTAAGTACAGATGACCTATGTAGAGGATATGGTGATGAAGAGGTACATGAAGACACATCACACTTTCTCTGTCATTGCCCGTCACTATGCCACCAAAGAAGGAAATGGCTTGGTAGTTACTTCTTTGACAATTTAGAAGATCTTTCTAATATTTAGGAATTCACATATTGAACTTCGTCAATGCCTCAAAATGGCTTGACTGATTAACAGAACACATAGGTTTTTATCAGAAAAGAGTGATTACACTCACGGGTAACACAATGGATCTACATTGATCTAAGTGTGACGATAGTTACATCAATTGTCAGCCCAACAACCTAACCTAACCTAAGAGTAGAAAAAATACACCGATCAAAAACAAACGAGGCGGAATCCCTGTTCCGTTCCATAGACGCGCACATACACTATTCGGCATCAAACTGAGCACGATTTTAGAGAGAAAGAGAGTAAGTTCGCGCAGCGCTTTTTCCAGGTAAGAGCGACGCGCGAATTTACTCTCTCTCTCTAAAATAGTGCCATCGAGCTTGCCGGGGACTATACATTAGGAGATTGATCTCAGGGTTGCCATTGCCAACCTTATGGTAGGTTTTTTAATTTTAATTTTTTTTAATTCAAATTAACGCCTATTGTTTTCAACGGGGTCTGGGGGCTCCTTGTGATCTCGGGGCCCTGGGCTGCAGCCCATACAGCCCTTAGGTAGATCCGGCCCTGCATATGGGACACGAGAGGACTTTCCCAGAACTTGCAACTTTCCACCAACAGTAATACAGGGGCTTGTGGATAACTGCAAATCAAAACCACTATTGATTGGATGTGACGCCAACGCGCACAATTCAGTATGGGATAGCTCCGACATATGTAAACACAAAAGGGTGAGTGTCTTTCAGACTTTATGCATGAGGCACACCAGCATTTATTTTATGAATATCAAACTTGAAACCATCCAATACAACATACTGCCCAGTTAAAGTGTCGAAAAAAGTTCTTATATCCATCCCAATGGGCTTTCTAATATTGCCAAACGGTTCTCCTTTGGGGTTTTTCTTTAACTGTGATGGTGGAACATGGGGAATTTCCTGGTACAATACAGTGTTCTGAAGTGTCTAGAGTTTCTAATAGTGTATTTATCAGGATCAGATGGGAGAAATAGATCAAGCGTATTTGCGGAATGAACTTCAGGATTCGTTAAAATTTAGATTGCTATTTAAACTCGGGCTCCTATAAATGAAACAAGTTCTTATGATGTGCTTACCCTCTTACCTTCTATTATCAAAACGTAAGAGGACTCCATCGGTCAGCCATCAGACGAATAGGGGGAACAACATGTAGCATACGAAAACATGCACGTGCCGTAACTATTCGGGACTGGTGGAAGTGTGATCATAGCCTCTTCGCGGCGGCCGCTAGAAACAAGCCTTTTAAAAAGGTTTGGCTAATATGATCAGGCTGGTTCCACAGGTTGGCGACAGGTTAATTCCCTGTCCCGTAAAACTAAGAGAATTTCGAGAACGACAACAAGCCTCGGAAACGGACTGATCACACGACGACAACCAACGCAAAGAAAAAGGAAAAACGATTTACGAATTTTCTTATGGAACGTACGATCGCTCTATAGAGCTCGAGCTGCTCAGCAGCTAGCCGATGCCCTGTCAAAATATAAAGCTGACATAACAGCTCTCCAAGAAATCAGATGGACAGGGAATGGTGTTTTACAGAAGAAAGAATATGACGTATATTACAGCTGTCATACAAAACACCATGTGCTCGGGGTAGGCTTCCTAGTCAGCGAAAAAATGAAGTCTACTATCATCGGCTTTAACGCTATAAGCGAAAGGCTATGCACCCTTCGCGTGCGAGGCAAATTTACGAACATCAGCCTCATTAACGTTCACGGACCTACGGAGGAGTCCTCAGACGAAGAAAAAGAGACTTACTACGAACAAGTCGAGAGGGCCCTCAATGCCTGCCCAAGGTATGATGTTAAAATCATCCTTGGGGATTTGAACGCAAAAATAGGTCGGGAGCCGGTATTCAGGCATTACGCAGGCACCCATAGTTTGCATGAGAACACTAATGACAATGGACTTCGAGTCTTAGAATTGGCAGCATCGAAAAACATGGTCGTTGCGAGTACCAGGTTCCCGCGTAAAGATATCTACAAAGCCACCTGGGTATCACCTGATGGAGTCACTCGTAACCAAATAGACCACGTGTTGATAGACCGTCGCCACTACTCGAACTTGATGACGGTACGAACGTACCGAGGTGCCAATATCGACTCGGATCACTATCTTGTTGGTATGGTTTTCCGAGGGCGGATTGCCTTGCGAAGACGCATTGCATCCGCCGATCAGGTTCGAATCAACACGGCTGCCCTGCGCAATGAAAACACCAGTAACACCTTTGGTAATGCGTTAGGACTCGCCCTAGAATCACTTGATTTAGGGAGAGTAAGTCCTGGAGCCAGTATGCTGGGCGTAAATGAGAAGTGGACACGCCTTAAGAATATTGTCATTGGTACTGCCAACTCCATCTTAGGCAGCAGTCGTAAAAATCGGAACGACTGGTTTGATGATGAATGCAAGCTAGCGACTGAACGTAAGAATGTTGCGTACCGAGCAATGCAACAATCTCATAGAACGCGGGCACGCGAAGAGGAATATAAAGAGCTCAGAAGAATAGAAAAACGGCTACACAGACAAAAAAAATCAGCCTGGGAGAAGAACCTAATCTGTGAAATAGAAAATAGCCGAGAGCGAGGTCCGCACCAGGCGCGGAAGTTCTACCAATCCGTCCGAAACATGACGCAGTACACACCACGCTGCACATACTGCAAGGACGGGGAGGGAAATCTGATCACCGATCCTGAAAGCATACTGGAGCGATGGGAAGTGTACTTTAATGAATTGCTAAATGGTCAGCTCACTGCAGAAGTGGAGGCTCCACTACTTCAAGAAGAAAACCCTATGTTGCCGCCACCAAGCATAGAAGAGGTTGAGAAGGCTATAGGCCGGCTTAAACAGAACAAAGCCCCGGGAGCCGATGGCATACCAGCCGAATTATTCCATCACGGCGGGCCAGCCTTACGTCAAGCAATGCATGATATTATAGTACACGTATGGGAGCAGGAAGAAATGCCAGAAGACTGGCGAAAAGGTTTAATATGCCCCATACATAAGAAGGGAGATGTCACAACGTGCAGCAATTATAGAGGTATCACGTTGTTGAGTACCGCCTATAAGATACTCTCCTCTATCCTACAAGACCGGATAACCCCATACGCTAAAACCGTTATCGGACAATATCAGTGTGGTTTCATTCCAGGCAAATCAACAACTGATCAGATCTTTACCCTTAGGCAGGCGATGGAAAAATGTCTAGAATTTAACATCCCAACATACCATCTGTTTATAGACTTTAAGGCCGCCTATGATAGCATAGCCAGGGTAGAACTTTACAAAGCCATGAGAGAATTCGGCATCCCAAATAAATTGACACGACTATGTAGGTTGACCATGACCAACGTAACAAGCCAAGTAAAAATAGCCGGATTGCTATCCAGACCAATCAACATCTTTAATGGACTCCGACAAGGGGACGGTTTGGCCTGCCTCCTCTTCAACCTGGCGTTGGAGAAAGCAATCCGTGACTCTGGCACGGCAACAAGAGGGACCATCGTCAACAGGTCCAGCCAGTTACTGGCTTACGCAGACGACATCGACATCATCGGAAGAACCGAACAAGCTGTACACGATTCCTTCATCCAGATCGAGCAGGCGGCACAAAATCTGGGGCTGCACATTAGTGAAGGTAAAACAAAGTACATGGTGGCGTCGAATGCGAGAGGAACAGTTGGTCAAACAATCAAGGTAGCGGAGCACGAATTTGAAGTGGTGCAATCCTTTAAATACCTTGGGTCAATAGTAGCAGCCGATAACAATATAGAAGAAGAAATACGCGGGCGGCTTCTCAAATCCAACAGAGCCTACTATAGTCTGTCAAAGCTCTTCAAATCCAGAAATCTCACCATAACTTCAAAACTGCTGCTGTACAGGACCATGGTCCTGCCAGTACTCACATATGGATCCGAGACTTGGGTGCTTAGCAAAAGGCACTCCGACCTCTTAGCTGCGTTCGAGAGAAAAGTCTTAAGGAGAATTGTTGGCCCCGTATGTGAGGAAGGACGATTCCGGAGACGGTACAATCATGAATTGTACGCAATCTACCTAGAAGCAGATATCGTGACAAAAATTAAGCTCGGTAGACTCCGGTGGGCAGGGCACCTAGCTCGCATGAGCGAAGAGGAACCTGCTCGGAAAGTTCTTTGTGGTACATTCTATGGTAGACGACAGCGTGGTAGACCATGCTTGCGCTGGAGAGATGGCGTAGACCAGGACGCCCGAAGCCTTGGGGTGCGCAACTGGATGGCGTCGGCTAGAGACCGGGATAGGTGGAGAGACTTGTTGAAAGAGGCCAGGACTGGAACCCGGTTGTCGAGCCGATGATGATGAAGAGGACTCCGTTCAAAAACTCAAGCTGTTTATCAGAAAACTCATTCCCTACCTTTTGAAATCTACGCTCTAACTGAAACTAATCTGATTCCTAGCATTAAAAACCAAGAATTGTTCCCATCTTCTTTTAATGTTTACCGCGACGATGACCTTAGCCAAAATACTGAATCTCCTAGTCGTGGCGTGCTTATAGCTGTCCAAAACTCAATTGACTCTTGCCTTATCGCATCATCTTCTTCCCCGTACCTAGATTATATTTCTATAAAGATAACACTTTCACGTAAGTCGCTTTACGTTATCTGTTGTTACATACTGCCATTCCAACCCATTGAATCATATGAACTTACCATTAAAACAGTTGATCAAATTCTAGAAATTTGTGATCCTGGTGACGAAATCTTTCTTTTCGGTGACTTTAACCTTCCCCATCTTAAATGGATTTTATCAGACGATGAATCTTTCTATATTGCTTGTAACCCCACTTCTGCTAAGAACCTTGGAGTTGTTTTTAATAGAAACTTGTCATGGAAGGATCACATAAGCTATATAGTTAGCAAAACATATGGTGTGCTCCGTGCTTTATGGGCAACACAGCACTTCACTCCTACTAACATTCGCATATTGCTCGTCAAAAGTCTAGTAATTCCGCTACTGACTTACGGTTGTGAAATGTTCGGTAAGTTAGATTATGATAGTAAAAGGAAAGTTAATGTTGCCTTCAATAGCACTGTGAGATATGTATATGGATTACGTCGTTACGATAGAGTATCTCACCTTGCCCCATCTATACTTAATATGACAATCAACAACTTCATGCATTTCCGCGCTATGGTCTTGTTTTCGGATATTCTTTTAACCATATCAACCTTTAGATCTATTTAATGAACTGCAATTCCTTTCATCAAGCAGGAATAACCATTTAATTCTCCCTCGCTTTAATTGTTTAGTTTCCGAACGTCAGTTTTTTGTAAACACAATTCGACAGTGGAATTCATTGCCTCGAGACATAAGAAGAATAAATAGCGTTGTTAAAATTAAGAACGAACTTAAACTTTATTTCCAAAACAACTAATTAAATTGGTAATTTTGCTTTAATCTGTAACTATTCAACTGAATTTTAAACATAACTTTGATAAAGTAGCTTTTAAATAAAACCTTTTATTTAGCTTGCACTAGTTTATAAGATATTGTATCTTACTGTGTAAGTTTTCGAATTGAATAAATACTACTAAATACAATAAAAAAAAAAAAAAAAAAAAAAAAAAAGAATGCCTGTTCCTAGATCGCTTGACAGATTCTAGCCTTTGCCAAGTAAATGGCGTCTCGAATTTCATGGGTAGGCATCTTGACCTCATTTTCACTACAGATTCTACAAACTCTTCTGTTTCACTTAGTCAACTTTCCTTATCTACCATCGATAACTACCATCCTCCCCTTCTTCTCTCATTCTTCCACAATTGCCCTCCAGTACGCACCCCCTCGGTAGACATATCGTCTTAAAATTTTCATAAAGCTAATTTTCGTCAAATTAATCAATATCTAAATGATATTTCCTTCAACTTTGATAATCTGGCCTTAAAAGATGCTCTAGCAAAATTTTATGGAGAAATTTTGTATTCTATCTCTCTATTTGTACCATTTACACGACGCAAAACTTCGTCTACCAGCCCACCTTGGTATAATCGAAGGCTCCGTTCTCTTAGAAACAAAAGAAACAAACTATGGTCAACTTTTCTTCGCACGCAAACTCCTACAGATTATTCTAACTATCTCGGTACGTATCTCCAATTTAATGAGCTTTCCAACTCATTATACTTGCGTTACTTAATTATGATGCAAGCCAACCTTATTAATGATCCTAAATCCTTTTACCAATTCGTCAATCATAAAAGAAAATCCGATGGGTACCCAACTTCTCTCTCCTTCAATAATATAACATCAAATGATCCACAAACTATTGCCAACTTCGTTGCCTCGTTTTTCAAACAATCTTTCACGGATGATACCTTTGAACCTGACTCTGCCTATTTTAATTATTTACCAAGTTTTTCGCTTGGGCCATTTCTCCCACCTACTATCGATCCAATTATTGTGGAAAATAAGTTAAATCAGCTTAATGATGACTTCTCTCCTGGTCCAGATGGACTCCCAGCTATTCTCCTAAAGAAATGTTCATCATCACTTTCCCTTCCTCTATCGAAAATCTTTAATCTTTCCCTTTCTCAAGGTGAATTCCCTGAGATATGGAAGAGTTCCTTTATAATTCCAATACACAAAAAGGGTCCAAGAGGCGATGTCATCAATTATCGTCCTATCGCCAAACTCTCATGTATCCCCAAACTCTTTGAAAGCATACTTCATGAAATTTTAAGCTTTCACTGTAAATCCCTCATTTCTCCCATACAACATGGCTTTCTTAAATGTAGATCAACTACCACTAATCTTGTTGAATTTGTGTCATTTACCCTCTCTGCCTTAGAGAATGGTAAAGATGTCGATGTCATTTCCACTGATTTTAGTAAAGCCTTCGATAAAATCTCCCATAAACTTATCCATTTCAAACTATCCACCTTCGGTTTGGAACCCATTCTTTTAAAATGGATTTCTTCCTATCTGGAAAACCGTTACTACAGCGTTCGTTTTAGATCCACTTCCTCTTATCCTTTCTTAGCCACGTCCGGAGTCCCTCAAGGCAGCCACTTAGGGCCTCTCCTTTTTATTCTTACTATTAATGATATTGAATTGGTCATCAAAAATTCCCATATATCTCTTTATGCCGACGACACTAAATTTTTCAAAACCATTTCTTCTGCACAGGACTCTACTCTTATCCAAATTGATCTCAATAATTTTTCAGTTTGGTGTCTCAAAAACTGCTTAGACTTAAATATCACTAAATGCCACTCAATCACCTTTTCACGAAAACGTTTAAAATCTACTCCCCGTATCTATTTTCTTCATAATCAACCCCTATCTATTGTTAACTCGATACGTGATCTCGGCATATTAGGTGATCAGGAGCTTAACTTCATCTCCCATTATGACGACATAATTCTCAAGGCCAATTCCGCACTTGGTTTCGTCAAACGATGGTCCAAGGAATTCTCCAACCCATATGTGACCCGATCCCTCTATGTTACCTTTGTCCGCCCCCTGCTTGAATACGCCTGTCAGGTGTGGTCCCCCTACCAACAAGTCTACATCGCCAGAATTGAGAGTATCCAACGTCGATTCCTTCGCTTTGCTCTTCGAGGACTTTCCTGGAACAATCCCCTAATCCTACCTCCTTACCTAGATCGCCTTAAACTAATTAACCTATATTCTCTAGAAGAACGAAGAAAAACTTATGAAATTCTCTTCATTCATAGTCTTCTTACAGGTTCTATTGACTGTATAACTCTTTATAACTCCATCTTCCTTAATACCAACCCCCGCAACATACGAAATCCCCTTCTCTTTTATATACCCACCCACCGTACGTCTTATGGCTCCAATGAACCAGTCTCACGTATGCTAAGGAATGTCTACTCAAACCCAATAACCTTCGACTTTAACCTTAGTACCCCTTGCCTAAAACTCCGTCTCTTGAATCAATTCCCCCACTAACCAAAATTCGTAGCTATAAGTTTTCTTAGTTTTAAGTTAGATTAAGCTATAGCTTGTAGTTATTAAGCCTAATAAATGGGGGTATTGCCCCCACCAAAATTAAAATTAAATTAAATTAAATTACAAACAGTGACCATACTGGGGCTGAAGCTAGTAAGCAACCTCATTATGAAAGTACAAGGCGAGACCATGGTGTGGGAAAAAAAGTGGCACTATGTAATAGCTATGCAGATTTGGTTTCAAGGTATGAGTATTTTTACCTATTCGTGCCAAATCAGCTGGCCTGTACTGAAAAGAGTGCATGTATGCAGCAAAAAAATTCTTTCTTAAACAACAAATTTTACAATAATCCACACGAAAATTACGCATCACGAAAATACACAAGTTTATAACAAACATTTTATCTCCCCATCCCAAAGACTGTATAACACAATTTCACATACGGGTACATAAAATAAAAATCAATGATAATTAACTATTACCCGTGATGATAATCATATATAATTATTATTTTAATAGGAACATAAAACCTTTAATTATTCATACATGTAATAATAACATTTCCTTATTTATTATATTAATTCATGAACTTGAACACAATTGACAAAAATTTATTCTCTCATAGAGCGAAAATGCAAATATTTTTTTCAAAACTTTAATGCATTTCAAAGTTCAATCATCCTTTGACATTCTTTTGCTTTTACGATGAAAAATAACTTCCTATATATACTCTGTTCAAATTATTTGCAGCACACGGAAGATAGGATGTTTGCCTTTCAGTCTGACCATAATGGATTTCAATAAGCTATCTTTATTTTAAAGCTCTTACAGGGTTGTCGCAGTGAGCATTTAAACTGCCGCAAATCTCACACAAATATCGATAGAGTTACGAACTATTTATTAATATAAGCACATTTTATAATCAATAGCAATGATGAACTAATTAACCCTAGAAGGCTCTTTTTTTTGTTTATAACAAAAATATATGTATATATTATAGTATCGATGGCACACACATACACAAACTTTACACAATATTGGTCTGATTTTATGCAAGCCTTCATACCCTGGACTATTTGATGGCGGTTGAGTGGAGTTATCATTAAAATGTAGGAATTGGCTGATTTTTTTGAAATCATTTAGCGACATTGTCTCCATAATCAAAGGAATACCCAATTCAGTTGCCCAATACATTCGGATATTTGGCAGTGGTGCTAAGCTCATAATCAGACAGACACCTAAAAACTTTTTCAATTCAACAATAGAAATTGTTTTTGGATACTGCATTTGTGCCTTTCTTCCACAATATGCTCGAGTAACTCATCATCAAAAAACCATAAAAAATATTGAAGCGGAGTTTCAAAGTATATAATCGGTGAGTGTAAAATTGTATTTCCGGTGAATGGAGAATGAGGTGATTGAAAACATGTTTTTTTCCAAATGAACCTTCTTTTTTTCCTTTTGGTGACAGACGCAGAGACAGGGACTCTAGTTCTATTAGCGAAGACTTTTCTCTTACGAGTCGACGATTGTGTCGGCGCACGTGATTGTCTAGTGGTTACACTTTCATTTAAATTTCACACTAAGTCCACAATAACTGAACCAGTAACGACTTCTATATGCAAAGATTTGTACTACACAGTTGCTAAATATCTTATGCTTCTTTCCATATATCAAGAGATGTCGCTGCTAGTTTTTGAGATAGGCTTAATAACTATAACAATGGTTGTCCCGTATATGGTACTGTGAGCCTTTTAGGGTTAAATTGAATCTATCTTTTTGCCGAACCACCGAGAGGTAAGATAACAGGTGCGTTTTTTTAGGGTATCGCCAGTCGTTCTAATCCTTTTCTAGGTATCAAATCATTCGGTGAAAAAACTTAATAACAAAAACAAATCACGTTCTTACTTCGATGCCCAGCAGTAATTACTGTTACTGCTTTCTCCATTCACATTCAAGCTTATTATAAAACTTTCAATTGCACCTTCAGTAAAAACATCCATTTCCCACATGTTTTACTCGATCAATTTCTCAACGTGTTCGACACAACGATGCCATTTTTCTTTCAGCGTCAACCTTCATAGGTCCAGCTTTTAAAGCTCTTTTATCTCTGCCAATTTAAATGACCTATTTTGGGTTGCCAGAAATCCTTTAACTTGAACCCAAACTAGCTCTGTGGGATTGAGTTTGCAATTGTAAGGTAGCAATCGAACGACTTTATATCCTGCAGCTTTGGCCATTTCATCATGGACGTCCGTTTAAAATTGGGCTTTGTAACGTTTCATCATTTGTTTCCAAACGGACACACTTCCGCTGACGTTTGACGAACTTAAAGCTAAGATTTTTCTTAAAAATTGTATGAAAAGATGTCCGGCTTATATTTTATTTTATATTTTCATTGAGCTCAATCCAGTGTTGGAAATTCATTGTTGGTGAAAAACTGATAAGCTATTTGCATAATAGATCTATCCAATTCATCGACTTTGCTCTTACGAGATTTTTACTTGCGACCTATAGGTACTATAAGGCAAGTTATGCATTCGTAAAAAAATCGAACTCAAGATTCTGATCAAAGTTGACATTACGATAATAGCGAAGACGAAAAAAGTGGGTCTTGCAATTCTTTTTTTCGGTCGATCAGTCTATTCAACTTAAGCCTAAACGGCTCGGCCAATTTTCGTTAAACTTGGTAGATATCGTTTTTAAATTTTCCCCCACACATTTTTTTCTTTTTTTTTTTTCATGGCCAAAAATAACGATACCTGCCATACGAATTTTTTTTTAGAAATTTTATAAATATTTCTTTTTCTTAAGAACAGTTCGACAGATTTAAAAAAATAAACTTCAATTTTTTTTATTTAGTTAAAGCAAGGTAATGGTTGAAAAAAAAAACTTGGAACCATTTTTTTATGTTTTTGATTTTCTCTAAAAAGGTAGATACAGCCATTTTTTTTTATTCCGAAGCTCCCTAAAAATTGGAATATTTTTATGTATTTGAATTTGAAGAACGCTTCCCACCATACAAGTATTAAAAAATAGTTTTCGAAAATCGTATTTTCCTCGAAAACGTAGCCTATAGAATTTTAATAAAAAAATTTTTTCGATTAATTTCTACCATCTTAAATTTAATAAAATTGAAATTACTCGTAAGATATTACTGGCTGTGTCTACCATGGAACCAAATTTAAATTTCTTATCATCGGCATAACGGATTTTACTGAAATTTCTTAAAGAGTCTAAATAGTTTGGAAATATTTTTTGAATTTTTTCGGAAAACTCGATATCTCAAAAACGGATCAATATTGTTTTTGGAAATTCAATTTTAATTCGTACAGTAATACAAAATTTTTTCTTAAAAATGTTTTAAAAATATTTTATATAAAAGCTTCTCTGATGGACTAAAATGTGCTGTTATTATTCCTTTATTTAAAAAGGGAGATAAAAGAGATAAATCAAATTACAGACCCATATCGTTGTTGTCTTCAATTTCAAAATTTTTTGAAAAATGCATCAAGGCAAGAATATTAGATTTTTTAAATGGAAAAAATTTGTTCAGCCCTATGCAATTTGGTTTCAGATCTGGTCTATCAACAGAAGATGCTCTATTAGACTTCTGCAGTATCTTGCAAAAGGGTTTAGATGACAGAAATTGCTGTGCGGGACTTTTCGTTGATATTACGAAAGCCTTTGCCATGGGTAACCATTACATCCTTTTGGATAAGCTATGTAAAGCTCGGTTTTGTGGTTTTATCTATAACAGGTTAGAATCTTACCTTAAAAACCGCTCACAAGTTGTTAAAATCGATAAAATGATAAGTAGTACAAAAATCAGCAATCTAGGTGTACCCCAAGGTTCTGTACTTGGTCCTGTTCTGTTTCTGGTTTATATAAATTCCTTATTTTCTCTTCCTTTTGTTGGAAAGATTCGAGCATTTGCAGATGACCTTGGAATCGCTTACTGTGCATTTAATCCATTAAATTTAACAGCAGATTTAAATTACGACGTTTTCCTGTTAAGATGCTGGTTCGCAGATCACCAACTTATTGTGAGCAATAAAACAAAAGTCATGTATTTCAGCCTTCCGGGACTTAAATATTCGGATTTAGATATAATATTTCATTCTTATGATTGCCAGAAACACATATTATCAAATAATAACAGGTGTCTTGTAAACTCTACCCAATCATTCAACAGTAGCACAGACTGTTGCGCTAATTGTTTTAAAATTGAAGCTGTAGAAAGCTTACAATACCTTGGCATTGGTATTGATCATAATTTGAACTGGTCTAAACATCTTCAAAATTTAAGAAATTATCTTTTTTCAACTACCTGTTGTTTTTATCGACTTGGTAAATATTGTTCTTTAAATATGCTTAAAACTGTTTACTATGCCGTATTTCAATCGAAATTACAATATAGCATATCTTGTTGGGGTGGAGCTTAAATTAGTAAACTTCAGCCGATTTTAGTAAATCAACCATAAGAAAAGTTATTATAACCAATCGTTTAGCACACACGATGCACTAACTTATTTAAATATTCAAAAATTCTTCCTGTTCGCCAATTGTATTACTTTAAGGTTTTGAAAATATTTTTTTGAGAAGTGGTTATCAGCAAAGCCCGATATCTGATTTTCGAAATTTTCGAAGCTACTCCAGGCTCATGGTGAGTATTCCATACTTTCGCACTACATCTTTGAGAAACTTTTACTCCATTGTTTCATGTAAATTGTTTAATGCACTTCCTCTTGTAATTCGAATGGAAAGAAGTTTATGCGTATTTATTAAAAAGGCAAAACTGTGGCTTCTTGATTTTTAGCACGGTGAAATCGAAAATTTGTTACGCTATATAAATTAATATTTATTAATTAAAAAGTAATAAACATAAAAGGCAAAAAAAATATACAATATATGAAATATAACAATATACATATTCCTTCATAGTTTTTGTTAAAAAATCTTATGTTTTTTCTTACTTATTTTTACTATACTTTAAATTGTTAGTTCCATTTTTTTCATTTTTTTATATTATATACTTTGTACACCCAATACCCCACACAATGTATTCTTTTAATAATCAATTATTTATTAATATAAAAGATGCCACTAACTATTCTATTTATTTACTTATGAATTTAATAATGAATTGTTAAGTTACTTACAAAATTCAGAATAAAGAAAATATTGAATTGAATTGAATTGAATTTTAAGAAACCACTACAACGACTTATAATAATTTTTGTTCTTGCGATAACTAATATTTGCTTGAATCGCATTCTGTTTTTAGCTCCAACTAGGTACTAAAATAGTTGAGTCATTTTAAAAAATGAATTTTTTGCTTATGAACAGTTTTTCTCTAATAACATTCATTTTCTCTTACATAAGAGCAAGTTCGTGCGACCCAGTTGTGCATTTTCTTTTTCTTGTTTGGTCGCGGGTTGAGGTCTTTGATTCTGTTTTCCCTTAAATAATTATAGAAGGTTCGTTTTGATACGAAAAAAAAACGTCTGCTGTTTTTTGACCACCTTCTGTCTTATTTTTAACAAGGTCGTAAGATTTATTGGTTGCGTCAACGATCTACTGTTTTTACTTTGCATATGTTTCCTTCGAAGAACTTGAAGCCATTTTTGGTGTAAATTCATAGAGTACAAAAATAATACCTGTTTAAATCTGAAAAGAATATGCACTATTTTTCATATATCAGACACGTGAACTTTTAATCTGTACCTAATTTCATAAACCAAAAACTAGACAATAGCCAACAATTGTGTAACTGTATTTTAGTTTTTAACTTTTTTCCTATACATAAAAGGAAAACCTAAAATATGAAAACAGAAAACACCAAGCGTCAACTCCTTTTTCTCTAAAGTAGAATATTTGCTATCAAAAGCTCTAAAAAAGCTTAAATCCTGAAGGCTACGTAGCAAAAAGCAAAGAAAATGTTATATGAATTTCCATCAACTGGGCGGTGGTAACTCTGATTTAATTTTTTTTTTTCTTATAAACACAATTTCAATAGGGGTTGGTTGCAAATTGACGATCACGATCAGTCTCCCTCTCCTTTCATCCGTTATGGAGGTTATGGAGGGATGTACGTAAGCGCAAAGAGGATTACACAAACAATTTAAATCTAACTCAGTGATTCTGTTCCTTATTTCTTAACTTAAGGTGTAAGGTGCAGCAGGCACCAGTGTTTCTGAAAAAGCTCTCCCATAAGGCCCATAAATTGAACAGAGTACAGAAATTAAATAAAGGGTGGTCCAACGAAAACGCACAATCTTAATTGTAAATAAAACAAAATGTTTTCAGAGAATTATCTTAATATTTTTTTATTATGATAGAAGCATCTATAACAATTTTGTGTAAAACAAAATATCGGCCAAATGCTCCCCACGGCTTCGGTGGCATACCTCTATCCGATGGTCCATATTTTCAATGACTCTTAGATATAATTGAGGTTCAATGTCGTTAATGTGCTGAGATAACACGGCCATTGAATTTCTCGCGCATAAGAGCCATTGTTTTTTTGGCTGTGTGGTAAGTGTCACCATCCTGTTGGAAGCACATATCGTCCAGGTCCATATTTTCAATTCCTGGCCACAAGTAGGCCGCAAACATCTCGCAATAGCGAACACCATTCATCACGGTAACTGCTTGGCCGACCTCATTTTCGAAGAAGTACGGCGGCGCGATGACGCGGCCAGCCGATAAACCGCACCAAACAGTCACTCTTTGCAGATGCATCGGCTTTTCAACAGTCACTCGTGGATTCTCATTGGCCCAAATACGGCAATTCTGCTTGCTAACGAATCCACTGAGGTGAAAGTGTACCTCGACGCTGAAGATGATTTTCTTTGTAAAGTCACCATTCACTTCTGTCTGTTCAACCAACCATTCGGCGTATTGACGACGCTTGAAGCTTGAAGACTTCAGATCTTGAGTCAATTGAACCTTGTAAGCGTGTAAATTCAAACCTTTAATCAAAATTCGCATCAGTGATATTCATGAGTTGTTCAATTGTTGGGCACGACGACGAGTCGAGGTTGACGACCCTTCTGCTACACTATCGCGAACAACGACAATGTTTTCCGCAGAACGAACTGGGCGAGCATGTACAGGTGTTTTCACATTTCCTACAGACCCGGATTGTGGACACATTTGGTCGATGATGCTGACCAAAAAAATCACGAACTTCACGAAATGCATATTGATTTGAACGCCCATTTTCGTAAAAAGCTTCAACAATCTTAAGACACTGCTCAATTATTGTGTACCTCTCCATGGTTGAATTTGTCAAACACTGAAACAAAAAAATGTCAAATTAGGTTGGCCAAAAAACTTGACGATAATGTGTGACTCACAACACAATTAACATCGTGCATTATGGTTGGACCACCCTTCATACTGTCAAAGCTTTCCATAAATTTTGGTCGTTCTTGCAAAAAAGCGTATTCGGAAACATGAGGTTTCAGGTCCTCAAACAGTAGCTAGGTTTAATATTTTACAAAAGGAAGCATTCCTATAAAGTTTTGTCCTTAATGGTCTGCCCGCTTAGTGTTCAGTCGCAAATTGTTGCCACACTATAACATCTACAACGATGGAGTTGGCTTTTTGTTTCTTACCACCGCACCGCACTCAAAGGCAAAATTAATGTCCGTCAATTAAATTACAGAATTATTGTGCAGGAACTTCCTTGTGCTGAAATAAAGGAATACGGATTCATGCGAGATGCGACCTTTTAGGACGATGTTTAATACCGTTTAAACCTACGGACGGCAACGGACTTTGAAGCACCCGTAAGCATTGCAGAAATTATTATGACAAACAAAATTTTAATTGTAAGCCAAGCGAATTTACGTGTGTTTTATACTCTCCAGATTGTTCCCATTAAATTCTTTTGTCCCATAGAAAAATGGTTCAAAAACATTCTAGGTCCTGGATTTCTAAGCTTCGGGCTTTTTTTGTGAGGACACAACATTATGAATAGTAAGCATGGGTTCATAATATAAATGCGGTGTTTTATGTTGTATTGAAATAAATTAATTCTCGTAATGTGCCTGACGTTTCAATGTATAACTTCATTGCTCTCAGCAATGCATTTCATAAAGTTATTTCAGTTGCTGCAGTCATGTTCATTATCCTTCAATATATTTGTAAATGTACAAAAGCTGAAACTTCAAAGATACTCCATTATAAAGATGAGAAAACTCGATTGTCATTCTGGTTGGCCTTCAAGCTGAAAATCAGTTGCTGTCAGAAAGGATATGTGAAAGCCTGTCACACTCGTTATGTTTTATGTACCATTTTACATGGCCATTTATGGCAATGAAATGAAATTACAAATGTAATGAAATTTGGTTTTGGGTTGTTAAACGTACGAAGGTTTGGCATCTTCAAACGGAGTATGTATCTGGGATTTTAGCACCTAATTTTTTGAATAAAAAAAAAAAACAAGTACCTTTCCCAAGCAACAATTTTTAGCTGTGGCTCCAGAATAACTCAGGTAACAAAAAAACCTTAGATAACTCTGGTCATAGTGGGGCTAGAAATGAGATACCTTATTACTCTAGTATGCTTTACGGTAGAAACAAACCAAAAATTATCCTATGGTTGATTTTGGTAAAATTTTCTCTCTTGCACAACTTCTTGGTAATATATTGGTTTAAAAAATTCCATTTTTAAACTGTTGATAATATTTGGATATTTTTTAACCCTTTCAAAACCAGTTTGTCATTTTTCTGGTTCGAAAATAACTATTTTTAAATCTAGGTTAAATTTGAGTACATTTATCACTTATTCCTAGCCTTTAAGAAAAATTACGTTATAATATAACTTTTTTTTCTTACGATAAAAGTTATATATTGGCTAAAAATAACCAAATTTTATGCTAAGTTGTCAGTAAGTCCTTAAATGACTCTTTTTTTTTACCGTTAGAGTTATATATTGGTTTAAATTTAACCCATTTAATACCAGGTTTTCAGTGAGACTTGAAATAACTTTTTTTTGTCGCATAAAACGTTTCATATAGGTTGAAAATTAACCAATTTTATCTAAAGTTTACAGTAAGCAATTATATAGCTTTATTTTTTGCAGAAAAAGTTATATACTGGTTGAAAAGTAACCAATTTTATATAAAGTTCACAGTAAGTCGATTAATAATCATTTTTAAACGGAAAAGTTATGTATTGGATGCAAATAAACCAATTGAATACTTAGTTTATAGTAAGTTCTTTAATAACTTTTTCCTTATCAAAAAAGCTTAAGATTGGCTCCAAATTAACTACAATTTATCCCAAATTTACAGTAAGCTGTAAATAACTTCTTTTTTTTTTAACCGTAAAAGAAATATACTGGATCGAAATTAAAGCCTAGTACGCAGATCGAGACAAGACCAATTTTATCTCTACAATTTTAATCTCTACAAAACTTTTCCAAATCTCGCGCAAAAGTTTGAAGTTGGAGAATAAAAATATAATTTAATGTGTTTTGTTGTATATCTCTGGAACGGGTTGTCTTACAAAAGTCGTTCATACCTTTTTGGAATCTCCTCTCGATGCTTTCAAGAGAAGCATCAGCACTTTTTACATAAAACCAGTTTTGGCAAAAATCACTTTTGGCTGTCAAAATTTGTCCCGCAAAATA
Organism: Philhelius festivus; assembly: GCA_963931855.1. NCBI lineage: Eukaryota > Metazoa > Arthropoda > Insecta > Diptera > Syrphidae > Philhelius > Philhelius festivus. The sequence continues at coordinate 48,263,811 of OZ007555.1, read as the reverse complement.
ATGCTTGTATCATTCTTTTTCCTGGCAAAATTTAGTGGAGACATTTTGTAGAGCAATTCACAATAGTATGAATTTTGCGCGCGAACTGCGTACTGATCGGAAAAATATCCGAGACAAAATTTGTCCCAGGAAAAAAAATGTATGGGAGACAAAATTTTTCCCGATCTGCGTACTAGGCTTAACCTTAAATTACTTTTTTTGTACCGAATTAATCGGAATTTATTTTAATTAACCCCAGGTTTATATTCAGTTATTAAAGAGCTCTTTTTTAACTTATAGGTTGCAAATTAACCAAATCCAGATTTATTCTTTAAACCCAGCTATATTTTAACCCAACTCGAGCCATAGCTCAACTACTTAGGCACGAACACACCCATTCCATCGGTAGTAAAACAACCACCACGGTCATCTCTCTATGTCTCGTCATTGTTTTCTTGTTCTCGAGCGGTTGGTTGAGTTTTTTTTCGTACGCGGTACGCGTGCGCGATTAAATTAAAAAAAAGTTAACTGTGATTTGGTAAGTGGTTGGTAAGACATTTTTTTTAGTTTTTTTTCATGTTTTCCCTTGGATATTTTATTACTCGTGAGAATAGGATAAAATGTAAGTTAAACAAAATTTCAAATTATTTTTATTTTTAAACTAGAAACGAGTCATTATCAGCACAGCAAATCCTCATCAACTGACACCACCGCCATCACTACACAAGCATCAATATCTATTTATCAGATACTTACAATTTTGCTTAATTGTTTGTTTTTTTGTTCTAATTGAATCGTTTATTTTCAAAACATGACATGTCCATCTTCAAAATTTTGCATTAAGGTTACAAAAACTTTTGGTTTTTCTTAAAACGTCATTAACTGTCTATTTTTTGAAGATGTGACATATCATGTTTTCAAAATAAATAATTCAATTATCCACCCAGAGTTATACCTATATGTACATATATTTAAATAATATATGTAAGTATATACATAGTATTACGTTTATCAATATTCGTTTCTATTAAGCACTATTAAGTTATAGTTTTAAGTTATATACATACATATGTACTATTAAAATTACTAAACTTTTTAAATAAAATTTAATAATGTTTATTAAAAATATTGCTTTTTCTGTTTTTATTTTCAAAAGGATTTATTTTTTCAGCAGGGAAGAAAATACTTGAAAAGAGTTTCAAAATAACCCTATATCATCATATATAAACGGTTATAAAAAGGCGTCAACAAAACTTTTAGTTCTTATTACAGGTTTCCTACAAACTGTAAATAAACGGTTATAAAATAACCACCAAAATAACTTTTTGGGCATAATACAGGTTATTTAAAATCGGTGCAAATTAACGTCCTAGTAGCGTTTTTAAATAACCAATTATTGTACATATTACAGGTTTTCTAAAAGCGTTATACAAACGGTTTTAAATGACCTAATAAAAGCGTTCAAAAGATACGTTCAAAAATCGTTCAGTAATAACTGAAGTTATTTTGTTACTGACCATTTTCGGTTATGGAGATGCTTCTGGAACGATTTTGGAACGGCTTTTTAGCCAATTTGTAACCCCTTGGTTTGGAGAGCTTGAGCTCAAAGCCGGTTAATAAACCGCTTTCAAACCACAAATTGTTGATTGGGTTACTACTATCTTAATGGTCCGAAAATGGTCTTTAAAGGCCAACTAGTTTCATTCAGTGATCAGGGATAAAATAGGTTTTTATTTTAAGGTACATTTGAGAAAGGCCCAGTGACGTGCCGTGGTGGTTTCAGTAGGGTGTTCACTATAACTTTTTATTCAAATCATTTATCTATTTTAAGTTTTAATCCAGGATCACGACGAGGACGTAATAGATAACCATCCCATTTCATTTTTTTCTTTTTTTATTTTTTTGTTATTTTGTTTTTGTTTTTATTTTTTATATTTTTTGTATATTTATTTTTTTATTTTGTTTGTGTTTTTTGTTTGTGTTGTTAGTTTAATAAAGTTAACGCAGTCCAACAGATAGTTACTTGTACAATAAAGGTCGATTCGACGGGATTTCTTCAAAAAATATTTGTTGCTTTAATTTCCCTAAGAAATGATTTTTCTATTGAAATAATTGCCAGTTCTGACAATCTGTTCTCTAGCATTTTATTTCTGGCATAATGATTTTATGCGCTTAAGGGCAGAAAAAGATCGCTCGACAGGGCTACTTGATGATACTGGAATCGTCAAGATTAGTGAGCTTAGTTTAAAAATTTCCAAAAAAAAGTCTTTAAGTTCCATATTATCGAGCATTTTTGGAATGTCCTTAATGGAAATATTTTTGAATTGCGATTGAGTAAGTTTAAAAAAACACACTAAGTTCATTCTCAAGCTTCACAAAATCAAAAAACGGACCATTCAAAGCCATCAGTTGGGAAATTTTTTTTATTTTCAGCAAATTTTTTTACGGAAAGACCAGAATGAGAATGAGAAAATAAATTTGAATTTCATCAAAACAAAAGGTACTCTTATAAATAGCGCACCGGAGACCGGACCACCACATCCACATCACTCATTTCCCATGCCTGATTATTATGATATTATGACATGAGAAATGAGAGCGAAACACTGTAAAGTAAACAAAAACTCTCTTACTCTTCGCCTTGTGTGCAGCGTTCTGACTTTACTGCGAAAGCACTAGATCTACTGCACTTTTTTCTTATTTTTTAAATCTACTGCACCACTGCGCTTTTGCTACAATCTACTGCGATTCTTCAGATTTTGTTTGAATAGCAGCACTGGTCATAGAAATAAATGTGCTCATAACAAAATGTCAAAATTCAAAAAGATTCTTGTCTCTTTAGCAGTAGCGTAGCGTAGGGGGGGCGGGGGGGGGGGCGGTCCGCCCCGGGCGGCAGGCCTAGGGGGGCGGCAAAATGTCGCCGGTGATGCAGGTAGAGTAGAAATCATATGTTTCATGACAGATCGTTTGACAAGTCAACAAACAACAATGATGTAAATTTGAAATTTGCCACCCTATCTGTGGTTCGTCGTTGACCGCTTTCGTGAATTCGTAGACGGTGAGTAGGGCCGTAAGAGTGCATTCCGTATTGTCGCGCTGATCGCGAAACTAAAAAAAGAGGCTGGGTGCGACCCACACTGATAACTTCCCATTTGTGGTCTTGAAAACTTTATATTAAGTTTCAACTAGAACTTTCTTCGTTTTTTTCGTTTCCTGAACAATTTTAGAAATGTCGCTTAGTATACATTCTTACGGGAAGGTATCGATGTATAAAAAAACATACTTTAGAAGGCACTGTCGGTGTTCATTCCCAAGAAATTCGACTTGAAATACAATTTTAACTAGTTTTCACTAGAATTTTTAATAGTTTTTTATTTAAAAAAAAACTATTAATTCAATATTTGTAAACATTTCACCAATTGTACAAAATTATACTATGCATAAAATAAACTAAATTAGAAGTCAATATCACTACTAGTTCTCGAGAAATTTGAGTCTTAAAACAATTTGTACCAATTTTCAATAGAATTTTATATAGTTTTTTATTTTTTGTAAAAAAACTGTAAACTGATTTTTTTGGAAATTTCCACCAGTTGTCAAACACATTATTTTTCGTAAAATAAAATTATTTTGAGTTTCAAATTGTTTTTCGTTCTTAGAATATCTGGGTTATGAAATTTTTTTTCAGTTTTTTTTTTTATTTAAAAAAATAACGGTATGTTCATTTTTTTTCCAAATTCATAACAAATCTTTATGACCTTATAATGAGTACATTAAATCTTATTTGAAATCAATAGCATTATTTTTTCGTGAGATATTTAAAACTAACCAAAATTTTTACTTTTTTTTTAAACCGTTATAATGATAAAACTACTCACTGAATATTAATAAACGCCCTTTCAGCCTCTTTCGAAGTTATTATCTATTAAACAAAATTTATTTGAAGTCGATATCTTTACTCGTTCTTGAGATATCGACGACGAAAAATGGTACCAGAACGTACGGACGTACGAACGTACGAACGTACGAACGTACGTACACACACACAGACATCTCTCTAAAAATGATTGATATTGCCTCTAGGGACCTTGAAACGTCGAGAAATGCCAAAAATTCCAATTTGACAAATCGGACCGATTACAATAACTCCCTATGGGAAGTTAACAAAACGTTCCGAAACTCTCGCGAAACTGAAAGGGAGTGTTCCGAAACATATGATATGCATATGCGAGATATGATAAGATAACTAGGATTCGACGGAAACGATATTCTAGTCTCAGCCAGCTCAATGTTTTTGCTCCCTCCCGCATCACAGAAAGTTATTTCGATTGTGTAGTTTATAGTTTAAATACTGTTGAATCTTCTAAAACTAAGCACTTAGTACTTCAGTCAACCTTTGAACTAGTTTTTGAAAATGAAAAGAGTTAAAGGAAGCGGCGCGGAATACCGCAAGAAAAAGGCTAAGAAAGAAGCAGATGCGAAGACGCGAAATATTTCAGTTATAGTTCTGGTTCAAAAGCTACGTTTACGTCTTCGGCGGCATCCAGCAGCAGCGGAAGTGATTCCAATGTAAGTAAGATTCCTCCATCTACAATCGTGAGTGGCCTAGAATTGTCCTCCGGCCAATATTCATGGGAATGCATAACTTATTTTACGGGCAGAAGAAGAAGACGTGCCTGTCGTCGAAGTTGGAAGTCGTTCTGGTTGCACCACAGAGCAGGGTCAAGACGAAGTCGAATCACCAGAAATATCTCAAGCATCTTCACAAGCCTGCAGAAAAAGTGAACCTCGTGAAGCTGTAAAGACGCTTAAAAATAAGTTTGTGGAAGTTCTTCAGGTACTGGAAGAATTGACGGATCGGTAGCCAGTCTTCTTCTGACAGTCATGCAGTCATTCAACTTCCTCACTTTTCAAAACGGAGTTAAGTTGCAAAAAAGACTGGCTAGGCGAAACAATAAACTATAGTCTTAAAGAAAATACCATCAAATGGTACACTGATGGATCGAGGACGGCTGAAGGGACTGGTGCTGGAGTTTTTGGGCCTAGAACTAAACTCTCCTTACCGATGGGACAGTCCACTAGCATATTCCAGGCAGAAGTAAATGCCATAGGCATATGTGCTGGAAGAAACCTCGATAGGAAATACAAAAACCAAAACATTGCCATCATGTCAGACAGTCAGGCTGCACTAAAAGCACTAAGCTCCTACGCCATCAGCTCCAAACTTGTTTGGGAAAGCGTGACTAAGCTTAATAAACTGGGCAAGAATAACACTGTCACGCTCCATTGGGTACCAGGCCACGTTGGTGTCCAGGGCAACGAAGTGGCAGACTCCTTAGCAAAAATAGGTGCATCGACACCCCTCACAGGGCCAGAGCCCTACTGCGGAATAGGAGAAAACGTGATCAAAAACAAAATCAAAACAGAAGAGGAGACAAAAAGATCAAAGATCTGGAAAGAACTCCCTAAGCTAAGACAGGCAAAACTCCTACTCGGGGACTACAACCGAGAGCGTTTCCTAACCTGCATTAGCTTAAGTAGGAACAACCTAAGGAAAATTACAGGGCTTCTCACAGGCCACTGTAGGTTGAGAAGACACCTCAACATCCTTGGCCTGGTAAACAGCGCGACTTGCAGATTCTGCAACACTCACGAAGAGACACCTGACCACATACTGGGGAAATGTGATGCACTCGTGCATCAAAGGCACAGGTATCTGGGCAAGCACCACATAAAAGAGAGTGAATTATCATCCCTTAAAATACTCCAAATACTTCGATTCCTCAGAGGGGCAGATTTGGAGGAAGAACTGTAATATTGAGCCAACCTCATCCAGTTCTTGATGGGGGACACAATAGATCTTTAGGTCGCAGTGTTTTTATACCCCAATTATTCATTCATTCATTCATTCAACTTCCTCACTTTTCTTGGCTTTTGAGCTGCAGAGCTACCTGAAGAAGATGACGCACAGATTTACTTGCAGCAATTTGGACTGACTGTGGATAAGTGTGCTCAGAAACTCTGCGTTTTAAAAGCTCTCCTGGTGGAGAGCAGAGACCGTTTCGTCCAAGCCGCAATCGACTTTTCTAAGACTTTTTGGAAAAAACTCGGAATCGATCTCAAAACGAGTACAATTCGCAGGAAAAAACACATGCATGGAGATGAATCCGCAGATGCAGCTTTGTCTCACGAGCCTCATTCGTAAGGCTCGTAAAATCCGTTTATGAAACCTCTAATTCTATTTTACTTTCAATAAAAGATACTTCATTGCCTGTTAAATGATGTCTCGAAATTTAATTTTAATTTAGTATTGAATGGGGCGGCAAAATGGGTCTCCCGCCCCGGGCGCCGAGATGGTACGCTACGCCACTGCTCTTTAGTGCAAGTCTTGTCAGCTATATACGTTTTTAGTTCTACTATTCTTTAATTTGTTCTTGTTTCAAAAAGTACAAATTTGTAGATGGTAAATTTATTTTGTTTACCTAGCTTTATATATTTTTGCTAAAACTATACATTTTCATTATCGAGTAAGAGTATATTTGTTCACAAATACTCGTATCTACTATGTAAATCACTTATGTTGTTTTAACAATCAACGATGATTTAAATGTGATTTAACTTTGGTTCCTTTGTTTATAATTTGTTGTTACCTAATCAAAAAAATATATGTATTTCTACTGCGAAAATTTTGGTTTTACTGCGATTTTTTTGCCAATTTACTGCGATCTGCGATTTATGAAGTCCGAATCCTGCTTGTGTGTTGTTCTGTTGTGCACTTGTGACCTTGTGTACAACAACAACTGGTATACAATGAACTCGCACTCTATAATGAAAATGAATCATAATATCAGAGTTCACTGTCTCTCTCGATGCCGAATTGAGGATGGTACGCTCAATGAAGTTGAACACCATACACCAAACCAATTTGTCTTCTTTTCTGTAGTTTGATGTTTGAGTTGTTTCTGTATGTTGATTTGCTTTACGTCGCGTTGCCCTTGCCATTCGTGCGTCGGTGCGTTGACATGGAGAGAACATTGTAGCGTGAGAATGAATTCTCTGTCCGGATGAATGTTCGGATGAAGGATCGTGGTGCGCTCGATGAAGGTGAACACCAAGGAATATAGAATTTTGGATTTATATATACACATTTTGTTTCTTCCTTGCATTTTTTTTGTGTGGATGTGGATGTGCTTTACCTTGGTTTCAGAGGTCGGTCGGTGCGTTTACATCAGGAGAACACCCTAGAGTACTATTTTTGTTATTTTGCTTGAAAATGTATTCTTCATCCATTGCATTTGAATGAATTGCCGTGGTGCGCTTGAATAAGGAGAACATGGAGAACATGAAATATGGAATGTGACTTATGTTATTATTTTGGTAGGGTGTGCGGTGAACACCTGCGTACCTTCGAATAAACGTCACTGGAAAGGCCCGCATTTTATGAATTTCATAACCCAAGACATTCGCTGTTTAGTAAATTTTTGCTTAAAATACATATTTGGACACTATGATAACTTGGTACAAAAATTGCTAATAAGAGAAAACCAATAAAGTGTTTTTCTATTTGTCGCCCTTTCTGTTCGGCTGGAGCCTAAATAAACCGCTGCGTTGATATTCTTCAATATCCAAAAAAAAAAACAGCTATCAAGGCTTCTTTGGGTTATTCGCCCGACAAACTTTTTTCCTTTTTTTTGGGTAAAAAATAAGGGTATCCCACTATGTTTACGTCGCGCTAATGTGCAAGTCATCTGCATAAAGAAGGTTCTTGCATTCATTTGTGACAGGCTTGTCGGTTGTCTGTCTTTTCCTTTTAAGGGCTTATTGTGGTACCCATATAATGTTTAACATAAACATAGCACGAGTGATGAGAAAATTAGGGGGAAAACAAAGCAGATATCGTTGAACGCATTGGTCTTGAATGTTTGCAAATTGAAATAGCAAGGGAAAACCGTGCCGTGTAAATTATTCCATATTCGTGTGGTGCGACTAAAAAACGAATGTCTGTATTATTGACGGTACGTCCTCTTGAAACGGGTATCACGGTTGAATTGGTTGAGGGGAGGAATACAACTGGCTACTTCGAGTGAGCATTGTTTGTAAAAGAAGCGATAAAACAAGAAAATATATGGAACATTCCGACGGTGTTCAAGAGCTGGGAACGATTCCATGACAACTTTGTTTTCTATCAGTTTTAACGTTCTATTCTTGATTCTATCTAATAATTGAAGAGACATTTGTGCTGCACATGTGCAAAGATGTGAGTTATACTCGAGTTTTGGACGTATAGACGCCTGCCTTTTAAATGGTAGCCATAATAGAAGGGTGAAAAATTTCTTACATCGATATAGAAATCCTAAGCATTTAGCAGCAATTTTGGCGGTCTCGAGAATATGGTTATTCCAACGTTGTTGACACACATAATGAGCATGGAGAGTTTTTCGGCTTGTTCGATGCAACTGCCATTCAACGACAATGGCATAATGGGTATATTTTGCTTCAACGACAAAAGAAGTATCATACAATACTTCTTCCGTAAGAGATTGACCTGAATTTGATATCTATTATGAAAAGCTGAGGGTAGTTTCGTCGGAAAAACAATTGAGTGGATTAGAAGTTTCAGACAAGATATCATTTATAAAAAAATGAGGAAGAGAGTCGGAGACAAAACGGAGTCCTGGAGAATACCAACATTTAGTTTGTGAAGATTATATTTGAAACCATCCAATACAACATAAATGGAACTATCCAGAAGGTAATTTGTAATCCAAGCAATAAGGGTATTCGTTGATACCAAATGCACGCATTTTCGATAAGAGAGCCTGTGGTCAAACTCTATCAAATGGCTAAAAAATAGACTTGCTCCAATATTCAGTGAGATATGCCAACAGATCACCAGAGAAACGATTGCTGCGAAAGACGTATTGCTGGCCATTCAGAAGCTTTCGATCTTTGAGATATTTCTTCAGCTGATGATTTCAGAAGCGATTCCATGATTACAAGGACCAGCGGATTTGTGAATATCAAGATCTCGAAGAGCTCTTACAACTGTACGAGTGCGAAAGTATTTCTATCTCACTGAATCACCTACGTTATCATTATCAAATACAGTAGAGGCAATTTTGCTGTCAGGCAACATAGAGTCTTTAGGCTGTAGAGGAACGAATCTAGCTGCAACCCTTGGGCAACACAAGCTGTGATGTCCTTCATTGCATATAACAATTTCCTAGAAGAGAAAAGAAAATAAAATTTTTAACAGTGCCAACTGCAGGTGATTCAAGAACATGGAGTTTATAGATTAGAGTTTCTATCTATACAATGTCGAATGCTTTCTCAACATTAAAAAAAATCCGACGATGTTTACACGATGATCTTTGAGCGTAATGGTAATTTCTTCTTAAAGCAGCTTCCAGTGCTTTTCATGAAATCAGAATTGCATGTCGGGAATAATTGCCTTTTCACCGCAAAACTTCTTAAACCTCCTGACCTGAGGATCACTTCTTTCAATATTTTGATGCTACTACTCGTACTATGATGAATTAAAGGCCTGTAGTTAGAAAGGTAGTCAGTAACTCCCATTTTCGGAATTGCTACTATCTTTGCGGATTTTCATTTCTGAGAGAAGTAGCAGTTGTTGATACAATTGCTTAAAATGATTGTGAGAAGAATCATCACTGTTTCTAGAATGATCTCCAAGACTCCACCTGATCCAGATGACTTTTTTGTCTTTGTATTGCGGATAATTTTTGCAATCTTATCCGGAATGCACAGTTGTGGGCTACACATTCGGTCACTTGCTGGATTACTCTTTCCAAATATCGCTTCTTCCATGTTCAATTGAAGAGTCTGCTGAATGAATACCTCGATGGCTTCCAGGAATGTGATAATGCTTCCACTTTCTTTTATGTTCGTATTTCTTGTATGCTTTAGCTAATAACTGTTTCGGGATTGGAAAATTCTTTCCGAAGATTCTGTTAATTTTTGTAAACGAATCAGGTTATGGATTAATTGCTTGTAGTTTCTTTTCGTACTTGATGAAGTTCCAAGCAATTATGTTGACTAAATGAACATAACTCCAAATATTCTGGTTTGCTGGATTCTTCTAAGTCATTTCCTTAGCCACTGTCTATAATTAAAAATGTTCTATTCGTACTCGGGAAGGTGGTGATTATATTTTTTGACGTTTTAGACGAATTTTGATTATCCAGTGCGATTCTGAAAGCTCCCGTGCCATCGATTTTTCGTTGTCCAGAAGCCTTCTGTTTGAAGGTACAAACGATATGTTCTCTTCAATGTTCCTTTGTAGTCTTTAAACATCCAGTCTTTGTAGTTGATGAAGGACCTTGGACTTTCAGAAAAATGTTTGTTAGGATCATTTAACTATTCAAGTGATTCGCACGAACTTGCTCTTATGTAAAAGTACTTTGGAATTTAAAATACAGTCGACTCCCTCTAAGTCGAACTTTCACGGGATATCAAAACTAGTTCGAGTTAAAGGGAGTTTTAGAAAAATTCGAGTTAGAGAGAGTTTTTTTTTAATGATTTATCGAATTAAATAACAAGTAAAATAAATAAATAAACCTAAGCTTTTTGCTTTTATCGCTTATTAATCTATAATTATGTAGGTATATAAAAAAATATTTTTTGAACTCAATTATTTAAAAAAAATTGTAATTTTAGACATCACAGTCATCACATTCGCCGTGTCATCAGTGATTGCCTTTTTAAAAAAAGATTCTATTTTAAATAAGCAATTTTGAATTTCTTCTTTCATTTCAATTGCAGATTGCAATGTACCAATTGCATTTTTAATTTAATTTTTCTCTGGTATTTCAAAGTCTATTATTTCAGCTTCATCTTCTTCTTCAGCTCCATTTTCACCGTCATTAGTATCATCAGCATCTGCTTCCAAAATTGACTCGTTATCAGGTATTTCAGTGGCTACGATGCCGTCATGTACGCCTTCAACATTATAATGAGCTTCTGTTAGCCTTTCCCAGATTATCTCGATTTCTTGGGTGTCTTCGTTGTTACATTTAAGTAAGTTAAGCGGAATATCATCTTCGTCATCCCACGTCTCAAACTTAAATTCGGCCTTTTTGAAACAATTTTCAATTGTCAATGGAGTAACGTCCCCATGGCTATAGGATTTCGCACACAATCGAGAAATGATATTTTATATTGCTCTTTTTTGGTTTCCCAAACACTTAAGATCTTGGTGAGAAGACGGCGATTATAGTGTACTTTCAAATTTTGTATTATACCCATGTCCATTGGCTGAACTATTTGACCTCAATAGTTGGGGGGGAAATACTCTATTGCAATTTTTTTTATGAATATCTTTTTAGGAAGAGATTTTTGTGCTTGAAAATATTGTAAATTGCAGGTATAGCAGCGCAGCACACTTACAATGACGGTGACGGCGCAGGCGAAGCAACATAGAGAATCAAAGAGTTCGAGTGTATGCTTTTTATAAGAATTACAAATAACAAATAACGAGTTGCGATTTGAGAGATGTTTTTTGATTTTTTTTTTCAGCAAAAGAAAAAAATTCGACTTAGAGGCAAAGAAACTAGGTCAATAATCAAGAGAATGTGTTCGAGTTAGAGGGAACTTCGACTTAGAGGGAGTTCGACTAAGAGGGAGTCGACTGTACATTTTATAAATATAAAACATGGATTTAATGACATAAAAATGTTCAAATGCATAAAATTGTCGTCTGATTTCTAGAAAAGTATGAATTTATGCAAACAAACTTAAAAAATCGTTTTATTATTAAATACATTTTTTATATAAGAAATTTCTTTAAAAATTTTTAAGAAAAAAATGTGGGATGCCAATTTTAAGTATTTAATAATATTGATTCTAGGAAATAATTTTCAAAAATAATCGTTAATAGGTTTTGAAGATTTAAATTTTTTTTTTTTTTTTTCAAAAAAAAACCCAACAAATATTTTTTTGAATATTTTTATATACAATATTATTTTAAACTAAAGGGAAATCCTGCTGAAAATTTTTGGCTAAAATCCTTATAGCCGTTAATGGGAAAGTCGAAAATAAAAAAAAACAGTTCTATAACAGGTACCGTTAATAACATTTTGCCCCAAATTTATTTTTGACCAAAATGAAGCCCATGTCCACACTATCACACTTAATTTTTTTTTATCAAAATCGTTAGAGCTGTTTTCGAGATAAATAAGATTTTGCATTTTGTGTGTATAGGGTGTACCCTTAGTTTTGGAGCTAAAAAAAAAATTTCAATTTCCCCTCTAGGGAATCACCGAAGACCCTTATGTACGGGGTTTCAAGAAAATACCTCTAGTAGCTTAGGCTGTAGTTCGAGGTACAGACATACAGATATACAGACAGACAGACGGAATTTCCGGACCAACTTTTTTCGTCTTCGCTATCATCGTAATGTCAACTTTGATCAAAATCGCGAGTTCGATTTTTTTCCAAATGCAGAACTTGCCCTATATAGACCGAGAGCCCACAGCAATTTTTGGGTGTGATTGATAACAAAAAATAATAAGCATAATTAGATAGGCCTTTAGTAGTTATTTACAAATGTGAACGTCTTGCATACTCTAGTGGGCGCAATAGTGCATTATAGTGCATTAAGTATGCAGTTCTTTCCAAATTCTAAAAAATTGGAATACAAAATTTGCCATAACTTCAAAATGAACAGCTAAGTGCCCTAATTGCAAATATTGAGGTCCATGACGTTTTGAAGGTGGCCTTCTTAGTGCAAGAAGTTGCCTATTCTTATCGCGTCTGGCAGGCAGAAGGCTGTCTTTAAAACGTCTTGGACTTCGATATTTTCAATCAGGGGGCTTAACTCTACATTTTGGCAAAGTTGTTATCACAATTATTTGGACTTGGAAAGAACTGCAAACTTGATGCACTATAATGCACTATTGCGCCCACTAGAGTATGCAAGGCTTTCACATTTGTAAATAACTACTAAAGGCCTATCTAATTATGCTAATCATTTTTTGTTATCAATCACACCCAAAAATTGCTGTGGGCTCTTAGTCTAATAGTACCTAGTATATCGCAAGTAAAAATATTTAGATAGAAAACAGAATTCATACTTATAGTCGTAGATTTTTGATAAGCATCACTTGATTATTTTGAAAACAGTTTGCTTGTTTTTTGACTGTTAGGGTCTCAGTCGATACTTAACACCTGCTTCATTGGTAAGCAAAATCTTGGGGTAGAGGTGGAGCAAGCGTCACAAAAATTGATCGAAGTAAGTTGTACCGCTTAAGAGAAAATCGAAGACATACAAAAACTATTCTATGGGAGGTACCATTAAGAACCACTTTTTAGAATTTTCTTTTTACAAGCTTTCACTCATTTGTGTAATATGTGTTTTGTCGTTATCATAGTTGTTAAAGTAAACGCCCCTTTCCTAAATTTTTTGAATTATTGACTCTTACTTTTGAAACAAAAGAGAAAACGCTTAAAAACCACAATTTTGCCATTATTCAGAAACCTTATATCGCAATTTAAAATTGATACGATGAATTGATACGTGAGAATTAAGTTATGAAAAACTTTTGATTGTGTAAATTTTTGTCAAAGGTTGAAAATGAGTGAGATATTTAACAAAAACATGTATGGGCCATGTTGAAAGCTGCTACCCCCAATACAATTTTTTTTTAATGTTCTTATACCCAACCTGAACAGTGAATGCTGCCACCAATAACCACACAAATCGTTTTCATATCGATAGCTTTAAAATCGTTTCGTTTTCAATGTTCACATATGCAATCGGAACATAATGGAAGTTGGTAGATTTAACCTCAGAAATGTCTTGGCGCTTCTTTTCTTTCGCAACTCTTGAACCCTACGGATCGCTGAAAGAATCGATTTTGATTCATAAAAAGATTACCGGATCTTTGTGAAGTTGTGACAGCTAAACGTCCTAGCTATTATATTATAATTGTGTTCCCGAGTGACTAGAACCCCGGTATTAGATTGGTATATAGGCTGTGCAAAGACCACGTGGTGGAAAGACCGCCTTAAGGTTCTTAGACAGTCTGCTTGCCAGATTGCTGACCACCACCGTCAATTAAACACGCTACAACCTCTTCTTACTCTAAGAAGAAGTGTTTCTTACAAGAAAAGAAAGATTTTTACTTTTTTTTTTTGCCGGAGCTCACATGCCCATCAGAAGCTCCAAACGAAAATACAAGTTTATCCAGTAAGGCCTACTACCTCTGTGTTTAATTAGAGGGAAGTTAAAGCCCAGGTTATTACCGTGCATTCAAGGAAAAGTAACGCATCAGATATATTTATATTTTCGCACTCGACAAAACGTTTATTGAAGCCGAAAGGTTCAGTTAAAAGCGCCATCTCCACGCGCCGTCAGTGAGGTCTCGTGCGTAAGCACCCTCGATCACGCGACGTAGGCGGCGTTAGGGAAATCGACTACACCAAGCAAAGCGGGAACCATCAACTTACCTGGATCTCGTATCCCAAATTGAGGATCAATCTAAATTGAGGATCATCTAAATTTACCCAAACTACCTTTTTTTTGCTTTCAACCTCCTCTTATATGGACCAAACCTATCCCTAATCCGCACATCCTACCCCATCAACTTACCACAACGCTCATCTCTCATCAACCATCTACCAGCAACTAACAGCTGATGTCAAATAATGTTTTTTTTCTTTATACTAAGTTTTGTAACAAAACCGCTCAAGTTAAGTATACTCAATCAATCTACTCAATCAAGATTATCGATACGTATGACAAGCTTTTATTTATTTCTTTTACTCATTAATCATTAGCAAGAGAACCATCAAAGATCGTCGAGAAACTCTTAAGCAACGGATCCTTCCCACCAACAAGTAGTGCGCACGACTTTCTTGGAGGAGAGTAAATTCGGTGAGTCGTTATGTTAAGTTTTTATAAAAAAAAAAAAAAAAATAAATAATTGCTACATATGACTTAAGAGAAGTGGTGCCTTAAATACCACAGATCTTCGATTGAGAGAGGAAGACCCAGAAACGGGAGTTAAGATTAAAATTATTTAATACACTTATCTAAGATAAGAACTTGAGTCTTGAGTGCTTTTGGTAATGCCGTATTTAACTAACATATGAATTTGAAGATCTCTCTTAACTTTATTTTATTACGTCATAGAAATTGTAGTCATTTAAGTCATTGAACTATCAAATCGATAACATCGATAGAAAGTATAGCTACATATTTTTCAAGTCGGGTGTCAACTTAATTTTTTTCTTAAGTCGTCCTTCTGACGACACTCGTACAAATATATATAGGTATGCAGAAATGTATAGATACCATAGATATTTTTTTATATATATTAATTTTGAACCTTTTTCTTTCATTTCAATTTAATTTGTATATACATATTATAAATAAAACGGCTATGACTATGTACAGATCTACTGCTTTTTCTCGTTATTTTGAATTTTAAAAGAATGTTCTGTTAATAGGTTTTGATTTTCGGTGCTCAGTTAAGTGAGAATTTAATGTTTAGTTTAGATGGCACAATTTCGAATATAGACTAGTATCTTAAAGTCTTTACGTTAGGGGTTGCCGCGAATACATTCAGAGCGGTGCGGTAACGAAGGAGTTCTTATACAATGTATATTGAACAGTGGGAGGGTTACGCTTCGGAACCAATACCAACTTCCGGTTCCTTATATAAAATATTGTGATGACGTAAGTACGATAAGACCTTTTTTTTAGTTGGTTTCCGTTTTGGTAAGATTAGGCATGTTAAAGATGTACGGCAGTCCAGTAGCGTTTGCAACAATCCACCCCACCGACGAGTTAGCATTTGGCAATTGCAAGCATGCCTACTAGCATTCGGCTGACTGGACAACCTTCTTCACGATCACTTTACTTTTTGGAAATCCTGTGGATCAAGGAGATGAGTGATATGGCAGTACATCGCATAATCGTGGAGAAGGAACAGCAAGTTCCGTTACAAACATTATTCACTTAAAAACAAGGAATTCATTCAGACTGGTAAACTCGTATTGGGGCGGAAATTGTCTCAATCTAACAAGTGTAGTTTTATAATATTCATTCCTAGATCAGTAGTCATGATGTGTCCCGTCGGGGCATAATTTGAAAACCCTGTAATAAGCGATCGAAAACTGCACCTTAGGCTCCTTATCAACCGCCTTAACGTAACAAAATATTAAACTCCGATCTTTACAGTATTGTTAAATGGGGTATAACAAACCGTATGGAGTTTAATGCTTTGAAAACTCAATGCTGTCTATTGTCGCTAAAGCAAAATGTCCCCCTTATGCCATTGTCCTTGAATGGCACTTACATAAAAGAAACCGAAAACCTCTCAATACTCGCTATGTGTGTCAACGACGATCTTCGTTAGAATTACCACATTCTCGAGACCGCCGAAAATGCTGCTAAATGCTTAGCATTTCTATATCAATGTAAGAATTTTGTCACCCCTTTCGTTCTGGCGTGAAATTATAAGGCGTTTATACGTCCAAAACTCGAGTATAATTCACATCTTTGGGCAGGCGCTGCACAAACTTCTCTCCACTTATTGGATAGAATTCAGAACAGAGTGTTAAGTCTGATAGGAAACAGAGCTATCATGGATTCATTCCCATCTCCTGAACACCGTCGGAAAGTTTCATGTTTTTCCATACTTTATCGCTTCTTTCACAAGCAATGCTAACTTGAAGTAGCCAGTTGCATTCCTCCCCTTTATCAGTTCATCATCATTGTGTCAACACCTTTTGATTGAGATGCATTTCGTGTTCATAAAAAACCATGTGACCACGGGTGACCTCATAGTATTGATAGTTTTCCAATTGTAATGTTTCAGTAGCTGTCAAAATAATCAATGAAATCCAGCTGTCAAAATATTCAGTTAGGTGTTTTGTTTCATCCCGACGACGATAGACAACGCCGCCGTAAGTTCGTTAGTTGGTCGACTAAAATTTCCGTTATTGGAGCGAACACAACCCACAAATGTGCGCCAAAGCATCAGGGCATCCACAAAGCTTGACTCTTAGGCACGTTTAATGGTATGTCGTTATCATAGGAAATTATTTCTTTCGAAATGACGAAGGAGACAGTTTTTTTTTTGTTTTTTTTTTATCCGATGGAAATCTTCAAAAGACACTCGGTAAGAATCGGTACCGAGTAATGTGGGACTCTTACCGCATTAAAACCACCGGTGAATCAGGACCAATCTATGATAGATCGACAAATGATTTTTATTTCTTAATTTTTAAATCGCGTTGGGGGAAGTTTAAGGTAATAACACTTTCCCATAGCTTTTAGACCATCAGCTCATGAGGCTTGGTTCTTTTTAATCTCCGAACATTGTCTCGTACATTTAATACGGTCTCCATTTCGGAGTTAGTATGACTTTGCAGTCGCTGATTGTGTGATGCAGCGTGTTTCTTAACCACTTCTGTAACCATTTCAATTTGAAGGTCACTATGTAGATCGCTATTTCTTATATACCAAGGGGCATTTATTATTCCACGAAAAACCTTGCTTTGGAATTTTTGGATGGGTTCAGCATTTGTTTTCTTTGTACAGCCCCATAGTTGGATGCCATATGTCCAAACGGGTTTCAATACTTGCTTATATAACATTAGTTTGTTCTGGATAGATAGGTCAGAGTTCTTTCCTAGTAACCAGTACATTTTTCTGTACTTCAAGTTTAGTTTTTCTCGTTTCTTTTTGATGTGCTCTTTCCATTTAAGCTTTGCATCCAAATTCATTCCAAGGTATTTGACGGTATTGGAGTAAGGTACTTCTGTACTGTTTATAAATATTGGAACATTGTTTATGTTTTTGTTCGTAAAGTTTATATGCGTCGATTTTGTTTCGTTTAATTTGATACGCCATTTCTGCGTCCAATCACTAACTTTATCGACTGCATTTTGCAATTTTTGTGTAGCCTTTGTAACGGATTTATCTGGCACCAATATTGCAGTATCATCAGAAAAGGTCGCCATGATAGCGTTGATGTCCACTGGAATATCCCTTGTATATAACAGATACAGGGTCGGTCCTAGGACACTTCCTTGTGGCACACCGGCTTCAATTTTCTTAAGTTCCGAGTAATTTTGGTCGTACCGTACTCTAAAGAGTCGGTTCGTAATGTAGGATTTCAGTACTTCGTAGTACTGCCTGGGAAGGTCCCTATGCAGTTTGTACTCAAGTCCCAAGAGCCAAACCTTGTCAAAAGCTTGAGCAACATCTAAGAATAAAGCAGAGCATACTTGTTTTCGATGCACTTGGTCTATCGTGGAATGTTTATTTCTAAATCCAAATTGATGGCTTGGAATTAGTCTTCTTTCTTCAATTATTTTGCTAAGCCTTTTCAGTAGCAGTTTTTCAAAAACTTTTGCCATGATTGGTATAAGCGATATTGGTCTGTAAGATATTACTTCTGTTGGTGGCTTACCTTGTTTAGGTATAACAATGACTTCTGCAATTTTCCAATGATGTGGCACATATCTTAGTTTAAGGCATGCGTTTATTATAAATTGGAGTTTCTTGAAGGCTATTAGAGGCATTTCTTTCAAAACCTGAGCAGTTATAAGATCGTACCCTGGTGATTTTTTGTTAGACAACTTATGTTGACACATGCTTCTTATTTATTTGAGCGTGACAAAAGGTATTTCACATTCGTCGTTTCTGTCAACAAACTGTAAGGGATCTGTAGCTGTGTTTGCTGGAAATGGCTTGAAAACATTCGCGAGATGTTCAGCGAAGAGATCAGCCTTTTTTTCGGGTTTCCGATCCATTTA
The DNA here is from genome assembly GCA_963931855.1 of Philhelius festivus. Lineage (NCBI taxonomy): Eukaryota > Metazoa > Arthropoda > Insecta > Diptera > Syrphidae > Philhelius > Philhelius festivus. The sequence continues at coordinate 48,245,046 of OZ007555.1, read as the reverse complement.
CCATCTTGAGACTTTATTGGCGGGTTTTGTGTCTGAGGTCTTTTCAGGCGCTTAGCTGCTTTCCATAAGGAGTATTCGGTAGAAGCATCCGTCGTCAGACTTTTCAGGAATCTACTTAGTGACTCATTTTTAAACCCACAGATTCTTTTTTTTAATTCGTTGTTAAGACGGTTAAAAACTACCTTATCATCTGGGAATCTCGTGGTTTGCCATTTTCTTCTAGCTCTTCTTTTTTTCCAATATCAACTCCTTTATTTCGATAGGATATTTTATACCTTTTTCTCTCGCGTTCGAAATAGTTGGAGTACTTTCTTCTGCAGCCTGCTGCACATCAGCAATAAATTGTTCTACTTTATGATCAATTTGTTCAATTGTTTGCATAGGGGATCTTAGGTTTATAAAACTTTCAAGTTTGTCTCTGAATTCGTTCCAGTTTGTTCTATTATTCACGAGCTTGGGATTACTTTTTCCTATTATTTTTGCTTCGCTCAGTGATAAAATTACTGGAGTATGATCTGACGATAAATCGTAATTACCTTCGACACTTGTATGATTTCGTTTAATAGTTTTAACTACAAAAAAGTCTATAAGGTCTGGTATTTTGTTAGTATCAGATGGCCAATATGTTGGCGAACCAGAAGAATAAAATTCGCAGTTGTATTTTCGGCCTGCTTGGTATAGCCGTTTACCTTTTGTTGTTATGAGCCTAGATCCCCATTGGGTGTGTTTAGCATTGAAGTCGCCACCAACAAGGAAGTTATCTCCTAACAAATGTAGGAGTTCTGCATAGTCTTGTTCATGTATAGTTTGGTAATTTATTATCAAGACTTTGTTCAATAGCGAGGTGGGTTTCGGACACCAAGCAAATGTTTATATGCTCTATGTCTAAAAAGATGTTTAGTTCTGATACATGCTGTAAAAGACCGTTTGCATTCCATGTTGCGATATTAAGTGTTCTGTCCATCATTGTTTTTTAAGAGCGACTTCTTCGCTTAGCTGTTTTATGTTTAAATCTTGTTGGTCAATCCTTTTCAGGATGAGGTCCAGCATTTCTTTTATAGAAGTTTCCTCATTCTTCCGCATATTTTTTACAATCTGGGAATAGGATTTATTTTCATCACTTTTGCTTAGTGCAATTGCTTTTGCCGGTTGATTTTTAGTAATGTTATCGACCGTTACTTTTTTGCTTTCAACTACTTGTTTTTGTGTTGGTTGAGTTTCTAAGCTTGTTCCCAGTTTTGTTTTTTTTTTTGTCTTGGAACTTTTTTGCTACTGGACATCCTCTGTAACTTGCAGGATGATTGCCTTGACAGTTATGTCGTTATCATAGGAAATTATTTCTTTCGAAATGACGAAGGATATACACAGTTATCATCAATGGTCTTAGACATACATAGCTCCATGTTAACCCACTTTCTTTGACCAGAGCTCGACAACATCGATATATCTGAGATGTGGTTTCATCAAGACTGCGCTACATGCAGCATGCAGGCGACAAGATGCTTGAATAAGAAAAGGAGAAATTAGGTCCACGGTATTAGTTCATGAATATGCCACCAAGATCATGCGATTCGACACCACTAGATTATTTTCTCTGCGGCTACATCAATTCCTTAGTCTACGCTAAAAAGCCAATCGCTTTGGATAAGCCCGAGGACTCGAGGTCAATATTCGGTACAATATTTGGGAAATAATGCTCCGAGTCAAACAAAATTAGATCGAGCTTAAAGCATTAGAATGATGTGCTATTCCATCTATAATCGCGTGAATTCTGCTTCAAAATGAAGTTACATACATACATATGTATCTCACATAGTTGTTGGTTTATTGAAATTTTTTATCATATCATTCTTATATGATCACTCTTAGAGAACGTTTGACATGCACATATTTGAACTGGCCGCTAGTTCAAATCGAAAACTTCGCGTTGCGACCAGTTCATGAGGTTACTTGCGAAAATAATCTCAAGTTTTGCGTTTGGCGAAGAGTCAAGCAAAACAACTGTCACATGGATATGGATATTCAAGAGAAGTCGACATAGTCGGAACAGAATGCGACGCATTTTAGGAGATTTCCTAAAAGTCTTTATAAAATAGGTAAAAGTCGCAACATTCCTGTCATTTGTTTCTTTCAGCAAACATTTCGAAATCGCAACGTGATTGTTTTAATTTCCAAAAATGGCCAGAGTGTTTTTTTTTCGTAACTGAAGCTTATCATAAACATAGAAAATGGGTTAAAGGGGCCAAGTACAACATTTTGCGTGAAAATACAACTTCATTGTACTGATTTTTCACAGTTTGACAACTCCATCAAAATCAAAAGGCTTACTTGTCTGCCAAAGAACATGACCTGCCGACATTTTTTCTAACATGATCGCTTTCAACTTCAATCGATTGTAAGCAAACAGATAAAAACATCAAATTTATCACTCAATACCCAACGAATACAATGAAGCTTTATTTATAGAGAAGATTTTGAGCTGAATGAAGTAGAAATTGGCACAAATTGAAAGACTGGCAAAAATGGAGAGATACAAAACCGAGGAAAAAACCTATAAAACAATATACGAGATAAGCTTTTGTTTGGGAACTCAAATCCTTTCCTTAAACACCACTCGCCATAAATAAAGTGGCGCCGAACGTTCACTAGACGGGGTAAATGAAGCTGGTAATGGTGGGTGGAAGGTTGGTTGGTGGTGGTAATTCATGAGCCTTATATCTTTTTCTTGAGTTTATCACTCTCATTCGCACGTCTATCGCGCCTAACTGACTGTAAAAATATGTTTTCTTTAGCAAAAACGTTTGCCGTCGTCATCGTCATCGTCCGCATTCGTATTCCTATTCTGGCTGTGTGCAAAGATTTTTAAGGGATAGTTAGACGCGCGTCAGTTATTGCCCCCCAGTGCAAAGTACTTTTCACCCCAACCGAATTAATTGCTTTTGGGGTAGAATTTATGATCCGAAATTGCAGCAACAGAGCGACCCTTCTCTCCGGAGTCATATTGCTTCGCCAACCGATGCGATGATATTATGCAGTATGCAGTGGGGTTTGTGGACTGGAAAGTGGATACAAGTAGAGCTCTTACGATGATGAACCTATTCGTTGCATGCTCCTTAGTCTCGGTCGAACAAACTATGAGGGAATAATTTTTCATTTGTTTCCTTGAAAGGCTATATTTCAGATAGATTGGAGGGTGGAAAGTGGGTGCATTGTATGATGGTAGCTCTTGAGTTCCTCCCAGTGTCTGTTCAGATATTTCGACTCCAAAACATTGCAAGACAGACAGCGAGGATAAAAGAATCAATTTTAAAAAAGGAAGGAAGAAAGGAAGGAAAGTTTCAGTGATGGCAGTTGGTTAAATTATGGCACGTAAACTCGCTCGAGACCACCTTAAGGCCAGGGATGAAATTCAATATTACGTGAAGTCAGACGTTGGCTATTCTTTTTGTTCGGTTTTGATTTCCTTGGTTATTTTTCATTTTGAAGAGGGATGATGTTTTTTTTTTTTTAGTTAAACTTAATTTAAAGTTCATTGTGCTTTGATTTGAACAAAATTACAAGCCTTCTTCAATCAGGAGGAACGATGTAATGCTAACATTGCCTAGGGCTATTATTATTGACACGAATACTTCTGGTTAAGTAATTAAAAAAAAAAACATGATTGAATATCTTCTTAAGAAAATATTAAGGAAAAGGTTCAATACCGGGATGTTTAGTGCCTTTTACAAGAGGACAATTAATTTGCTCCAGACAGGAATTGGGTTTTTAGCTCAAAGAAGAATGCAATGAGCAAGAGTTAGTTTTAATCTTATCTCAGGGCTGGTATCGTTGTCTGAAATTACAGCGCATCCAAGAATCCTTAATTACTTTCAAGTTATAGCTGTATATAGCACCGTTTCGTCCTATACAGCGATGTTGAGTGTTATTTCTTGATGACAATCTCATAGTCCATTGAGCCCATCTCTTCGCTCCCATTTAAATAGTTACAAAAACACAAGTGACTGATATCATACTTTGTTCCTTCGATTATTTAGAACTTGCTAAAGATTGTAGCTCCACTGTTGTCGATAGAGATTTGATTCTTTGAAGAACATAGCGAAACCGCATGACAGTGTCTTGCATAAAACCTGTTTTGACCTCACAGGTATGGGTGAGGTATCTTTCCATAGTCATACTAAAAACGAATGAGCTTAGCAAGTGCGTCAAAACTTGATATTGCTTTTCAAAGCTCGTATCTCTGGATGTTATCATACGCAGCCTTGAATTCCATATTAAGATGATAAGTTTCGAATCGAAGTTCAGCCGTTTTTCCCAAGATCTACCGTAAACAAAGAATATTAATACCAATTTAATTTTTGGTCAAAGGTGAACTTTTCCAGCTTCAAGGATCACTATGCTATGGACATATCAGCAGTGGTGTAGCGTACCATCTCGGCGCCCGGGGCGGGAGACCCATTTTGCCGCCCCCATTCAATACTTAATTAAAATGAAATTTCGAGACATCATTTCACAGGCAATGAAGTATCTTTTATTGAAAGTAAAATAGGATCAGCGGTTTCATAAACGGATTCTACGGGCCTTACGAATGAGGATCGTGAGACAAAGCTGCATCTGCGGATTCATCGCCATGCATGCGTTTTTTCCTGCGAATTCTTCTCGTTTTGAGTTCGATTCCGAGTTTTTTCCAAAGAGTCTTAGAAAAGTCGATTGCGGCTTGGACGAAACGGTGTCTGCTCTCCACTAGGAGAGCTTTTAAAACGCAGAGTTTCTGAGCACACTCAGTCCACGTTGCTGCAGGTAAATCTGTCCGTCATCTTCATCAGGTAGCTCTGCAGCTCAAAAGCCAAGAAAAGTGAGGAAGTTGAATGACTGCATGACTGTCAGAAGAAGACTGACCGATCCGTCAATTCTTCCAGTACCTCAAGAACTTCCACAAACTTATTTTTAAGCGTCTTTACAGCTTCACGAGGTTCACTTCTTCTGCAGGCTTGTGACTAGATGCTTGAGGTACTTCTGGTGAGTCGACTTCGTCTTGACCCTGATCTGAGGTGGGACCAGAACGACTTCCAACTTTGACGGCAGGCACGTCTTCTTCTTCTGCCTGTAAAATAAGTTATGCATTCCCATGAATATTGGCCGGAGGACAATTCTAGGCCACTCACGATTGAAAAGGGAGGAATCTTACTTACATTAGAATCACTTCCGCTGCTGCTGGATGCCGCAGAAGACGTAAACGTAGCTTTTGAACCAGAACTAGAACTGAAATATTTCGCGTCTTCGCGTCTGCTTCTTTCTTAGCCTTTTTCTTGCGGTATTTCGCGCCGCTTCCTTTAACTCTTTTCATTTTTAAAAACTAGTTCAAAGGTTGAGTGAAGTACTGAGTGTTTAGTTTTAGAAGATTCAACAGTATTTAAACTATAAACAACACATTCGAATGAGGGAGGAAACAAAAACATTGAGCTGGCTGAGACTAGAATAAGGTTTCCGTGCGTCGAATCCTAGTTATCTTATCATATCTCGCATATGCATATCATATGTTACGGAACACTCCCTTTCAGTTTCGCGAGAGTTTCGGAACGTTTTGTTTTAGTTTCGCTAGTCGCGCGACAATACGGAATGCACTTTTACGGCCCTATTCACCGTCTACGAATTCACGAAAATAAGCCGAGAGCGGTCAACGACCAACCACTGATAGGGTGGAAAATTTCAAATTTACATCATTGTTGTTTCTTGACTTGTCAAACGATCTGTCATGAAACATATGATTTCTACACTACCCGCATCACCGGCGACATTTTGCCGCCCCCTTAGGCCTGCCGCCCGGGGCGGACCGCCCCCACCGCTCCCCCTACGCTACGCCACTGCCTGCATATCAGATAAATAACTAACAGATTAGGGATCGTTAGATTTAATGAATTCTAAAAGCTACAATCTTTTTCCAGACTTTTTTTGCGGAAATTTCGCCATCAGAATCAGATTAAGCGTTGTGTTGAAAATCAGAAGAATCACTTTCGATTGCAATATTTTCGCAAATTTTGAAAAATAGTTTTTCTTAGATTTTTGAAATCTATATTTATGATTTGTCTATAAAAATCATCATTTTTCTCAATGTTTCCCAAACCCATCGAGACATACATCAAACGAAAGGTCTATTCAATTCCTGTATACACATGCAAATTAAAAGCTTCTGCGTGGTCTGGTTCTCAAAATATTGCAATCCAAAGTGACCAAAGTGAGTCTTCTGATTTTCGACCTTCCACTACCTATAACAATGTCTTTGGACAGCTATATCTCTGAAACAAAGCCTCGTAAGAGGTTGCGGTAAAAAAAGTCTTTGTTAACTTTTTAGGAGCTTTCCTCTGTGACGTCCGGCTCAGGAAATATTGCCATCCAAAGTGATTCTTCTGATTTTCAACAGAACGCTAAATCTGTTTCTGATGGCGACATTTCCGCAACCAAGTCTTGAAAAAGGTTATAGTTTTCAGAATTCATCAAATCTAACAAAGAGCTTTCTATTACTGAAAAAGTGAAAACCAGAATATTCTGTGAGGTCTGGTTTTCCAAATATTTATATCCAATGAACAATAGAACTAAATATCGATGCAAATGAAACAAAGTCTTCGGATGTACGAGTAGCTATTTCCGCAACCAAAGCTCGTAAGACGTTTTAGTTTTCAGTTCTGAATAGAGAATTTGCAGACCTTTCCATTGATGTATATAAGCTTTCATTCGGATTGGTTAGTTTTCGGTTTCCCAAAAGACCTCTTCATGCACATATTGTACATACATATCAGGTTAGTATTCAGGGATCCAGAATCGTTCGCCTAGTACTTCTATATAACGACTTTTACTTACAGTCCGTAAGATTTGGATAGCCTCACCTTTTGTTTTTTTTTTTTTTGCAGCTAACTGTTTTTGATGCTTTTTTGATGAGAACATAACGAAATACATATTAGATCTAAAGATAAGAGAGTTTTCTTGAGATTAAGAGAGTTTTTAACCAATCTCTTAACGTTAACGGTTTTTTTTGAGCTAAGATTGTTTGCAGTCAATAAAATGTGCATTTTTTTTTTTGTAACATTAGAATAGCCTCATTTGACTTATTACACAGTTTAAGCGAAAATTTGCCAGAGTGAGTATCGGAAAGCCATCGGGAATTTATAAATAGTTTATTTCTTCTGTTTCTATTTAATTTTTTTTCTTTAAATCGTTTAAATGAGCAGACAAAATTCATTATCTGCAACGGAAATAGCCAAAATAGAGGCCTATAGTGAGCAAGGGGTTTCTAATGGATCTATAGCTAATAAACTTAATCGAAGCCCAAAAGTGATTAACAATTATTTTAAAGATCCGTTATTTTATGGAAAAAAATACAAAGGACGTACTTCTAAAGTACTTTCGAGCCGAGACAAGCGGAATATTACAAGATTAGCTTCCAATTCTACCTACTCTCTGAATAAGATAAGGCACGGAGTTGGATTAGAAGTTAGCCGAATGACCATAAGTAGAGTCATTAAAGGTACTGGACACTTGAAGCGCCTAAAACTAAAGAAAAAACCACCACTGAACAATGTGCGTAAGTTACAGCGGCTCAATTTTGCAAGACTTCACATGGCATGGAATGCCGATGGCAGCAGCCATTCAAACGATTGGCGAAAAGTGATATTTTCAGACGAGAAAAAATTCAACTTGGATGGGCCGGACGGATATAACTGTTACTTCCATGATTTTAGAAAGGAACAGTTATTTTTAGATCGACATCATAGCCGAGAGGGAGGAGTAATGGTATGGGGTGCAATATCATTTTATGACACAATTGACTTATATTTTGTGAACTGTAAAATGACGGCGGCATACTACAAGACTATATTAGAAACAGCACTACCTCAGTTCCAGGATACTTTTGGACCGATTCCGATTATTTTCCAACAGGACAACGCACCTATCCACACTGCTGGTGTAATTAAAACATGGTTGCAAGACCAAAATATTCAACAATTATCCTGGCCACCCTACTCTCCAGATTTAAACATAATCGAAAATGTTTGGGGGTGGTTAACACGCAAAGTTTATGAAAGTGGTAAGCAGTACGCAAATAAAGAGGAGCTTATTGAAGGCATTAAAGTGGCCTGGGCACAAATTTCTTTAGATCTCCTAAAATCTTTGTATTATTCCCTAAAAGATCGCGTTTTTGACGTCATTCAAAATAAGGGTGGCTGTACAAACTACTAAAATGATGTTATTAACTACATAAAATAAATAAAAACTGTTTTCTTAAAAAAAAATTAATTTGTTTTCATTTTGACCAAAATAAACATGGAGAGGCTATTCTAATATGACAAAAAAAAATATACGTTTTTGCGACTACAAACAAAACCACCTCACAAAATTCCGGCAGATTTTAGAAATCACTTGAATTTTTTTTTATATCAAGAACTTAGTCTTACCTAATCATTAAATACACATTTCGATATATAGACATCAAAGAAGTGCCAACAAAATCTAATTGGAAAATAAATTATGTGTGAGGCTATTCAAATGTTACGGACTGTATTTATAATTTAATTAAATTCGAATAAAAAAAAGATCAAATTTAAGAAAAACGAAAAACGAACCATATACGCCGTGAATGCGTGGAGGCTTCGTTTACTTTGTGTGCCCTAGGCCCGAATTGGTTAAGGTTAGATCGAAGTGTCTGATAGCTGACACACTTAGCCCAGGATTGGTCCATTGTTATATCACATGAATCTAGAGATTTTGTCCCTACTCTTTAAACCATTTGGAGCTTCATATCACTAGGTTTCTCGAAGAAAAACTCTCCAAGATGGATATGGAGATGGGATAGAGCAGGGCATGTACATAAAAGATGAAGAACTGAATCTAACTCTTCTTCGTCAATACAGCTTCTGCAAAAATCATTTTAATAAACGCCAATCCTCGTTGCCAGCTTACCTTTAAGGCAGTCTCCAGTTATTACGAAGCTGATATCAAACATCAAACACGTAGAGCTATTCAGAACAATCATTGGCCAGATCAGTTTTACCTGGAATATCCCTATGCCGTGGCACCCAACGTAGGCGAATATTGAACTACTGCAACATCTACATAAGAGATGAACAACAGTTAAGGGCTATCATAGAGTAAGTAGAGATCGTGTCTAGCTGATAACACATGTCTAGAGCTAAGACCGGACTTATTTAATTGCCATAAGTTCCGCCCAGATTATAGACAACAATCATTAAGACGGAAAGAGAGACATAATTTTAGTCTACGAGTACACATCCCCATTAACGCCATCATCAGTTTTCGGTCCGTCGTCGGTATAAAAATGGAAAGAATCATCTTCCAAGAAATTCTTATCCTCCCAGGAAGATCTTGAAGGAAACGATGATTTGAAAGTTGTTGCCAAACTGTAGATAGTAGGATAGTGTAATCAATGTGACATGGAAGTGATCCAAGCGAATACAGAATAAGGGAATGGCCAATTTCGTTCTTGATCTATTGTAAAGAAGCTTTTAGGCGGATGGCTTTGCTCGTCGCGCGCAGGCCCAAATGGAGTCGTTCGTAGTATTCCCATTATTCGAAGTTGATCGTTCGACTTTGCTAAGCATTGTCGCTTGACTCAAATACGTGCCAAACAAAATTTATTTTTGTCCAGGGATCTTTTGGTGCAGTGTTTTTGAGGATAGAATTGTTGGTCTAGGTTTAATGGTACAAGCTGCCTCATCGCAGTTATTCACTTTTTCAATAGTCTGAGCACCGACTGCGCTTCTACTGCGATCTTTTCTTAACCTACCGCAGACTGAGACTGTAAACTTTCCAGGTATACTTTTGCATTCAAATTTTATTTTCTTCTTCGATAACAAAAACCTTAAGCCCATAGGGTTAGGTCTTAAACTAACTCTAGGAATAAATACTTAACTCTCTGGCATTAGAGCGACTTCACAACTCTACAAGAACTTTCCTTGGGTAAAATATTAGCGGCTAGATAAAGCAATGGGGTTGTATGACATTTATTTCAGTAAGTCCTTCCCCTGGGTATACCAATCCTCAGCATACGAAGAACCTTTTGTATTTCAGACAGAAAAAAAAGTTCATGCTCCTCCAAGAATTTACGACCGTAGACTGGTATGATGCGCCCTTCGCGCAACTTACTACCTACCATCATAGCAAAACTCCAATCTTAAACCTGTCCATTTGGTTAGTTTATTATTACTGTAAAATCATTCCTTTTATTTGTTTTCCTTTTGATTAAACAAGGAACCAAACCGAAACCATCAGAACTCCTCCATGCGTGCGCATTAAAGTGCAATCATTTTTTTTTCTCTCTCAAATGCATAAGAGTGTATCTTCACGCCATACCTTCAGGGGAGGGTAAAAAACTCATAATTTAACAAACAAACCGAGTCACACCCAAGTGGACTCAGGCGTTCTTCCTCCTTCCGTGGCGTGTAAATGAAATTGCATTTTCCTAGCTGCGAAATGTCTTGGATTCTTGGCAATGCTGGGGTGGGATGGTGTTTGCGTTCTTTTTACAATACATTAAATCGAATTTACATGAAGTTTAGCAAAATAATGCATTTTCAACCTCACGGATTCGACTTGAAAAATAACTAAGGATACACCTTTTTGCTGAAACTGAAAGAAAATGTGCTTGAACTAGTCGTTCTGGCTGACTGACCCCTTAGAAGAAATTCAAAAAAAAAAAAAAATTGAGACTGAAGACACCACTTTACGATAAGACTATAGAAGCAATTACAGCCATTTCCTGGAATTGTGTGCTTACGGGCAAAAGTAAATCTTAGAAGCTTAGATAACAACAAGGTAAACATGACTACACTTCACCGCCCAACCGAAGCCTTCTCCATTTTCCTTTATTGCGGGACTATGATGGAACAGCCACATACAAATGGCGCGAAAGTAAGAGCACTGTCCTTTTGGTATTTATGCTTATTTGTGTTCATGAACAGTGCAGTTATAAACGTACACAAGCAATGCACCCTTCCCAAGGCTGCAGCAGTATATGTAGCAAAAAATCTTCTTTAAGGACTACCGAGTCGAAATAGAAATGCATGCAGCAAAGAGCTCAATTCGCTTGCAGAAGTACAAAACCCTAGTGGTGCTGCAATTGGGTGTTCCTGTGCGCTTTTCTACTCTGATGGTGGTTATGACAATAATAGGAATGACGACAAGGATCATTTCCATGAAGAAGATGATAGTGATAGTGATAGTTGTCATGGCCACCTTTGTTAAATTTTTGTTTAAGGCGCTATTAAGGTTTATATATAAAATTGTAACTTGGTGGATGCGATTAGTGTCAACATGGAGATGTTTAATACCGTAGCAGTATAAACCAATTGTTGAAATAACCGCAGACTGCTCTTCCTCTCGTCCATCCAGATTATAGAAGCGACTGAGGAACAGAAAAAAAGCAACATTAAATTGTTATATTTCCACTTGTCGTTTAGGTAACAAAAAAATATATATGGTAATACTCGAAAAGTGGTTGTCTTTGAACTGAGAAAGACCGTTTGTCTAACTTTGAATATTTGTTGAGTAAAGAGTCTTAATAGAAAATATACTACGAGTTGAAGTCAGTAAAGATTTTAATGACTAGCAGGTGTGCTGGAAAATATATGATACTGGATGAACACTTTATGGGTAAACAGGGCCGGACCAACCATATGTGCAATGAGTGCAAATGCACATGGCGCAAGATTCTGGGGGCGCATTATCAGGAGCAAGAAATTGTAATTTGATCTTGCGCAAACAAATACTGTCATATCCATTTTAAACACAAAGATTGTTCAAATGATCCCAAAATAAAAACTGTGCTAAGTTATTTTACACACTAACTAAGGTCACTTTCATACGGAATCATGTGGGTTCGAGCGTGCAGGTTTTTTATATACATAGACGTAGAACGAAATTTTTAAATTTAGGCGCTTATGCCTTGGATATTGGAAGGTGTTGCAATATATTGTATGGAATTAGATATATATTGTACATTTTAGAAAAAGCTATGTGTGAACTCGTACAACTTCATTTTCACACGATTAAATATCATAGCACAAACTTGAGTGCTCAATTTTTTTTTCACATACTATTTGCAGAATATTATTGTACGTCTATTGACCACCTTTTACATCTCTGATCTCCATCACACGATGTTTGTTGTCAGCTCGCTTAAGAAAAAATTAAATATGGTTTTCATTTACTAGTGCTGTGTCGTGGCGCGTTTTCTACAAATCTTGTACAGGGCGCAAGTTTGGCTGAGGCCGGCCCTGTGGGTAAACCGCGCACGCTCCCCTAGGGTAAAGCAAGATCGGGGTATAGATACTGATTCTTATCAAATGACAACAAGATCTGGAACAACAAAGAATATCGGCCTTTTATGTACATACGTACATAATATGTCCTCACAAGAAAAGACAATATTCCAATATTTATTACAGTTCTGGTAAAACATGTCACATGTTAGGATACGAATTCGTTGGAATAAATCGTCTTGGAACTAAAATTTGAAGAACATAAGTCTATTTCTGAATGGGATCTGCATGAGAAGGTCTTTGTTGTTAACTTATTCGCCACAAACCAACAACCCAGATGTCCCTGAATCACGAGTCACGACAACATCGAAGAAGAACAAAACATATTTTAAGCCGCGGAAAGGGTATTAAACTGAAGAAGGGATAGATTTTAGATCAACACACGTCTGAAAAATAAGCAGTTGCAGGCAGAAAATAGAATTTCTGAACACAACGCACGTGTAGGAGCCACAACTAACGAAAAATGAGCACCTCGCCTATGTACACCACCGATTGCCACTCATGCGGTGAACACGAGAGTCAGTGAGTTGCCCCATCAACTCTTACTAAGATTGGTAACATTCTCTTGAGAAAAAGGCCATCTCTTTCGACTTATTCAACAAACCTGACCAATTAAACCGGTACATACACTAACCACTGACTAATCAAATTCATTGAATGAATTGTATTGGGGTTTATTGCACTGCGACCTGTAGATCTATTGTGCTTGTGCCCCCTCTTATAATGATGAGCTGGCTCATCCTACAGTTCTTCCTCCAAACCTATTGCCTTAAGGAATTTTAGTATTTGGGGCACTTTTAGAGAGGGTAGGTTGCTCTCTTCCACCTGGTACCGTCCCAGATGGGTTTTCCTTTGGTGCATGATTGGACAACACTTTCCCAGTATGTGTACCGGAGTTTCCTCATGCATGTTGCAGAATCTGCAAGTGGCACTGCTAACCACACCAAGTAGATTAAGGTATCTTCTAAGTTTACAGTGTCCTGTTAGAATACCTGTTATTATTCTTAGGTTATTCCTACTTAGGTTGATACAGTTTTCGAAACGTTGCCGGTTGTAGTTTCCCAGCAGTAGTTTCACCTGTCTCAGCCTTGGGAGTTCATTCCAGTTTTTGATTCTATTTGCCTCCTCTTCTTGTTTAATTCTGGTTTTGATGACATTTTCACCTATTCCGCAATAGGGTTCAGGCCCTGTTAGGGGAGTTGAAGCTCCTAATTTTGCTAGGGAATCTGCCTTTTCGTTTCCAAGAACACCAACGTGACCAGGTACCCAATAACGTGTGACCCTGTTCTGTTTGCCTAGTTCGCTTAGTCTACTTATGCACTCCCCCACCAGCTTAGAGTTGATGGTGTATGAGCTTAGTACCTTTAGTGCTGCTTGACTATCTGACATAATGGCAATGTTCTTGTTACGATAATTCTTTTCGAGATTGCGATCTACGCATTTCCCTATCGCGTTTACCTCGCTTGGAAGATGCTGGTGGACTGTCCCATCGGTATGGAAAGTTTGGTTTTTGCCCCAAAAATTCCTGCACCAGTCCCTTAGCTTGTTCTCGATCCATCAGTGTACCATTTGATGGTATTTGTTTCGAGTGTATAGTTTATATCCTCTCCTACCCAGTCTTCTTTGTTACTAAGCTGTGTAAGAAAGTTTTTCTCGAAATTATGTTTTTGGATCATTCCATCTCTTGGGATGTCAATAAGGTTTGTTATTGTGGACCTGTCAATTAGGTCCCTTTCTCTGAGACCGATAATTTTACCTGTCCCAGTTCCTTCCTTTGAGAACCTCATGATTCCTCCCACTCCAGCACTTCTAATGACCTCGTGTAGAGGGGATAGGTGGAGGATAACCTCAATAGCTGCGGTAGGGCAGGTTCTCATTGCTCCCGTAATACAGATACATGCGAGCCTTTGGATTTTTTCTAGGGTTTTCCTAGTTGTTGTTAATTCGGTTTTCTTGTGCCATGCAACCGTACCATAGGTAATGATGGGTCTTACCATCATAGTGTACATCCTGCAATTCTTTTGCAAATCATTAGAGCTTTTGTGGCTTTTCCGACTATATAATTTATGTGTTTGTTCCATAGGAGTTTACTATCTAGTATAATTCCTAGGTATTTTACCTCCCTCTGCGTTTCAATTACTTCACCAGTCAAACGGATAGGTTTCATATGTGGTAGAAGTCTTTTCCTGGTAAATGGTATAATTGTTGTCTTGCATGGGTTTATTGAAAGCCCTACAGACCTACTCCATTTACTTGTAATTGTTAGTCCTCTTTGGATAATATCGCAAAGAGTTTCTTCAAACTTACCTACTGCAATGATAGCGATATCATCGGCAAATCCAATGCAGTATATGAGTTTGGAGGTAAGATTTTCTAACAATTCATCTACTACAAGACTCCACAACAAGGGTGATAGTACACCGCCCTGAGGACATCCTCTCGTTGTGATCACTTTCTTTACATTTTGTCCTGCTTGTGCCTCTGCATTTCTAGTGCCCAACATTTCTATTATCCATCTGGTTATGGTGTTGGGTACGCATTTCCTAACAAGAGCTTTGCCTACAGCCTCGTGGGACGTGTTATCGAAGTCCCCCTTCTATGTCTAAGAAAGCAGCTAATGCTGTTTCCTTTACATCTAAAGCTCTTTGGATCTTATTTGTTAGTTCAAACAGGGCGGTCTTGGTTGATCTGCCCGACCTATATGCGTGTTGTCGCTGATTGAGAGGCCTACTTATTAATACTTCTGATCTTATGAAGTTGTCAATTACCTTTTCCAAAGTTTTCAGTATAAAGGATGTTAAGCTTATTGGCCTGAAAGACTTTGGATGGGTTGTGTCCTTTTTCCCTATTAGGGAATGAAGATTACCTTATTATATTAATGAGATAGGGCATAAGGAATTCTTTTCCCTTCTGCAAAAGAGCTGGGAAGATACCATCTGCACCTGGTGATTTGTAGGGTTGAAAGGTATTAATTGCCCAATCAATCCTCTTACTGTGCAAATGGTCGTGGCTATTTTCCAGTCCTCTTTGTTCGGTATGAGAGTTGTTCTATCTACCAAGTTACCATATAATGGTAAACTGCCTGGGAAGTGTGTGTTGAGCAGCAGGTTACACCTTTGCTCTTCATTTTCGCTGAACGTTCCATCACTATATACCGAAGTGCCAGTGATGTTAGTGTTTTCTCTCTTTTTCAAGAGCTTTATGCAGTCTTGCCGCTGCAGGCTTGTTGAGATATTCTCACAGAAATTTGTGAAACTATTTCTTTTGGCTTTTCTTATCTCTTTGTTATACATATATTGTCAATAACGCGGAGTAATTACACCATTCCCTTGTTCTTTTTGCTTCATTGAAGAGCTTCCTAACCTTAGTTTAGAAAGATGTTTATCCCAACAAGGGGCATCCTTCTGTCTAGTTTTTGGTTTAAGAGGGCAAGTGAGTTTATATGCCTCGTTTATTGCTCCACTAAACTCGTTAACTACAACTTCTAACTCAAGGTTACTTTTAGTCGTACTTGCTGGACCTTAGTTGTTCCAGGTTTGATTTTAGAACTTTTTGGTATAGGTTCCAGTTTGTTTTCTTAAGATTTCTGCAAGGGTATTCTCTGTAAGCAGACCTTCTAAGGTAAACACTATTATTATGTGATCAGACATTGATGGTTCATTGGATACTCTCCAATCCTTAACCATATAAGCTACGTTCGGAGTTCCGAAAGTTAAGTCTAGGACTTCTTTTCTTGTTCTAGTAATAAAAGTGGGGGTGTTCCCTACGTTAAATATTTCTAGATTTTTTACCATCATAAAGTCTAAAAGGCACTCACACCTCATCAAACTTCTTTACCAAACATTACAATTAGCAACATGCTCTTACGGTCCTGATGGAAGGAATATTTCTCAAACGGGGGTAAATGAAATGATCAAGCCCTTAAAAGGCGTCTAACTCTCCCCAACCAGATAATTATGTGATGACAGACATTTCTTCAATGACTCTGAAGTACCCTCCGAAATTTCAGCTGAAACTCATAAACACCCCTAACGGCCTAACGGGCTTTAATGACATAGGATTATCATAGGTTTCAATCCATGGAAGTCACAATCGCTAAATCCGATCTAAATTGATCTAAATGTGACGGTAACCATTAACATAACCAAACCTTTTTTCCCTTAGATCCAAATCAGTATACTTGATTAAATAGGATTTTTTTTTTCAAATTTTCGTTTGAATTTTTTTAAACATGGGAAAAATATTATATTCAAAATGTAGCTTGACGAAATTTTAATTCGCTTTGACAAAATTTCGATTTGAAAAACTATTTTCTTTGTTTTCAAAGCAATATCAAATGTTATATACATATGTACAAGAACACGAAGATGTATACTTAAAAGTTTTACTCAGAAAACAGTAAGATAAGCACGTACGCAAGTATGCAAGTTGTAATTGAGTTCTTCTGACATCAAACCCGTCCCTGGTTTGGATTTTCTATTTCAAAACATACCACAGTAAATTATCAATCCTCGAGTAATCGCAACACAAAAAGAATAATAACTATAGGATTATTACTTTTGTCTTACAACTGAATCACTTATAAAGAAAAGGATTTTAGATTTTATAGAGGACTTTGTTCATTTTTCATTTTTCATTTTAAATTCCTAGTTTTGCATTTCTCTTTGAAAACGAATTAACAGAAAGCGATGGCTTTGTGAAGAAAAAAAATGTATCTTCCACGCAGGGTTGCGAATTTTTGAATTAAAAAATCCTTAAGTCATAAGTCTATAGATGACTTGTGAATTAAAAAAATTTAATTCATAAGATATTTGGTGACTTATGAATTAAAAAAAATTAATTCACAACACCCAAAGTGACTTATGAATTAAAAAAAAATTAAATCCTAAGCTACTAAGTGACTTATGAATTAAAAAAAAATTAATTCACCAGTTACCAAGTGACTCATGAATTAAAAAAAATTAAGTCATCAGGAAGTAAGTGACTTATGAACTAAAAAATTTCAAATCATGAGCAACAAAGTGACTTCTGAATTAAAAAAAAATAATTCACCACCTACTAAGTGACTTATGAATTAAAAAAAAAATCAAGTCATCAGGGAGTAAGTGAAAAAAAAAATGTAATTCATAAGTTAGTTGGTAGATTGGAAATTTGTAAGCTTGTTTTGACTACATACATATTTAATTATTAACGAAAGCTTTCAAATCTAGTTTTTAAATCATAAGATTATCACGCTAGCTTATAAATTATACATTTCATAATTTTTCTAATCAGCATTTATCCATTAACTTATGAATTAAATTTTTTTTAATTCATAAGTCACTTAGTAGGTTCTGAATTAATTTTTTTTAATTCTTAAGTCACTAAGAAGCTTATGATTTAATTTTTTTTTAATTCACAAGTCACCAACTGACTTGTGAATTAAATTTTTTTTAATTCATAAGTCAGTTCCTAGCTGCTGAATTATAGTTTTTTTAATTCATAAGTCACTCACTAGCTTGTGAATTAAAGCCAAGCTTAAGCTAACAAATGACTTAAGCTTTTGCAACCCTGCTTCCACGTATAAGGATATTAAGAGCAATTGTGCAAAGATATCCTGTTTCTGGATTCAATTTGTGTTTCCATGTCCTTGCTATGTTATATTTTTTAGGGTGGTATACTCGTAGTTAATTGGTAAAAATATTTTATGGATTTTACTTTTTGGTTTATACATCCATACAAACGTATTTATACATGCATAAGTAGTTGCAGTACGTAGGACGAAATTCGTCTGTCTCTTTGTCAAGATTCAAAGACAATGTTGAAATTTAATATAAGCTGGTGGCATATTTGTGGATAAAAGCTTATAGCGGCTATGGACATACAGTGTTGGGCAAAACTAAAGCACTAAAAAATATCACATTGGAAACATACAAATAAAAAGTGAAAACACTCGTGAAACTTTTATATTTTTTAGTTTTTCTTAATCACAACATATTATTCTTTATTTTACAGCTTTTAATTTGACTTTAAATCTTAACATTTTTCTAAAAAATAAAAATAGTTCAAAACTCATTAAGAAGTAGCTGGACAAAACTAAAGCACATGTACCATGTTTCTGCTTACAGTTATCGAATTTTACCGCTTACTTCTTAAATGCTAGGTACTACTCGTACCTTCACTTGTTATTTTATCAAGCATATTCTAGGCAAAACTAAAAAAGTTAATGGCGGATCTTTGATGGTGCTAACGGTCAAAGCTAATGAACAATTAAAAATTTAAATACAAATTATTAAAATGGCGCGTAATGAATATTCCAATAAATTAAAAGAGAAAATAGTGTCCGACTTTCAAAGTGGTAAATCCATTACATTTATTGGCAATAAATATGGTATAAGCCATATGGTTATTTCTCGGATAATAGCTCGATTTCGTGTTCGGGTTTCTTTTCAAACAGTTCACAATGGTGGTAGACCTTGATAAACCACGTTGAATTGCGATAAAAGAATAATGAGGTTAATCAGTAAGGATCCTTATATTACCTCTAAAAATAAAAAAAACTAGACTTATAAATCTCCTGTAGAACGATCCGGCGAAGAGCGGTTGATAGCTGCTGGAAAGCTCGTCGTGCTGTAAAAAAGGCCATTTATTAACTTCCCATAGGGAGTTATTGTAATCGGTCCGATTTGTCAAATTGGAATTTTTGACATTTCTCGACGTTTCAAGGTCCCTAGAGGCTATATCAATCATTTTTAGAGAGATGTCTGTGTGTGTGTGTACGTACGTTCGTACGTTCGTACGTTCGTACGTGCGGACGTTCGTACGTTCGTACGTTCTGGTACCATTTTTCGTCGTCGATATCTCAAGAACGAGTAAAGATATCGACTTCAAATAAATTTTGTTTAATAGATAATAACTTTGAAAGAGCCTGAAAGGGCGTTTATTAAAATTCAGTGAGTAGTTTTTTCACTATAACGGTTTAAAAAAAAAGTAAAAATTTTGGTTGGTTTGAAATATCTCACGAAAAAATAACGCTATTGATTTCAAATAAAATTTAATGTACTCATTATAAGGTCTTACAGATTTGGTATGAATTTGGAAAAAAATGAACATACCGTTATTTTTTTAAATAAAAAAAACTGAAAAAAAAAATTCATAACCCAGATATTCTAAGAACGGAAAACAATTTGAAACTCAAAATAATTTTATTTTATGAAAAATAATGTGTTTGACAACTGGTGAAAATTTAAAAAAAAAAATCAGTTTACAGTTTTTTTACAAAAAATAAAAAACTATATAAAATTCTATTGAAAATTGGTAAAAATTGTTTTTCGACTCAAATTTCTCGAGAACTAGTAGTGATATTGACTTCTAATTTAGTTTATTTTATACATAGTATAATTTTGTACAATTGGTAAAATTTGACAAATATTGAATTAATAGTTTTTTTTTAAATAAAAAAACTATTAAAAATTCTAGTGAAAACTAGTTAAAATTATATTTCAAGTCGAATTTCTTGGGAATGAACACCGATAGTGCCTTCTAAAGTATGTTGTTTAATATTTTATTTATTTATTTATTTATTTACAATTCAATTAGATTACTTAATCTATTAGACTATGATAAAAAGTACATAATTTTATTGTTGATGGGGACTATACGAATGTTTATAATACATCTAAAGTATAAAAATAAAATATTTATTGTCTTACATTAAATAAGCATATATAATTACAATTAGGAACAATTTATTCAAATATTATTTAAAACATTTGATTTAAAAATGTCTCTTAAACAATTGGAAAAAAAATCAACCCTGTTACAAATTAAATTTGCCTCCCTGATGCAACGGGAAATAGGTTCATTTCGACCATAATTGCTACAATGAAACTGTTCATAAATTAAAAATCGACAACGTGTTGTTCTGGATGGAGCATTTCCTCCAGTCAATAATGATAGTAGTGGAGGACAATTAATATGATAAGTTATGATGTCTCTAATAAACATCACTGAAAAGTATACTCTACGATCTTGAAGAGATTGTATTCCAAACAGCAAACACCGAATACTATAAGATGATCTTGGATTCCTCCATTTTAACTTGAAGAAGGCATATCTAGTGAAATTCTTTTGAACTCTCTCGATCCTATCTCTTGAATTATTATAATAAGGATTCCAGACTATGCTGCAATACTCCAGAATCGACCTTACTAAAGAATTGAATAGTGATTTTAAGGTATAGGGATCTGAGAATTCTCTAGTGTTTCTTTTGATAAATCAAAGCATTTGATTGGCTTTGTTAATCATATAGTCATAGTGAGGTAAAAATGACAAGTTGGTATCTAAGATAACTCCTAGGTCTTTCTTTTTTCTCACTCTTTCTAACTTAATGTGATTGATACTATAATCAAACAAAATTGGGTTGTGATTTCTGAAGCACGACAAGACTTGACACTTCGAAATATTAAGTAGAAGTTGATTCTGTTGACACCAATCATTTAATCTTGCTTGATCTTTTAAAAGAAGAAAACAATCAGATGCACAGCTTATTTTACGATAAAGTTTGAGGTCATCCGCAAAAAGGAGGCAACTTGAATCATTAAAAATATTAGGAATGTCATTTACAAACAACAAAAAAAGTAATGGCCCTAAATGACTTCCTTGTGGAACCCCTGATGAAACAGTGATGTTATATGAGAACGAGCAATCAATTTTAACTTTTTGGATTCTACATGACAAATATGATTTTAGCCACTTCAATAAAGAAGAGTGAATACCTAAAGAAGATAATTTGTGGAGTAAGACCTTATGATTTATTCTATCGAATGCTTTCGCAAAGTTAGTGAAAAAAATATCAGTTTGGCACATATTTTCCATATTAGATATTATGTCATGAGTAATTAAAGCTAAGTTTGTCGCGGTTGACCTACCTGACATAAAACCATGTTGAAAAACTGAAATGTGGCTACGAAATAAATCTGAAAGTTTGTTACAAACTAGTTTCTCGAATAATTTTGGTAAGGCGGAAATTTTACATATTGGTCTATAATTAGTGATTTCCTGCCTCGATCCCGATTTAAAAATTGGAGACAAAAATGAGATTTTCCAGGTATCCAAAAATTTGCCTTCGGCGAGTGAAAGATTAAAAATTATCGAAAGTGGTTTAGCTAACGCAATTGCACAATTTCTTAAAAGACTAGCAGGAATCCCATCGGGTCCCTCACCTTTATTAGGATCTAATGCAGATAGAGCCTCTTCAATTTCTAAACGACTAATGTTGACCGAGCCGATGTCTACAATTCTATTTACAAAAGGCATCTCCTGGATGGAAGGAGCATCTAAAGAATACACAGATTGAAAATAATTAGCGAATAAATTGCATATTTTTGGTATCTCACTAGTAGTGGTGTCGAGATAATTCATACAACTAGGTATTCCATTAGACTTTCGCTTCGAGCTTATGAAATTCCAAAAATGCTTGCTGTTTGATTTTAAATCACTCTCAACCGACAAAAGATAGTTTCTATACAGAAATTTATTTAAGATTTCGAACTCACGTTGGCGATTGAAGTAATTAATTTAATCGCAGTTCCATACTATCTTTGTTATTTTTATATGATTTGTACGCTTTATTTTTTTTATTTTTTAGATTATTTAACCTCTTGTTATACCAAGCCGGGCTGGAATTAAATTTTAATTTTCTTTTAGGTACATATATATCAATTGCATCCCTTAAAATGCTTATAAATTCAGAATAGATATTTACTAAGTCCGATGAACTAAGAATATTATGCCAAGATAAAGATAAGAAATAATCACCCATTGCATCATAGTCAGCTTTTTGAAAATTATAAACATACTTATTAAAATATATTTCTTTCTTTAGAAAGTGATAAAAACAAATGTTTCCGTCAATTGCAACATGATGGATGGAATTATCAATGATCGGGAAGTTGGACTTGTCAAGAGAAATTAAAAACTCACTATCCACAAAAACTAAATCAAGTATCCTATTAAGGTCATTACTTTGATTATTAATCTGAATTAGATTATACTGACCCAAGAAGTCTATAACAAAAGATTCTAATTCAGTTGAAACATTAAAAGGAACTAAACATTTGTCTTCCAAGTCCAACGTCCATTCAATGTTACAAAGGTTAAAATCACCTGCAATTAAAATATGTTGCGAACTTTTAAGATTATCCAATATTGATTTTAAATTATTTAAGTGAGCGCTATATAAATCTAAATTACTCTTAGGAGGAATATAACTGGCTGAAACAAATAATTCAGATTCACCTATTTTAACACATATAACAAGTTGATCAATATCAATGTCCAAGTTGGAAGAGTTTGATTCCAAAATAATTTGACTACATGTCAGTGAAGCACGAATCGCAACCAACACTCCTCCACCTCTTTCCATACCTGTCATTAAATTAGATCTATCTTTTCTAAATACATTATAATAATTGGAGAAGCATTCAGTACTTAAATGATTATCTGTTAACCAAGTTTCCGTTAAGATAATAATATCATACGTATCTGAAGAAAATGATAAAAAATATGATTTAATCTGGTCCTTAACCCACCAACATTTTGATAATAAAAAGATAAGTTTTCACAACTACTTGACAAAACCTTCGGCAAGGCAACAGCAGCAGCAGCAGCAGCAGCAGCAGCAGCAGCAGCAGCAGCAGCAGCAGCAGCAGCAGCATCAGCAACAACAGGAACAATTTGGATATCGAGATTTTCATCTCTGTCAGCATCAAACGACGTTAGGTTAAATTGACTGGTAAGGGAACATTGTCGTTTTTTGGGTGATTAACGAATGGTTTTACTTTAACACCCCAAGGCCATATCGAAGCATCACTCATTAGCTGATCAAAACAGTCTGAAGGAACACTTAATTTAAAGTTAATGTATTTAATTTCAGATGGGGAAATGCCCTTTTTTACAAGTTTAAAGCATTTAAAAGCATTGGAAGGTATATTAGATTTAGATGCGATGTGTTTGATAAGATCATCTGGAAGTGTATCTTTTTTAAATTTAGTAACATGCAGCCATCTAGAAGAAGTTAATGCATTGAGAGAACTACAGAACTACATCGATACCTTCCCGTAAGAATGTATACTAAGCGACATTTCTAAAATTGTTCAGGAAACGAAAAAAACGAAGAAAGTTCTAGTTGAATCATAGTGTGCTAAGAGACAATTTTGGTTAAACTAAGTGACACCTAACAAAATTTTTTGTTGCTCACGACAATGAGATCTTTATTAATGTCGCTTAGCATAATTTTTTTGGCGGATAATACAAATTTCAGGGGGAAACATTATTTTAATGAGAAAACATGGCAGTTGATAATTTTTTTTTATCTGTGCTCTAGTTTCCTTTTCATGCATAATAGGTTGGCGAAACCCAGGCCAAAACGTGGCCCTTAAGATAAAGTATATTTCCTCATCAAAAAGTCATTTTCGAAAAAAGTGTCGCTTAGTACATTCTTACGGGAAGGTATCGACATAATACAATTATTAACATATGGTTAAATTTTGACAGGTATCGAATTGACAGTTTTAACAAAAATATTTCGTTTTTAATTTTTTTTCAATTAAAATATTTGGAACCGAAGTAAAAAAGTAATTTCTATAATATAATACATAATTTTATAATTTTATTATCAACTTAGTTTTTAGAAGAATGTATATGTAGGTACTGTACATACGTATATGAATAAGGTTGTTCAGTTGTACCCAAGTCCCACATATTCAAATTCCATTAATAGCTATGGTAAAATTGAAGAAAACGTCACAATATGTTTTTATCTTTTTGTCCATGAAAAAGATACTCAAGGTTTTCTTATGTGTAGCAACACAGATATATTAAAAAACACGGAAATCTATATACTTCAGTATATAATATGTACCTACCAACCTTCGTAATTATTACAAGAAATTTAACATTTTAAATAGAAAAGTTTAAAATTAGTTAAAAGCATTTTCTGTAAAAAAAAACATAAAATGAGCGACTAAGTATCCTCATCATCAACAAAACAAATCAAATTTCCTAATATTATAGTATGCCACAAGCATCATCGATTTTTAAAATAGGAGTCATTGTATATCCAGTGCAGATCACAGCCTTTCAATCCGGAAAAACCACAACAAGAATTACACTATGAAACCATCTACTTCGATCTTCCATCTACTGCTCTATGATCGAAGTATGTATACAAAATATCATACCAATTACCACAACATACCACTAAATTGGTGAAAGATTGGCTTAATTAAGGTAATATTACGGTTATAAAGTGACCAGCGCGATCCCCTGATCAAAACTTCACAAAGAATCTATGGGAAATTGTAGATCAGAGGATTGATCGAACAAAATGTAACAATTTTGACTCCGTACTTGACAACTAGTACAAATTGCTTGGGAAAACATCCCCATACAAATAATTGACAATCTCATTGCCTCCATGCCTCGTCGATGTGATGCAATCACCAAAAATAATGTTTACACCACCAAATACTAAAACTTTTTTTTAATTTGTTTTGGATATGAAATCAAAAATGTGCTTTAGTTTTGTCCACCTACTTTTTAATAAGTTTTGAACTATTTTTATTTTTTAGAAATATGTTAAGATTTAAAGTCAAATTAAAAGCTGTAAAATATAGAATAATATGTTGTGATTAAGAAAAAATAAAAATTATAAAAGTATCACGAGTGTTTTTACTTTTTATTCGTATGTTTCCGATGTGATATTTTTTAGTGCTTTAGTTTTGTCCAACACTGTATATTGTGTCCTTTGTCACTTGGTATGCAAGGTGAGCAAGAGTGTTTTTTAATAACATAATTGATAATGTTGATCATGTACTTGTTATTGAGAATATAAAATGTGTTTTTTTATGTGTAAACATCTTTGCCGGCGGTAGAGTGAATTGAAAACGTGGGTAAAACTTATACGTTCCGTGTAGACCGTTACAGTTACACATTACGATTACACGTTTCCTGCAGCAACCTACCTTACCGACGATTGCATTTAAAACCCTGTTTACATTGGAAATATTGCATACTTACGACATCGTGTTTACATTGGGAACTTTGAGTACTGAAATCACGATTTTTTTACTTTCCATTGCTGGCTAGAACTAAATTCAATCTCCCAACATTTCTTCAACACTCGACCAATATGTCAAAAAGACGAAAGACAAAACAGCAGGTATGTATAAATTTTCATAGCGGGTTCATTTAATGTCTTAAAAAAATCCACTTCAAGTTAGTGGTGGACTATTACATTTTATTTTATGCTCCCAAAAAATGCATTTTCAGAGTTGACATTTAAAAATCGGAAAAATGTTGTTCAGGGTAATCAGTGCACATCTGCAATGAAATATTTTCGAAACGTCAAAATTAAATTAATGTCCTTTATCTGTCATACCATATAATTAATTTAATTATCGAATTAAATATTTTATATTATATCAAAATATACTTTATATTATAGATCGTTTTCTTTCTGTCAAGCCATGAACTGGATGATGACTACGACTTCAATGGATTAAAAAATTTAGTTTTTCCCGCCTATAAACATATATTTACTTTGACAGTTTTTATTACAAGATGGGAATGATGTCAATCGGTTTATAAATCTCTGACAAATGGAGTAAGATAAAGTACAGAATTAAAAAAAAAAATGCGGCGGATTTAGCTTAGTGTGAATACCGTCTATAAAAAATAAAAAAATAAGGAGCCTGATTTCATAAGTTTGTTTTTCGTCTTTTTGACATATTTAGAGTGATATGAAGAAATATTGCGGATTGAAGCTATGTTTCTACACCCCTCACTCCAACTGTCAAAAAGACGAAACGAAAAAAAAAGAATCGTGTAATCAGGATCCAAAAGTCAAACTGAATTATCAAATTTTATCTGTGCTCTTAGTTGGTCCTCCATGGTCAAAATTCTAATGAGAAGTGATGTTTGACGAATGTGAATTTCTCTTGTTTTTCATCTATCCATCCATCCATTAAATATTCATATTAATAAAGCCAATTTCATGAAAATTAAAAAAAAAATATTCTGCGTTTAATTTTAAATTAAAGTTTCCCGTCTCAAAAAAAGATATTGTGTTAATTAAGAGAAGCTTTTCTTTTAGTTTCAGAATATAATAGAGTTTTTTTTATGCATATGCATACTTTCCTTGAAACAAGCTTATAACCATAGACAGAAAAAGATTAAAAATTCCTTGTGTACTCAAACGTTATTTCATTAATATAAATAACTTTTAAAATGATGTGATTTAATTCCTTGTTAACGCTTTTTGCAAAAGTTTATTAATAATTTATTGGAAGTGTTAATATGGATAGTATACCTAATTAATGAGTTTTTCCTCTATGTGGTTTATAATTTGTACTTCAAAATTTATCAATTGATGTACGATAATACTTTTAAAAGAACCTAAGGGTTTTCATATTAAGGGTAAACAAATTATACCTATGCATAGTCCCTTGATGCGCTTACTAATTATTGAAATGCTGGTAGATATATGTTCATATGTACATACAGCTTAAATCAAGTTTCAATGCATTCAGTTGTCCGTCAACTAGAAACTCTATGAAAACACCCAGGATTTGCCTCAGTTTGTAGATTTGGTCTATGCTGGATCTGGCGGGCTAGAAGCCACACTGATACTTGTTGATAATATTGTTGTAGAATGAATTAAGGCGTCATAAGGTTCATTGGCTTGTGTATTGTATGTGACAATTAGCAGGGATATGTCTTCATAGATCATGCAGGACAGTATTTCATTTTTTGTATAGATGACTTGGCCCATCAGGTACGCTACTCTCCAAACTTGGTTGAAAATCGAATGCCTCCAAAAAAACATCACCTTCGTATTTGTAGGGCTCTGGAGCCAAGCAATTAGATCCTGTATTTTTGTTATTGCTAAGCCAGCCACGTTTATATCGGAACTGGTACTTCAATGACTGTAAGTGGATTATATTCTTGCCCTATTGCATACTCTACATAATACCAATTTTTTAGCTGCTTGAAAAGATCTACTACTCGTTATTTCTTAATAAAAACAAAATTTCTCAAAATATCTTGGAACCTAGTATTAAAAACCCGCATTGCGAAGCCTTGAGTTCTCAAAACCAATTTTAAAGAGTTCAGATTTTTCTGAAATTGGAAATACATTATTTTGTGAACGAATCTGTAGAAAAGTTTTTTTTTTTAAAAAATATATTTTTTCTTTAATTTCGAAAATATATAAACTTGTTGGGGAAATAATTGAAATTGACCAGGCCGTTTATGGTAAGGCCGAACGGGCAGGCAGAATTGTGATAACAACTTTTTCGTTTTGCATATACATTACGTTGAGTTCGATTTTGTTTTTACACACCCCATTCTATCGACTCTCTTCTTGCTCCCGCTGTCAAATTAACGTTGCCTAAAGCATCACCTCACTTTTAGAATCCTCTAGTTCCTCCTGTGGTTAAAATCAAGAAGAATGTTCTTTCACGCTTCACAGACCATCGTATTTATCCGAACGTGCGCTTTATTTAGCATATCTTCATGACAAACAAGATTCTGTCTAGGTTTATGCTGTAGCTAGAACTAACTTAATGGTATCTATTCATCAAGAAGGTCTTCCTACTAACACAAGAGAGCTCTTAAAAATATATATTCTATTTCATAAAACCTTCAATTTATCTCCTTTTGATGTTGAAATTGGTACCCCTTGGCATAATGGTTAGTGCGTTGGACTGTCATGCGGAAGGTCTCGAGTTCGATTCTCAGCCGCTGCAAGAAAGTTTTTTTTCAGGAGTGTACTGCCTCTTGCGAGGAATTGACAAATTCTCCAAGAGTATCTCTTGTCATGGAAAGTGCTGCTCATTGGCCGTTCGTAATCGGCAGAAAACTGTAGGTCCCCTCTGTTCCTGGTAACACGCACCTAGGAATGGTTGAGAATAAGTCACTAGGTCCTGGTTCACTCCGAGCTGTTGCACCATCAAATTTATTTTTTATATATTATTTTTTATTTTTTATTATACGTCAATTCTAAAAGACTTTCACAACTACATAAAAATCGAAATAATACTTATAATAAAAATCCTTTTTGTTCCTAACCCTAAAATTTAAAAGTTTCAAAACACCAATTTATATCTGTCTACTACCAGAACGTAAGAGGCTCACGTACAAAAGTTCGTGACTTCAATCTTCCACTATTAATTTAGCAAGTGGTAAACGATGAACTTGACTTCTTTTCATCTAATGCCAACTCCGAAAAAAAATAGACAAATAGATCTTAAATTTTATAACAAGATCTTCGCTAACGCTGAAATTCCATCATCGTTCACAAAATCAGTTATCTTCCCCATTCATAAAAAAGGCGCTTTTGAAATTGCAGAAA
This sequence comes from Philhelius festivus, assembly GCA_963931855.1. NCBI lineage: Eukaryota > Metazoa > Arthropoda > Insecta > Diptera > Syrphidae > Philhelius > Philhelius festivus. Next base: position 48,216,324 of record OZ007555.1, on the reverse strand, counting down.
ACTATCGAGGCATATCATTTATGAACGCGTTAGCCAAAATATTCTGCGGTATACTTGTGGAGAGACTTGAGAAATGGGTGAAGAGGAAAAGTATTCTTTCAAATCTTCAAGCCGGTTTTAGAAAGCATTATTCTGCAACAGACCACGTTTTTTCACTTTCTTCAATTGTTAAAGCCTTCCAAGCACGGAACAAGAAAGTCTACTCATTCTTTGTAGATTTCAAAACGGCCTTCGATCGGGTGAATCGTAACGCACTTTTATACAAGCTTTCACAGTTGGGTATTTCTTCTAAATTCCTGTGTATAGTTAAGGAAATGTACGATGGAACCAAAGCAGCGGTATGGGATGGTGCAATATTCTCAGATTGGTTTGAACCAACTACTGGAGTAAAGCAAGGATGTCTTCTCAGCGCGTTACTGGTCTTTCTTTTTATCAATGACATTGTTGAAGAACTACCTGAAGGCATAAGGATAGCTAATTTGGTTATAAATGTTTTATTATATGCCGATGATCTTGTAATACTGTCTGAATCACCGGAAAATCTTCAATTAATGATTAATCGATTGGCATCTTACTGCAACAGATGGGGATTAAAGATTAATACGGACAAATCGAAGGTTATGGTATTCTCACGCTCCTCTCAAAGGCAAAATGTCAAAAGGTGGTATTACAATGGCAATCTACTAGAAGTAACCAATGAAATTAAGTATCTAGGCGTAAAACTTAACTCTACTTTGAACTTAAGCAACCATCTAAGAGAAAAGGCCAACACATCACAAAGCCTATTGAATTCTTCATGGAGAAAAGTGTTTTCGAATAGTAGAATAATTCTTTCTGCCAAGTACAAGATATACGAAGCAATTGTAAAGTCAAATCTCTGTTACGCGTGTCAAGTCTGAGGTGTAGATGAATATGAACATATTGAACAATTCCAGAGAATTTTTTTAAAAAAACTCTTCAATTTACCTCGAAACACACCAAACTATGCAATCTACCTGGAAACAGGAATACCTAAATTTCTAACAAGTACCCTTAAAGCGCAGGCTGATTTTATTATTAAGACATTAGCGCATGACGTCTCGAGGATAACAAAGATAATGCTCTTATACGAATTAAGGAATAAAGACTGGCTGACTGCTAAGTGGGAAAGGTTAGGAACTGCTTGTGGTGAAACACTACACATTGCCTTAAATAATCCCATCAACTTAAAAAAACAACTGTACCGTATATTTAATAAAAATGAGGACTTGACGCGAGAAACATTTGTTATAAATGGCCGTGAATCCAACAGTAGATTGCTATACTCTCAGCTTAATTACAATCTTGAGAAGAGAAACTACTTTAACGATTCCTTAACATACCGAGAGATTTCTTTTATTTTTAAAGCAAGATGTGAACTACTCAGCTTAAATGGATGACCTTATAACGGCAGCTTCGACCAGTTCTAGGGCCTAACTTTGTAATTCGATTCTAAAGTTATCTCGTTCGAATTCGGAAAATATGTACTGTGTTATTTGAAAATCGGAAATTGAAATCCGAGTTTCATTTATCTAGATACATTTGCTCGAAATTCGGAAATGTCGTACTTGACAACTCTGAAATTTCATTCGATATCTATTATCTATCCGGAAAAGTTTTGATATAGATAAAATGTAAGTACATTTATTTTAAAATTATAAATTAATTGAAGAAAACATGATAAATATTAATATAATGATATTTTTGATGATTTTATCTTATTTTAAAGGGAAACCAAGAACAAAAATATGAATACAAAACAAATTCAATTTGAAATTATCGTTGATTTTATGTGTTCTCATCCGGATTTGTCTAAGGGATATTTAAAAACTGCGGACGCACGGAGAACTTCAAATAATCTGTGGAAGCGTTTAGCAACCGATTTGAACGCAGCTGGTCCACCAATCTGTGAAGATTATGCGTGGAAAAAAGTAAGCTTTTAAAAGTGATTGATCATTCTCGTACAAATTCAAAAATAATTATTTTAAAAATTATAATATTTACAAGGTTTGGGCCGACTATAAAAACAATATAAAGTGCAAAGCACGAAAAAATAAAAATGGTATTTCGTGAACAGAAGGTGGTCCGTCTAAGTATTGCAGTTTCAATGATTTAAAAGAAAAGGTAATAGCGTTGCTGCAGATAGATGAGGCTGTAAATGGAGTGGTAGGAACAAAGGATTTTGGATCAGGAAATGAAAACGGAAAAGAATCAACAACTGATGACGAAATTGAACAGATGTATGAAGCCATGATGATGGACTCGGATATACGAGCAACGGAATCCCGCAAGGAAAATGCCACGCCACTTACTTCGAACCCTAAAGTTTTTCCAAAATCAAAACAAAACTTACAAAAAATACAAGTAGAGAACCAAATCGAATACCAAAAAAATTCTCACAAGATGTTTAAAGAAATAAACGAAAATTTAAGAAACATTTTAAGATATAAGAGAAAGCAATTCGACTTGGATGTGAAGTACAAAAAAAAAACAGCTAGAACTTGACGAGAGGAGATTTGAGCTAGAAAAAGAAAAATTGGAATTTAAGAAAAAAAAATGAAGTAAAAAAAAGCAGAATTAATGTTACCAAGTTAGAGTTAAAACGGCAAATTTTGGAGTTGAAGACGAAGAACCAGCCAAAAAATTAAACTTGATTTTAGTTCAAATTAAGAATTCTTTTTATTTGTTTCTTTAAAATAACTATTTTTCTTTATAATAAAATTAATTCAATTGTTAATATGTATATGTATGTATGTATCTACTTTACTTAATGCCTTAAGTTATTTTTTATGTTGTCTCTTATCGTTTTAGCAATATTTAAGTAGTTTTGGTCGCTTGGTCCTAGACCATCATGGTAAGAAACAACATTGTTTATATTAGATTAGTCCTCCCTTTCTTGAGGGGAAGTTCAGGAGGATCTTCAACATTGTATATTAAACAAATATTATGAAGAGCACAACAAACATTTAAAATTTCAGTAACTTTCTCTGGGGCATAATGAATTTCCCTCGCTGCAAGTAGACGCGAAATCTTGCTTTCAAAACACCAAATACCCGTTCTATGGTGGATCTAGCCTTAGAAAATTTGTCATTAAACAATGATTCCATTGAATTTTCGGGGGCATTCCGATATGGTACTAACATCCATGGTTCGAGTGGATATCCGGAATCTCCTATGAAGTACAACGCTTATATCATAATTTTTTTCATTTAATAAATAAAAATGGTTACCAATAATCCAAGTTGATCTGTCTCCGTTTTTGAAGTTGTTTTTAAGATATTGCAGCTGATTGGAAAGATTCCAAACATGTGAGTCGTGAGATGCTCCACCGTATCTTCCATTAACAGCTCGGATAATCATTCGGTGATCACATATCTAAAAGAAACAAAGCTCCATAAATAAATTAAAAGAAAGAACTAGATTTAAGAATGAACTTACCACAATTGCATTTATGCTGTGCTTCATTATAATATTGACATTAAGATATCTAGCTTCTACTCTGAGATCCAAAATTATTTTTCTTAAACCATTCCACTTATGCCTCAAAAGAACTTTGCTTCCTCCCCTTCTTGGTACAACAAAGAACTTTGCTCACTAAGGAATAAAAGCTTTGGAAAAATATCTGAGGTCGAGGTCTAACCAAGACTTCTTTAATTATGAATCTTTTCATAATAACTTCTCCAACTAGTCTGAATCTCTCTACTCCAGTCCCCTTATTTAAACCCAAGCCGCTTTTATTTCGAATCCGAAACATTGAAATACCTGAATTCCTCATCAACAGATCCAAATATTATTTTCAACCTTTTTGGTGCTTTCTTTAGTCAAGCATTTGTTTCTAATAACACTGATGTAGATGAAAACTACGTCAATTATATGAGCAACTGCACTCAAACTTAAGTCCTTAAGAAATGTGTCTCTGAACTTGCCACAACTCTCACAGCTCTTTTTGAATTATCTCTTATGGTGTGTTTCCTATATAAAGGGTGGTTAAATTTTAAGGACCGATGTTGAATGTGAACCACGCCTAAACGTCAAGTTTTTTTCTGCATTTCATTTGGCATTTCTCAATTTCAGACTAATTCAATTTGATCCATGGAAAGATACACAATCGAGCAACGCGTTAACACTGAGCCTCCACTCGAAATAAATGATTGCAAGAAATGTGTCATGTAGTCAATATTTCTTGTGGAGCCCCCTTATGTCTCGATTTTTGTTATTTTTAGACATAATTTTTTCTATTTATTTCTTGTCTTCGTAGAAGAAATAAATGCAGATATAAATTTTGACGTTTCGTGACTCGTGGCTTCACTAGACACAAATTTCTCACAAGACGTCGAGTCTTGACACCAATTCCCACATTTTCATGTAACATTCCTTCATTTCATTGACAAACTCATGTTATGTTTTCACTTCGTATAGAAATTATGTCCTGTTCAGACAAGATGTAATTTTTCTACCATTTACTGTCTGTTGAAGTACATACTTACATAATGTTTGCAGGCCAAAATTAACATTAAAAGAATTAATGATAATTTTTTTAAATTAGTTAGGGCATTCAGAGACTTTTCATGCTTGTGGGACTACTCAATTATGTCTCGGAGCAAATGTTATTCAAGGTCGTGCACATCTCTTTTGCTCAAAAATGGATTGACCCAAAACCTATGCTTCCTTTTGTATTCTTCCCGTCTTGCCTCTTCCAGTTGTTCCATTGCGCTTATCGCTAAAATCAAACGACGTGACTAACCTGCTGAGATTATGGCGAGGAATGAATAATCAGGACATAATTTGCCCACAGAGTTAAAGAAATATAAACTTCAGATATAGTGTCTGATATAATGTCAGAAATAAATATTGCTAATGGGGGTGCGGCGTAAAGTTATTCAGGCTTATTATGAAAATAGGCGTTCAAATCAAAAGGCATATTGTGCACTTCGTAATTCTTCGGTCAATTTAATCGCCCAAATGTGCGTACAATCGGAAAAATCGTGCAAAAATTTGAGCAAACCGGCCCTGTAGGAGATGTGAAAACACCAGTGCATGCTCGTATAGCCCGTACTGCAGAAAATATTGCTGCTGTTGGCGATAGTGTGGCTGAAGAGCCACCTCAACTCGTAGTCGTGCCCAACAATTGCACCTCTCACGCTCATCGTTGATGAACATTTTGCATAAAGACTTGCATTTATGTACACTGTTACAAGGTACAATTGACTCAAGAACTAAAGCCTCTTGACCATTTTAAGCATCGTCAATGGTCAGAATGGTGGCAAGAAATGGCAACAGTGGATGATCAATTTTCGAAGAAAATCATCTTCAGTGATGAGGCACATTTTCAGCTCAGTGGATTCGTCAATAAGCAGAATTGCCGCATTTGGGCGAATGATAATCCAAGAGTGATTGTCGAAAAACAAATGCACCCACAAGGAGTAACTGTTTGGTGCGGCTTATCGGCTGGCGGCATCATCGGGCCGCATTATTTCCAAAATGAGGCCGGTCAGGCAGTTACTGTGAATGGTGTTCACTATCGTGAGATGAGATGAGAATTGGAAGATATGGATGTGGACGATATGTGGTTTCAACAGGACGGTGCCACTTGCCACACAGCTAACGAAACAATGGCTCTTTTGCGCGACAATGTCAATTGGCGGCCAAGATCATGTGATTTGACACCGTTGGTCTTCTTTCTTTGGGGTTATTTGAAAGAAAAGGTGTACGTCGATAAGCCAGCAACAATTCAACCTCAACTATGCCTCAGCGTCATCGAAAATTTGGACCATCGGATGGAGGTTTGCCGCCGAAGTCGCGGCGGCCATTTGGCCGATATTTTGTTCCATATAATTGAACCATACCCATACCATATTATCATAATAAAAAGAAATGACAATAATTTCCTAAATAATTTGTGTTTTATTCAAAATCAACATCGGCCCTTAAAATTTATATTTACATATATTTAATTTTATCGATATATATATATACAAAAGTTCATTTTTAATTACACTCAAAATATGTTCATATGTTATTTACAATAATTAATTTCTTAAGTCTATCTTATTAATCTGCGATCACAAAAGAGGCTCTGCTTCGTTAGGTTGGTTATGTTTTCTAAGGTCTAAATTTTTTTCTTATTATTATTTATGGTATTTATGATTTTTACGTCAGCTTGAGCAGTGCTAATGGTCGTTGGCTCGTGTGGTGATGAAGGGGTGGATATGGGTCATTGTTGATTGCTGTCTGGTCTTTTGGTGGCTTCAACCTCTGTTGTGCTGCGTCCGTGCAACATCATAGAAGTTTTCGAAGCTGTCTTCTCCAGCTATTCCAAATGCTTGGTCGATCATGGAGAGCACCTGGAGATATCGGTCGTCTGTGGTTGAGTTACCTGTAATTAAATTAATAAGAGGACTGGGATGGGTTGGGATTTTTCTCAGCATCTTAGTGCTCAGATTGTAGATATATTTGTCAATCGGGACAATTCCTGAAGCTTTGTATAGCTTTTCATTGCTATAATAGCGGTAAGAGTTGGGTTTTCGGTGAAGGGAGGTGCAATGGCGGAGAGCTTTTCCCTCGAATAATTGGAATTTTTTCATATAAGTGGGGCTTATTGTAAACCAAATAGGGAAACAATATGTTAATATTGGGCGAATGAGTTGCTTGTATAGCAGAAGCTTCGTCCTGGTTTGGAGACCACCCCTCACTTTCATAAGGGGACGTAAAAGTGATAAGGCATAATTTGCCTTACGAAGTGTGAATTTGGTGTGTTGGTTAAACTTGAACCTTTCGAAGAAGTGAACTCAAAAGTATTTAACATTTTGCTTGGGGGTGATAACTGTGTTATCAGGAAGAGTCAAGGAAAGGTTTTTGCATTTTGTTGCTGGGCCATTACGCGATGGTCGTCTAAAACAGATTAGTTCTGTTTTAGAGGGATTGACTTTAATTCCCCATTGGAGATAATATTCCCATAGTCTAAGGATGTGTGCCTTAACTCTTCGGAGGGCTACGTCAGGGTTAATGGATGAGCTATATGTGATGGAGTCATCAGCGAATAGCAGAGTTTTTGTCATTGGCAAGTTTGCAGGTTGGTCGGAGGTATAGAGGTTAAATAGATCGGGTCCAAGGCGGGATCCTTGAGCGACTCCAGCTAAGATGTTCTTAAGGATTGAGTTAGTACTCCCCACGCGTACGACTTTAATTTTATCGAAGTGTCGTTCAACGCTAATTTTGAACTTTATGTTCCAATAGAACGGCAACTTATTTATTCATTGTTAATATTTTCATTTTAACTAAGTTATACATCTTTTAATTAAGTTGATTTGAATAGAATGAATTATCTGTCCAAAAAAAAACAGTGTAGGAAGATGCGAAGCACTAGTGTGTCAAAGAAACAAGTATCTGGGACACTACCAGGTAGAAGAGAGTGATTTATCCTCTCCGAAAGTACTCGAAAAGTCCAAATAATCAAATTCATCTAAGGGATGATGAAAATCCCTCTCAATATCCATTCCTTCATACCGTGCCATGGCAGTGGTTTCGCTTAAACTCGTCCTCGATTTCAAAAAAATTGCAACCACCTTCAAACAAACAACGACAGCGACAACTATTATTATAGCCTCAAATAATCCCAATTATAACGCTCAGTTTCATAATTTTCCCAACACCACCGCCTGACCACAATCGTGAATATTTGCAGTGCGTTCGCATGGCTGCACATTTCAGTATGTACTCTATTCGTTTGCCTCACATTAATACCCCATAACCATGGCAATGGCAGTGACAGTACATTCATACACATTTACCTAGTTGGTTAAGTATTCACACCATCCCATCGACGAGCGACCGTCCAAGGTCGCGTTCAATGGCAAAACTTGACTATACAAAGCGAACGTCCGAGGACGCAGAACGAGGACGACAAGAATTGCCTTAACCAAACCCAGTCCCATCACCAGCTGCGAATCATTAACAAATCTGTTAGCAACAATTTTCACTGAAGAATTTTTAATTATGAATCCATTTCAGTTGCATGAACAGTCTAAAACACACAACCGTTACGCTAGAGGAAACAACGACAACGATTTGTTCGCTTATAATTTTACGTTAAGGCATGTGCACATTGTGTTGATAGCATTTTTTTTAGAAAAAGAGCAACTAACATAAAGAGTCCAGTTAAGAGGACCTCAGCAAAGCTGGAGTCATTAAAAATAAATTGCATTAAATGGCTTTCTGTGGAAGACAAGTGCTAAACGTAATCGGCGGCGAGATTGTTAAAGCAGCGACAGTCCGATTTAAAATAAAAAGACCTCTTCAAAGGAAGCGGAAGTTTTAAAAAATAGAAAGAAAAACCTTTGTGGTTGGGTGGGTCCTTTATTTAAAGGTCGACAAAAAATGTGTTACAAATCCAATTATGGTTAGTTTGTTCATGTCCAAGCTATTTTTTTGCGACCGAATTTGGGTCCCTGGGCTGTTTCTGGAGTATCAAAGAGCTGCGATCTCGATGTATTCTGTTGGCTTAATACTTCAACATCCTTTCCACTAAGACAATCCAGATTCAGATTCATAAACGAATCACAGACTTTATGAACAGGCTCTAATTGTTTTTCTTTAATGCTTCTGGGTGACTCTATGACAAGCGCTCTCGGTGATAATTCGTCCTCCCTTATTAGAAGCTTCAATTGCTTATTCGAGTTCTCAATCGATGATAGATGGGTTGTTCGGATTTCAATTAGGTCTTTCTGTCTAATTTGATTTTGATATAACTTCTGCGTGAGTTTACTCTTAATCTCTCTCAGCTGATTCATGAGATCAAATCGCCGCTCATAGCTCAGGCGACGCCAAGCTTCTTCACATTGCTGAAGATTAATTTTCGCTTCTGATTCGTACATGCCTTCGATTTGAGACAAGTTTTGCATTTCTGCCTCAAGTTGCTGATTCAATTTTCCAATTAAATGTTTGATTGATGATTCCTCATCCGGGCAGATTTTGCATACTCGAGAAAGTAGTTCAATATCGAATTTGAGGGTATTGCGAAAATCTTCGGATCGCTTGCGTATGATTGTTTTCATGTTTCGCAAATTATTTGAAAATGAAGCTTCTTCTAGAAATGGATTTTTATTTGTCTCCATTGACATCATCTCTGTGGAAATGTGATCAATAGAAGTCTGCAGGTAGTGGGCTTCTGATTTGAGTGATTCAGCTTCATTTTCACGTTCTTTAAGTTCTGCAACGTGTTTTTCTTGTAAAGCACGGATTTCACGGATTTCTTTCTCCCGGATTTCTTGGCGTTGCTTGTGGTGTTCTTCTGTTTTGCGAATTTCTTCTTGTATCCGCAGAGTACGTTCCAGAGTAAGTTTTTCCTCTTCCTCTCGTCTGACTTGATCTTCTATCTGAAAGAGCACACAATAAAATATTTAGAATTCATTTAAAACTTGATTGGGTTTTGCTTTTAGGTTTATATTGTCAAATAAATAATATTGTTAAAAAAAGATGATACTATTGGGAAAGTATTTCAAAATGGACATATTCCGCTGAGGTAGATAAACTCCCGAACTATTCGATATTCTAGATTGATGTTATCAATAGTGATGTTATTTCCTCAAAATTAAGATTAGGCTGAATGGCCAGGGTGAACTGAGATTGAAGTCGAAACAGTTGAAACCTTGCGTAGTGTATGGGTAATGACTGGCCATAAATAAGGTAACTTTTTTTATAAATAAAAGGCACGCAATTTGAGGATTTTTGAAAATGTTAGTATTGGTTTGAATCGACAGTTATTTATTGAATTCGATGTCGTTCGCAATTCCACAACGGGACATTTTGGAGCGGTCAACTTTTGATGTGTCGCTCACACATTTCGATGGGGACGGCCCTCAGCTCTCGTTCAACATTGACCCTAAGCCAATTTAACTAAACAGGCTTGTTGGTGACCAATGATTTAACGTAGATTTATACAAAAAATGTGGGGGTGTTATATCATAAGCTCTAGGCGGCCAATCGACAAGACCATTTCACAATATAAGGGCTTAAACGAATTGAGTTTTCAATAAGTCGATTATTATACCCGCTGTGGCTTATGACATTGTCTGAAAATAAAATATCAACAATGTCTAGGCATTGTAATTGGCCAAAGAAATATCGTTGCAATATTTCCACTACTGACTGTAAAGTTGCAGCCTGTCATCTAGAAATGACAATGCACAGTGGGTTGGGTACCCGCCCATACAAAGAGAGATCAAAAATATAATACATATTTTTTTTAAATGAAACACTGTTATTATTATTATTTGTTTTAACTTACAAAATAAATAAAATGCACGACTGGATCGCACGAACTTGCTCTTATGTAAAAGTTTGGAATTTAAAATACATTTTATAAATATAAAACATGGATTTAATGACATAAAAATGTTCAAATGCATAAAATTGTCGTCTGATTTCTAGAAAAGTATGAATTTATGCAAACAAACTTTAAAAAATCGTTTTATTATTAAATGCATTTTTTATATAAGAAATTACTTTAAAATTTTTCAATGCGAATTTTAAGTATTTAATAATATTGATTTTAGGAAATAATTTCAAAAAATAATCGTTCATAGATTTTGATTTTTTTTTTTTTCAAAAAAAAACTAAACAAATATTTTTTTCGAATATTTGTACATACAATATTATTTTAAACTTAAGGGGGCTCCTGCTGAAAATTTTTGGTAAAAATCCTTATAGCCATTGATGGGAAAGTCGAAAATCAAAAAAACGGTTCTGTAACAGCTACCGTTAATAACATTTTGCCCCAATTTTTTTTTTTGACTAAAATTAGCCCATGTCCATAATATCACACATAATTTTTTTTTAACAAAATCGTTAGAGCCGTTTTCGAGATAAATAAGATTTTGCATTACGGGTGTATGGGGGGTACCGTTAGTTTTGGAGCTAAAAAAAAATTCAATTTCCTCTCTAGGGAATCACCGAAGACCCTTAACTACCGAGTTTGAAAAAAATACATACAGACAGACAGACGGAATTGCCGGACCCACTTTTTTCGTCTTCGCTATCATCGTAATGTCAACTTTGATCAAAATCTGGAGTTCGATTTTTTTTCCAAATGCAGAACTTGCCCTATAGTACCTACATATATCGCAAGTAAAAAGAAATGTAAAAAAATTCATTAACAAAAAACATATTTCGAGAATTAGACTTTTAAGAATTGTATTGCATTTTTTTGATAAAAACGTTTTTTTTTTGTAGGAAATTTTCTCAAATTAGAAGTATGCGGGTCGAAACTCAGAAGAAGTCTATTCAAAAGGTTCTTAGTAACAACCCGAGACATTTTTCTGGTGCGATTTAGTCGGTAATTTTTGATGTTCTTATATTTCTGGACTCTGCGGCTTCCTCACTTAACTCGCCTATATAGATTGTCCAGTAATTCGTGTGCCATACTTTAGGATGTGATGCTTGGTCGTATACTAAGAAAAAATTGTTCTACGGTAAAGTCTGTTTTTCAACTTTGACATCACTTTTTGACGATTTAAAAAAATGCTAACATTGGTATACCCTGACCCATGTTAAGGTCAATTTCTCTGTCAGTACTAATGGTAAGGACCTCATTTTGGACTTTTTTTTAGGAGAAATACTAACCTTTAAAACAAAACTACATTTAAATTGAGCTGATATGTTTCTAGAGCTGCCAGATATTCAATTTTAAATGGTGTTTAATTAACTTCCCATAGGGAGTTATTGTAATCGGTCCGATTTGTCAAATTGGAATTTTTGACATTTCTCGACGTTTCATGGTCCCTTGAGGCTATATCAATCATTTTTAGGGAGATGTCTGTGTGTGTGTGTGTACGTACGTTCGTACGTTCGTACGTTCGTACGTCCGTACGTTCTGGTACCATTTTTCGTCGTCGATATCTCAAGAACGAGTAAAGATATCGACTTCAAATAAATTTTGTTTAATAGATAATAACTTCGAAAGAGGCTGAAAGGGCGTTTATTAAAATTCAGTGAGTAGTTTTTTCACTATAATGGTTTAAAAAAAAAAAGTAAAAATTTTGGTTAGTTTCAAATATCTCACGAAAAAATAATGCTATTGATTTCAAATAAAATTTAATGTACTCATTATAAGGTCATACAGATTTAGTATGAATTTGGAAAAAAATGAACATACCGTTAATTTTTTAAATAAAAAAAACTGAAAAAAAAATTTCATAACCCAGATATTCTAAGAACGGAAAACAATTTGAAACTCAAAATAATTTTATTGTACGAAAAATAATGTTTCCTTAGGGAAACGATCTGCTCCCAAACCATTTCTGGCTGAAAATACATCACACCAGAATCATTCTAGTTCAAGTTCTCTAGACAAATCTGTAAGCCCCTCAAATTCCCGATTCTCAATGCTTATGTTTAGCACAAGGTTTGAAAATAAAGGATTGAGTTCTATTAAACTATTTCAACAATTCGTGTAATAGACATATTTTCTGCTTTTATCAAGAGTTCCGCTTTAGGCCCGAATTAGACGTCTTTAATACTTAACAGAAGATGATCATCATTTAAATTTATGTTAAAACTTAATATTTCGTAAGCCACATACTCGATTTTTTTTAAACTAAATGCAGAAAGAAATTTTTTTTTTCTTGAAATAACGGCACCTGTAAAAGTGTTAAAAAATATTTTTCGAAAATCTTATTCTTCTCGAAAACAGCCCAGGTTGTTGATAAAAAAAATGTCTGTACGATCTACAGTTTAATACAAAAAAATTCAAATTAAGTCATTACTGACAGTACCTACAGTAAAACCATTTTCTTTACTTTCTCTTTGTGGTCATTATCATATCGAATTTTAATGAGATTTTTTATACAGAAGCGTTCAAAAAGTTTGAGAAACATTACATATCAAAACTTTAAAAAAAAAAAAAATTAATTAGAATTTAAATTTTTAATTGAAGTAAGTACTAAAAAGTGTTTTACAAAATTTTAACTACGTATACACTTATTGACAAAAGTCTACGTACATTTGTAGTTTTTGATAAAAACACGATTTTTTATTGTATTCACATCTGCTAAATTCAAAACAATGATATATTTAACTCAATTTTAATTCAAAAATTAATAAACAAATTAAATCATTAAGAAAAAAAGTAAAAACTAAATAACACATTCACTTTTTACAAATTCTTAAAAAACTAAGATGACAAAAGTCTGCGTACATTAAGATATTATTATTTGAATTTTAAAAATAAGCTTCTTATTAATAAGAAGTTGTATTTCCTTTTGCCAGTAACAAAGCTTTCATCCTTCTTGGCATGGATTCCACAAGTTTTTTGGTGACAGAAGGCTCAATTAAGACCCATTCTTCTTCAAGTGCTTGCTTTAAGAGCTTCTTGTTGGTGATGTGTCTTTTCTTCAGACGCCTCTTCAGTTCGTCCCATATGTGCTCTATGGGGTTCTTGTCAGGAGATTGGGGTGGCGTCTTTAATTGTTTTGTGTTATATAAAAGCCATTCCTGTACGACGCGAGAGGTATGTTTCGGGTCGTTGTCTTACTGGAAGACAAACGACCCTTCTAATCCTAGATTTTGGGCACTCTTTTTTAGATTATTTTTTACGATATCCAAGTATACAAACCGGTCCATTATTGAATCAATAAAAACAAGATTTCCAACCCCCGCCTCCGACATACAACCCCATACGAGCACATTATCACAACCATATTTCACTGTGCCAACCATGTTAGATTTTTCTAACGCTGTATTAGGCTTACGCCATACTCTAACCTTACCATCATTATTGTAAATGTTAAATTTACATTCATCACTGAATATGACCTTTTGCCAAAACTCAATTCCATGATGTTGATGAGAATTAGCGAAGTCTAGCCGTTTTTTCCTGTTGACTTGACTAATGTGGGGTTTTTTTCTGGTCACTCTACTGCGAAAACCTTTTCTTCTCAACACTCTTCGCACAGTGTTTCCATCACAAGATTTACCCGTGTCCTCTAGCATCTCTGCTTTCAGTTTTGATGCGTCATCCTTGGATTTTTGGTAATTTTTCGTGCCATAAGACTCTCTTCGCGAGCGGTAAATATTCGTGGACGTCCTGATCGGCGCGGCGGCGTTTAGAATTCAATGATCCTGTTTTTTTTTTAATAGTTTTTAAGTATTGTTTGGATTGTGGAATGTCGTCTTCCAATAAGCTTTCCAATTTCACGCAATGATTTTCCGTCCGAATAGTACTTAATTACAAGTTCCGGCAGAGCTTTGGAAAGTTCCTTGTTTTTTTCGCTCATTTTGGACACAGATCACTAAATATTCAAAACGAACTAAACTTTTTTCTTAGACCATATGCCGAAGCACCTAGAGATGAAATTTACTAAAAAAAATATTTTGGGACCGTTACATCTGAAAGAGATAACACTTACAGATCGTGTACGCAGACTTTTGTCACCTTGTAAACTCAGAAATTGATAACTTAGTCAACCGTTATTCTTAAGTGTGCATAATTTGGAGGACAAAATCTGCGCAGCGTAAAGCTGGAAACATGAAGAAAAATTAACATGCATAACTGTTTCTCTTTAAGCAACTTTGTTCGCATGTTCTTAAAAAGACTTGTGAATTTTAAGGTGTACCTACGCAGACTTTTGTCAATAAGTGTACATGAGTGGCACGTGGTAGATTTTTGAAATTTTATGAGTTTATTCCAGAAATGTTAAAACTGTTTATATGACGACAGAAACAGAAACAAAAACAAACGGAGTGAGAAGAAAATATAGTAATAAATGGATCCGTACCGTATGGCTAATGGCTTATCGCTTTCAATTTGATTTTTGTGTATTTTGTTAGAGAATAGTTTTGAGTGCATTTAGATAAAGCTTTGAAGATTTTGTATGGGAAAGTTGACGAGAAAAAAAAGAAGTACTTCGGCTATGTTTGCAGTACGGCAGTACGGAGCTTCAAAAAGCAGTACAAATACTGCAATTGCAGTACTTCGACAGCCCTGAGCACAAGCACGGCAAGCGAGAGGACTCGGGTTCGAATCTCAGTGGAGAGCACAGAGGTAAATTAAAAAAAAAAATCTTTCATTACAGCAAAAAATCACATAGAGTCGAATATAGGGAGGCAAAGAAAAAATGAAAAGAACTCCAAAATAATCAACGATAATAAAAAACCAAACAGTTAATAAAAAAACTTTATTTTTATTGTTTCTAATAATTTATTTAAGAATTGCCTTAGCTCTTATGCTACTTGTGAAGACCCATCTAGGGCCTATATAGAAACATCTAGCAAGGCCCATTATATACAAAGCATTAACAAATTAGCGAGGGACAAGCTAGATACTGCTCGGTAGGGCGATGACTGAAACTAAGAAAAACTAGGTGGGGCCTTGGCAGTATCGAGTCGTAAATTCTACCCGGGTCCTCTTGCTGTTCAGATTCACTTTTCATAATTTCTGCGTTGTTGAATTCGATGCGAAGGCTTTGCATAAGGAAAGAACATGTGATGCAAAAACAGAACGCGATGAGAAAAGGAAACCATACCCTCTCAAAATTACACCAACTACACCCAGTAACTAACTCGGGAAATCCCCTAATAACCTTTCAACATAACATCGCACAGTCCAGTTATTAGAGCTTCGCGTCCGGTTATCGGAGATTTTCGTTTACTTACGTATTAAACATAAGATAGAAACTGTACTGAGAACAGACCTTCTGTTTTTTTCCGTTTCATTTCTTGATACAAAATAATCCCTAAATAAATTAATGTATCTGCGTATTGGAGGTTTTCTATCTAAAATGAGCAAGAAAACGTATCCGCGTCTGCTTATGAGAGTGTCCGTTTATAGTAAAGTAATTTGTTTGAGATTTTCCAAAAAGAAATTTGTTCCCGAAAATGTGTCAGTTTAAGGGAATTGTCCGCTTATGGAGCTATCCGCAAGTAGAGCTTTGACTGTATAATATCTCAAAAGCGGAGATCTTTTTAGACATAAAAGACAAATCCGGGAAATAAAAAACGACTCTTGGAAATGACGGGGGTGGTCGTGGCGCGATGGTTGTGTGCTCGCCTGTCAACCTCATGATCAGAGGTTCGATTCCTGCCGTAGTCTATGTCGCTTTAATTCCATTAAAACCTTTCTTAAACTTGTCATCAACGGGTTTACTGGTTTACGCATTACATGTTGTTCAGGCATAACACTAACAACATGTAATTGAGTTAAACTAGTATGCAGTTTGTCATAACTATGAAAGTCAAAAATGAAAGTTTCAACAACTTTTACATGCATTTTTTGGCCTAAGGTTGAAAATGGGCCAGTTATTTTATACAAACTAATTTCCTTTAAATTCGAGATCGATACGATAAATTCCGAGCAAGAATGCATCTTACCTGTTTATCTAACCAGTTGAGCTTAGCCAATACCTGGTTATTAGACTTGGATTCATAAAGTAGACTGCCATCATCTACACCATGTCTCAAACGCCCATACAGCTTAGCTTCCAGGTCCAATCTTCGTTTATCATTTTGATTGGCCTTGAAATTGTGATCGATTTTCTCCATCATATCTATACTCATGTTTCGAGATTTTGGCCTTCGTTGTAAATTTGTAAGTTGTTCATCGAACATAATTTTCTCCTCTTCTAAAAATTTCCTCAGTTTTTCTCGGCGTTCATTTAGTTTGGCTTCTCTTTCCTTTTTGTCTTTTGATTTTTTCAAATTTTCTTCAGCTTGTTTATAATATTCTGGACCTGTCCAGTTTTCATATTTGGACGTTTGCTTACCCCAATGGGCATAGTAACGATCAACAGCTTCGGTACGTTCAGTGCGGATGTGCTCATTCTCACGTTTGCGTGCAAAAGCAGCTTGAATATGGTTAGTTTTCATTGTTTTGTAAGATGTTTGGGGTAGGTATTCTGAAAAAAAAAAATAAATATCATATATTTTTCTCACAAAGAAAGAATTTAGAATATTTAAATTTATAGGGTTAAAACAACAATCGCAGACGCGGGATTACAAATTGAAACGGTTAATGATAACAAAATGTCCTTATTGCCGTATGATAGCGATCACATGGCAATAGTTATGTCCACAACTTTTACTGGAGACTCATCGTTTAGCTTTGCAACGAGACACAGTGCCTAAATTAAATTTTAGACCAACTAATTGGTGTCGATTCCAACGTTGCGCCACCAGAAAATATAGGAATTGCTCTTCGTCTTCAAATATTCCTAGCAATAGGAATCTCTCTAACGAGGAGTGCGATTTATATATCGGAAATCTTGAGAAGGTAGTCTTGGAAACTATAGAGTCGACAGTTCAAAAAATGAAAAAAAAAACAATATTGAGTGCTATCTAAATCGCTATATATGTACGAACTTTGCAAACATATAAAAGCTTCTTGATAACGCAGATCAATCGAATTCGACGCCAATTTCAAGACAATTCGCAGTGTTTAGAGCTTATAAGGCCAAAATCTCTCTTGAGAAATTTGAAGACGTTATTGAATCATCAGTTTCGGAATAGTGTCAACGATTATTGGAAACAACGGGCCGAAAATATAATTAAATCGGATTCAAAAAACATGTTCCCTAGAATTAACCAAATGCAGACCTCGTAACGTTGTCAAAATTCCGAAGCTGAAAATCCCACTTTCTTCCCAATTGCTTCTCTCCCAAGCAGATATTAATAGAGAACACTGTCCTATTTTACTGACAATAGTTTCATTATTGATAATGAAATAGACAAGCTTAATCTTATTGGGTCTCATTTTGAGGCAATTCATTCTAGAGAACTTCCTAGCGATAGAGATGGAGAAGTAAACGAGGAATTATTAAGGTTAAACAATTGGAATATACAACCTCTTTTAAATTTTTCTGATGAAATTAAGTCAGACGAACTTACTAAGGAACAGACTAACAATTACTTCACGACACTAGATGAACTGACAGATTTATTTAAAAAATTAAACAACAAGAAATCTTGCGGTTTGGATAACATACCCAATATTGTTTTAAAACATATACCTATTGAAATTATACGGCAATATTGTATAATATTTAATAACTTACTAAACAACTGTTACTTTCCGAATAATTGGAAAACATTTATTTTATTTATTTATTTATTTATTTAGAATGCCTTATGAGATAAATCACGTAACAGGCTGTATAGTTACTACAATAACGTTTATGTAATTATGTAATTTTAAAAAAATGTTAAATATAAGTACAATAAGTATTTTTGACAATATGAACAACAAAAATTTTAATAAAAAGTGGAAATTTAATCATCAAGCAACAATTGAATAGCAAAAAAGAAATTTGTATGACATACTACATAAGATACCGTAGAGACAAAAAATTTGAGAAGGAGACAAAATTCATTCTTACAGTTTACTCTATATGACAATTAACATTGATCTTTTAAACATTGTATTAAGACAGTAGCATGGCTTTAACATGAAGTTTAAATTTTAAGATATTACATTTCTTGCTTTTATCAGAATATTTGTTATAGTACTGAATATAGACCGAGAGTCCACAGCAAGTTTTGGGTGTGATTGATAACAAAAAATAACACTAGTTTACAAATTTTCGGTTTTTGGCGAGTACCTCAACAAAAAAGTATTTTCTAGACTA
This sequence comes from Philhelius festivus, assembly GCA_963931855.1. NCBI lineage: Eukaryota > Metazoa > Arthropoda > Insecta > Diptera > Syrphidae > Philhelius > Philhelius festivus. The sequence continues at coordinate 48,197,695 of OZ007555.1, read as the reverse complement.
ATTTTGGCTCTCTGAACACGAAAATTGCAATCATTTATTTTTCCAAAGAAGAGTTTTCGAGATATGATCAAAAAACGTGTTTTTCTGCTCCTTTTTCATGTATAAGCCAAATTCTCAAAAACCGTCGAACTAATTAACATATACTTTATAGTTTTGAACAGATATTTTGTTTGTCTTTCCAACAGTATACGACTTGTGTAAATCGGCCCAACAGTCATTAAGAAAAAGCCGTTCAAAGTTTCAAAAAACACAATTTTTCGCCGTTTTTTTGAAAATCGCTTGTTTTAAGTCATTCCGTAAGGATAGAAAAAAAAATATTTAAAATAGTTTTAAGATCTCAGGTGGAAGATATTGGTGCTTATTTTGACATTCTCTTTCGTTCGAAAGTGAGTCGAATTCGTTGAAACTTAATTTTGAGACTCGGCGATTAGAATGTTAATCGAACAAATCGAAAGTTCACCCAATCCATAGAAAGTTCATTCATTTGCGAAAGCTAATTCAATTTTGACACTCGAAAGAATAGAATTAAATGTCATTTTTGTGTCGTTTGAATTTTTCTGTCGAGTAAGCAACAAAACATGTAAGTTTTCAATTATTTCATGGAAAATAAATTACTTTTATTAATTTTTTTGTTGTTTTATGTTTAAAGGTCGCATTCCAACTAGACAAACCGCGAACAAAAGGAAAAGTTAATCAAAATAATGGAAGAAAACCCGGAGGTGGCAAAGGGTTTTTTTTTACCACCCGCGTTGATACGGAAAGATTTTGGAAGGAAACCGCGGAGAGATTAAATAGATGTGCACCACCTTCCAAGGACGGTGCTACTGGGAAACAGGTAAAAAAAAGTTAAAAAACTGTTCAAAATAACCAAACAAATTTCTTGCAGGTTTGGTCTGATTTCACATCAAAAACGAATCCACTATCCTTTTCCTCTGCACTTCTTCAACACCATCTTCATTTATAAACAACACAAATGCCATATTTTTATTTTTTATTTATTATTTTATGTGTTTATCAAAGAAATTTAAATTATTAAACAATAAACAAAACAATTACAAAGATTTCACTTTTTGGTTTTGACATTTCACAAACACTTTTCTTTTGTTTTTGATATTTTAGTGTGACCAAGTGTATACGAAAAAATTAAAAATTTAGAACGCGTCATGATCAACTTATTTTTTTTAAGAATAGTTTCAAAACAGCTGAGTTGACACACAAAATGTAATATATATGTAGTTCTTTATGGTTAAACTTTACTTTATAATGAAAAAGTGTATTATTTACTTTGTTTCTTGATTCTTTATCCAACATCTATAAAATGTTTAGAAACAAAAAAAATGTAAAACGGTCATACTAATTCAAATAGAAATATAGTAAATGTCAAACAGCTGATAATGAAAATGAATCTTTTTTGAAGTTCATTTTATGCTATCTTTCGCAAATGAATGTTATTCGTTCGAATCTCAAAATTAAGAAAGTTCATTCGAAGGAATAGAATCATTCTAACGAATAGACTATTCATGAGAATGTTAAAATAAGCATGATTGTTTTTACAAAGCTAAAACGCACAATATCAATGAAATCGGATAATAAATGTGGAAGTTATGAAACATTATGTGAAGGCAGAACATTTCAGGTTTTTTCTTTTTTTTTCATAATTTTTATTGAAAATATGAAGTACTCGTATTGCTTACACTTCTTCTTTTATGTGGCGTTGAATCTTCGCAGAGCTGCATCCAGCAGTAGTCACTCATCATCCCTTGGTCCCAAAAGCCCTCATACCTCTTTTCCAAGATAGCAAGGTCCTGGTGGAATCTTTCACCTTGTTCATCGCTTTCACCTCCTAAATTCGAGGGAAAAGTTTCCAAATGGTTGTGCAGGAAGTGCATTTTCAAAGACATGCAAAGACATACATTTTAGTTGTCAATAGAATTCATTGTTTTTGAAACACTAATGTGCTAAATACTCACCAATAGCATGAAATGTAATCATCATTTTTTCGATCAATTGACGATAGTTTGGACTTCTGTGGTTTCCCAAAAATCCATGAACTACGTCTTGAAAAGCATTCATGCTCTTTTCTCCTTTTTTTTAGACAATTCAAAAATCCGGTGTCACTAAACAATTTTTTTATCTGTGGACCAACGAATATACCCGCCTTAATTTTTTCTTTTTTCTCTTTTGCTAAGGCTTTTACAAAATTTTTCATAATGCCGAGTTTTATGTGCAATGGTGGAAGTATTACATTTTGTTTTTCAACAAGTGCTTTTTCAGCAACGTTGCTCTTTCCTACTACATGATTTTCACGAAGTGGCCAATTTCGTTGGATGAAATGTTTTTCATCTGCTCTGCTATCCCAAAAATACAGAAAACAGCAGTATTTTGTGTAGCCACCCTGCAGGCCAGTAAGTAAAGCCACGACTTTTAAATCACAGCTGATTTTCCAGTTATAGGAATTGTATATCACAAGTTGAAGAAGTTTTTCCATGGTTTGTAGTCCTCTTTTACATTTGTGGAGTGACCAATCAGGATTGATGGTTTCGTGTTCCCTTTATGAAGTAAAACAGCCTTCACGCTATACTTGCTACCGTCGATAAAAAGCCGCCAATCCTTAGCTTCGTGGTGTTCTCCAAATTCAGCAAATAATCCTGTCACATCATTGCAATAGCAAAAGTCACCCGTTTTTGAATACCTTTCAAATTTCTTATTCCGATTTCTATAATAAGTGACTTTTTGTTTCTGCTTCCAAGTAGTTACATTCCTGCAATCTCGAAGCGAGCAACTCAGACTTTTCTTAAGATAAGTTGAGATCACGGCATAAATCATTGAGTTGGAATTGATTAAATAGCTTTAGTTTTGGACTTTCAATTTCCAAACTGCTGATGATACTGGAATTCAAATCTGATACTTTTCCGGCTGTTATTTTGGTTCCTGGTGATTCTTGTTTTGGATACCGAGAAGAATGTGGCGCCATCTTTGTTACTGATTGTACTACGGGATAAATAGCTTTCCGAAATTTCCCTCCTTGTATTTTAGTTAAGCAGAAGTAAGAGTCAGTCACATGATCAATTGGGTTTCTCCATTCAACTGGCTTTCCAAACGATAAATACTTCCTATTTCCGTTTCCAAATGCAATTAACCTCACAAAGCACGTAGCACAGGTTGACAATATAGAATTTTCTTTACTATAAAGCACTACAGTAAATGCTCTGAATTTGTATATTTTTTCCAACAATTCTTAAACAGGTAGATAAAACTAAAAAACATATTTTTTTTTTGAAAAAAACTGAAATGGTCTTCCTTCACGTAATGTTTCATAACTTCCACATTTATTATTCGATTTCATTGATTGTATGCGTTTTAGCTTTGTAAAAACAATATCTTTCACCTGAGATCTTAAAACTATTTTAAATATTTTTTTTTCTATCCTTACGGAATGACTTAAAACAAGCGATTTTCAAAAAATGGCGAAAAATTGTGTTTTTTGAAACTTTGAACGGCTTTTTCTTGATGACTGTTGGGCCGATTTACACAAGTCGTATACTGTTGGAAAGACAAACAAAATATCTGTTCAAAACTATAAAGTATATGTTAATTAGGTCGACCGTTTTTGTTTTTGAGAATTTGGCTTATACATGGAAAAGGAGCAGAAAAACACGTTTTTGGTCATATCTCGAAAACGCTTCTTTGGAAAAATAAATGATTGCCATTTTGGTGTTCAGAGAGCCAAAATTAGTCTTTTTGTTGAGGTACTTTTTTTGTGTAAACTAGTGTAATCTTTATTGTTATCAACATAAATATGTTATTACTAAACAATATTGGCTCATAGTGATAGGGACTTTTGCAACAAATTCATACAGCTAATCTCAAAAACAAAACATCATATATATAAGGATGTTGCAACGGATACCTATTTGGCATATTTGAATAATGTTACCAAAATTTGGAAAATATTCTCTACGAAGGCGTGTTTGGTACTTCCCTTTTGTGCATTTTTATTCCGGAATTAATTTTTAGACAGACTTTTACTACGGGCCCTGTGATGAAGGCCATTATTTGGTTCATATGATATCATTAATGCAACAAGAAGAAAAAGAGTGTAAGTGATTTCATAAGTGTATACCTAAAAATAGAATCATAATTAGTTCCACAAAACTAAATTCGGAATATATTAATACGTGAAGTCATAACTTGTACTTTTGCAATCATACGAAAAAGAGTTTTACAAACATATAAGGACACAGCAACACTATAATCACAACGCTCCCAAGCGTGTGCTACTCATTGAGTAACCGGGTCGCACGTAATTGCTTTTATTTAAAAGACAAAGAATTTCAAAATTTAATGTTATATGTATTAGAGAAAAATTGTTCATAAACATTCAAATTCTTTTTTTTGCTTTGTTGGAGCTAACGGGTGATTTTTTTGAGGTTAGGATTTTCATGCATTAGTATTTGACAGATCACGCGGGATTTCAGACATGGTGTCAAAGAGAAAGATGCTCAGTATGCTTTGACATTTCATCATGAATAGACTTACTAACGAGCAACGCTTGCAAATCATTGAATTTTATTACCAAAATCAGTGTTCGGTTCGAAATGTGTTTCGCGCTTTACGTCCGATTTATGGTCTACATAATCGACCAAGTGAGCAAACAATTAATGCGATTGTGACCAAGTTTCGCACTCAGTTTACTTTATTGGACATTAAACCAACCACACGAATGCGTACAGTGCGTACAGAAGAGAATATTGCGTCTGTTTCTGAGAGTGTTGCTGAAGACCGTGAAATGTCGATTCGTCGCCGTTCGCAGCAATTGGGTTTGTGTTATTCGACCACATGGAAGATTTTACGCAAAGATCTTGGTGTAAAACCGTATAAAATACAGCTCGTGCAAGAACTGAAGCTGAACGATCTGCCACAACGTCGAATTTTCAGTGAATGGGCCCTAGAAAAGTTGGCAGAAAATCCGCTTTTTTATCGACAAATTTTGTTCAGCGATGAGGCTCATTTCTGGTTGAATGGCTACGTAAATAAGCAAAATTGCCGCATTTGGAGTGAAGAGCAACCAGAAGCCGTTCAAGAACTGCCCATGCATCCCGAAAAATGCACTGTTTGGTGTGGTTTGTACGCTGGTGGAATCATTGGACCGTATTTTTTCAAAGATGCTGTTGGACGCAACGTTACGGTGAATGGCGATCGCTATCGTTCAATGCTAACAAACTTTTTGTTGCCAAAAATGGAAGAACTGAACTTGGTTGACATGTGGTTTCAACAAGATGGCGCTACATGCCACACAGCTCGCGATTCTATGGCCATTTTGAGGGAAAACTTCGGAGAACAATTCATCTCAAGGAATGGACCGGTAAGTTGGCCACCAAGATCATGCGATTTGACGCCTTTAGACTATTTTTTGTGGGGCTACGTCAAGTCTAAAGTCTACACAAATAAGCCAGCAACTATTCCAGCTTTGGAAGACAACATTTCCGAAGAAATTCGGGCTCTTCCGGCCGAAATGCTCGAAAAAGTTACCCAAAATTGGACTTTCCGAATGGACCACCTAAGACGCAGCCGCGGTCAACATTTAAATGAAATTATCTTCAAAAAGTAAATGTCATGGACCAATCTAACGTTTCAAATAAAGAATCGATGAGATTTTGCAAATTTTATGCGTTTTTTTTTTTAAAAAAGTTCTCAAGCTCTAAAAAAATCACCCGTTACAAACAGGATGCCATGTGATTCAAGCAAATATTAGTTTATGCAAGAACAAAAATTACAAGTCATAGTGTTTTTTTTTAAATATCTACAAAATTCTTAAAACATTTTTAAGAAAAAAATTTTGTACACCAACTTGTATTATTCATTATTGTACGAATATAAAATAAATTTCCAAAAAAAATATTGAGCCGTTTTTAAGATGCATTGAATTTTTAAATGCAATGTTTTTTACACTTTTTAGAAGCTTATCCATGAAAAATTTCATTCTGCCTATAATTAGAAATTCAAAATTCGAAAAAACGATTCATGGTAGGTGCAGTCAGTTATATTTTAATTTTAATATTTTTTTTATTAAATTATAAACCGTAAAAATTAATCGAAATAAAAAAACTTTATGAAAATTTTCGGAGCTGTTTTTGAAAAAAATACGATTTTCGAAAACAATTTTTTACATTTGTATGGTGGGTATCTTTATTTTTAGGTACAAAAATTTTGGGGCTTTCAATAAATAACTATTTTCTAACCATTGCCTATATTAAACTCAATGACATTTTCTGATTTTTTTTTAAACACTGTGGGACAGTTTTTGAGAAAAAAAAAATTTATAAAATTTCGGAAAAAAAATTGTATAGGTAGGTACCGTTATTTTTGGTCAAAAAAAAGAAAAAAAACCTGTGGAGGAAAATTTCAAAACGATTTCCTTGTGACACGGGGGTAAAAAAACATTCAATATGGCTATTTTTTATTTAATTACTTATAGTTACTTATTGCATACTTTACTAGACATTAAAAGGAATTGTGGTATGAATATAATATAAATAAAGTTGTTTACTTTTGTTCCTACTTGTTTGAATACTTTGCAAAGCGAATTATTGACTTAAGAGAAAAGCTGAAAAACTAAATTGAAATCTAATTTATGTTAAATTAAAAAAGAACGACTTCATTAAACCACGTTTTATTTCAGTATTCAATTTATATCAACTCATTCTTGGTTGGCATTTGACGTTTTCATGACATTTTTAGATTGGCAAGGTGGCCACTTATTATTTCGAATTGAGTACTTCTCAACATTCCGCCCACCTCGTCCAGTTATTGCGACGAAACATCTGGCCGCCCACCGTGTTCATCCACAGAGTCGTTGTCGATTGGAAGCACGACCAGCTTTGAAATAGCTCGTTTTATTATTGATGACTGTGTACGAATTGTTGCAACCCGTACTAGATCGTGCCACACATCTTTCCTATCCTTCTTTCTCTTCCGTAACTTCACGCCCACGCTGTGTTGAAACATTTGAAGGGTAATCATATTCCCTTGAGCGTGTGTAGATTATAAAAAAAAAAAAAAAAAAAAAATTATGAGTTTGCAAAACACGGCCCAATAGCCATTGGGTCGGCGGTGCGCGTTCATCTCTTACTAGAACCAGGTCGCCTACTTTAATGTTGGGTTTTGATTTTTGCCACTTGCTTCTTACTTGTAGATCATGCAAATATTCACAGCTCCACCTTTTCCAGAAATCCTGCTGGATCTGCTGGATTTGTTTCCAACGTGAAAGTCTTCCTGTCTTGATGTCGTGCAAATCCGGTTCCGGAGTGGCAGTGATGGGACCGCCCACCAAGAAATGCCCAGGGGTCAAGGCAGCGAAATCAGCGGGATCATCTGATATGGCTGACATTGGCCTCGAATTCAAAACAGCTTCAATTTGCTTGAGGACTGTGTAAAATTCCTCGAAGGTTAACGTTGCTTCCCCGATGGTCCGCTTCAGATGGTGTTTCATGCTTTTGACTCCAGCCTCCCATATACCTCCAAAGTTTGGAGAGCCTGGTGGAATAAAGTGCCATGATACACCATGGCAAGACACGGATCGTGCCCCTGCTTCCAATTGCTTTCGGTAAGCCGCGAAGTCTTCCTTCAGAACTGCATTGGCGCCAGCAAAAGTTGTCGCACAGTCGCTATAGATGCTAAGGCTGTACCCTCGTTGAGAAAAAAATCGTCGTAAAGCTGCAAGGAATGTCTCGGTGGTCATGTCGCTCACGAGTTCTAGATGAATAGCTCTAGTGCTCAGACAGACAAAAAGAGCGACCCATCCCTTGTAACTACGATGACCTCGGCCTTTTGTTGTACGAATCGCATAGGGTCCGCCATAGTCTAGTCCGGAATGCTTAAACGGAGCAGCTGCGGTTCACCGCGGTGTGGGAAGAATTCCCATAACTTGTGTTGTAGGTTGTGAATTATGACGACAACATGTCAAGCATCGACGAATAAACTTCTGTACTGAGGAACGACAATCGATAATCCAATAGCGCCTTCGAAGAAAGTTGATTGTCGTTTGCTTGCCCCCATGCATAGTGGCCTTATGACCTTGTTCAATAAGCAAAGAGGTAAGTTTACTTTCCTTAGGCAAAATTATGGGGAATCGTTCCGACACAGTCAATAGGGCATTTTTCAATCTACCATTCAATCGTATGATGCCATTATCATCCATCATTGGATTTAGCTTCATTAGCTTGCTCTTGGAGCTGACAGGTTTACCTTGAAGGAGATAAGAAATTTCATTATTAAAATGTATTCTTTGAACATACCTTATCCAAAACTGTAAGGCAACTTGTCGCTCAGACGCTGTGCACCAGGATGATGTAGCATGTGGTTGTTTTAGTTTGATTGCAACATAACGATAGCACCAGCATGTTACTCCAATCAAGGTATTGATGTCAGAGTATTTGTAGAGAAGACCCAGTGCTCCCTTATCCTCTGTTAGCTTGGACGGTCCATGAGTAGCAAGAAGTGCTGTTATCTCATGCACATCACTGAATACACCTTTTTGTTCAGGCCATTCGCTTTCATCTTTCTGTAGCCATGTTGGACCAGACCACCATAAGTCAAGATTCTGTAGCTGAGAAGGGTATACGCCACGAGAGGCTACGTCAGCCGGATTGCTTTTAGTGGGCACATACCTCCAGCAGTCAATAGTAGTCAGCTCTTGGATTTTGGTGATTCGGTTCGCAACATATTGCTTATATTTTCCTGGGTTTGATCGTATCCAGCTCAACGTTGTCTTCGAGTCCGACCAGCAATAGGTTGTCATGGATGGCAACTGTAAGGTGTCGAGAATCTTGGACGCGACTTTTGACGCAAGAAGTGCTCCATTGAGTTCCAAGCATGGAACGGTGATTTTCTTCAAAGGTGCCACCTTAGTTTTTGCCATAAGAATTGACACTTTACATTCACCATGAAATGTTATAACTCGCAGATAAGAGACAGCAGCATAAGCAGAGGTAGAAGCGTCCGAAAAAACATGCAGTTGGTAGCTTGAAGCATTTGGAGACGAGAATATCCATCTTGGGACCCTGATATCCTCAATCGAGGAGAGCTCTTCTCGAAATTGGACCCAGTTCTTTTGATGTGGTTCTGGAAGTGGATCATCCCATGATATACCAGACAGTCAAAGTTGTTGTGAAAGAATTTTGCCTGTAATCACTACTGGAGCCAGTAGGCAAGTTGGATCATAGATTTTGGCCACATCGGAAAGCTGTTGACGTTTTGTGATTGCTTTTGAAACTTTTGTGACGTTCACTTTGTAGCCAATGCAATCAGTTTGACAAGACCAATAGATCCCAAGGGCCTTGGTTTCACGATCCAAATTAAGATCACAACACTGCTCAGTCAACTTATCATTCGTGCTTATTCCTTGCAGAAACTCGGTAGAATTTGAGTTCCACTTTCGGAGCAGGAATCCTCCTCGTTGCAGTAAGTTCTGGAGTTCCGATTGTAGTTCTTGAGCAGCATCAACTGAGTCAGCACCGTGGAGACAGTCATCCATGTAGAATGATTCACGTAGTACTTTAGCAGCTTGAGGAAAGTCAGCTTCTTCATCGTCGGCCAGGGTGTGAAGAACTTTGATTGTCACATAAGGAGAGCAGTTTAAACCGTAAGTGACAGTAAGCAATCTGTAGACAGCTGGACGTCCTTCATCGTCTTTCCATATTATTCTCTGCATGTCAGCATCATCTCGTTGCACCAATATTTGTCTATAGCATTTCTCAATGTCTGCCATGAAACCAATTCGATGAGTACGCCATTTCAAGATAATCGCAGACAGTTCACTTTGAAGTTTGGGACCTACATGAAGACAATCATTTAGTGTTTTACCTGATTTATACTGCCTGGATGCGTTGAAAACAATTCTCAATTTAGTTGTCGAACTTGACTCCTTGTATACGCCGTGATGTGGAATGTAGCAACTCAGCTTAGGTGAAACGTCTTCCTGAACAGGTTCCATATGCCCGAGATTTTGATATTCGGACATAAATTCATCGTACATTGTCCTCATTTTCGGGTCCTTCTCTAGGCGAATGAGTTGGTGATGGAAGAGCTTGTAGGCATCTTCTTTAGAATCAGCCAAAATTGTTTGGTCGATGGAGTCTTTAAACGGGTACTTGATGACGTAGCGTCCAGAACAGGTCCGTTGTACCGTTCGCTTAAAGAATTCTTCGCAGAATAGCTCATCTTGTGTCATCTTGGAAGAAGATTCCACGTCTTCATGCTCATTAAATTTCCACATGGACTGAACTAAATTTGAGAGCTCAGTCTGTGAAAAGGCACAAAAGTTTGTAGACAGCATTCTGGTTGTAGACTCGGGCAAGCGTCCGAACATTACCCAACCTAAATGGGTTTGTTGTGCAACAGGTGCACCAGCAGACGATTGCAAAATTTCACCACATAGGAGAGAGCCATAAATATCTGCTCCCAGAATGACGTCAATGGACCCGGGTTCGCAAAAGTTTGGATCGGCCAGATCCAGATCCAAGAACTTACCAAACAGCTTAGTGTCAAGACGAAGAGTGGGCATAAGAGGACTCAAACGTGGTAAAATTAATGCTCTGCAATTTATGTTGAAGTCTGGTTCTCTAAAAGAGCTAATAGAAATGTCAACCAGACCTGTTGACTTGCCAACACTTGTACCTCCTACCCCCGTCACCGGCATAAAGAGCCTTGTTCGCCGAAGGTGAAGTTGTTGTACCGCATACTCACTTATAAACGTGGCTTGGTATCCGATATCCAAGAGAGCTCGCAGTTTAAGTTCATGCCCAGTGGCAGATCGCACTTTAACTTGAGCTGTAGCCAGCAAAACCGGTTCTAGTTGTATCGTTGGTTTATTATCGGAGCTTTCACAGAGTGAATTAACAGGATGAGGAGGGTGACGAGGTTTGTTTGTTCGCAGATGGTTTGTGTTAACGTGAGTTTCTTGTAACTGGATGCTATCATGCAGCATTGTGTGATGTTTTTGTTGACATCTTAAACAGGTGTACTCCGATGGACATTGTTGTTGTAAATGATCAGCCTTTAAGCAATTTTTGCACAGTTTTGCTTTCATCACGAATGTCAGTCTCTGTGCTGGTGCTTCTTTTCTAAAATCAGAGCAAAACATAAGAACATGCTTACCAGAACACTTAGGACATCGATTGACATTTGCTTGGTGACTGCGTACTGGCTGTGCTTTAAATGCTTTTGGTTGAATAGGTTCCCTTTGCCTTGGTCGAGAGCAGGCAGCCATAGCATCAAGGCCTTGTAGTCTATTTTCCAAAAACTTTTCCAGTTGTGCGTAAGTGGGAATGGAGTTCGGACTTTCAAGTGAGGTTTCCCAATCTTTTATTGTGACAGGGTCAAGTTTTTGAGTCACATGTAAAATCAGCCAGTCGTCCCACTGGTCTGTTGGCCGCCCTAGTTGCTGTAGAGCGCGAACGGCTTCAGTGATTCCATCGAGAATCTGACGTAAGACTAAGGGTGATTCGTTGGCCATGGTTGGCAGATTAACGATGTCATGAAGGTACTGCTTAATTAATTTTCGCTTGTTGTCAAAGCGGCCTTTTAGGATGTCCCATGCAGTCTGAAAGCTATCCCCGTTAATCCGAATGTTTTTTAGTACATTTGTAGCACTACCACGGAGGCTAGAGTTAAGATACTGTAGTCTTTGCACATCGGAGAGCATTTTATCTTTGATAACGCAGCTGGTGAACATGTCTTTAAAGTTCAGCCACTCTTCAAACGATCCGTTGAAAGTGGGTAGTTGCAGCGGTGGTAATGTCGATTTGATTGTGCTGATGCCTCCATTCATGACAAGATGAGTCGGCGTTGAATGAGATATCGTTTCATGAGCAGTTGTGGAAAGCTCGTCGATTGTGTCATTGAGGTCTCCAAGGGCCTCACAGTAGGCAGATTCAATATCGACAAAACGTTCATCGGAAAGAAGCCTTTCGAGATCTTTTTCGTTGGTTTCTGTTGGATCCATTGTTGAGATGATGTCATGAGCCTCATTGAACTTGGTCCAGTAATCTTCAAGCAGTTTCCTTCTGCCCATGAGATATCCTTTTGTCTGCTTTGCCTTCCCTGCCTTCTGTGTGTTAGCTGAGAAGTTATAAATTAGTATCGCGATAGATTCTTCTTTAGCAAGCGCCATTATTCTCCAAGATAAGACTCTTTACAATTATCTACATTAATTTTTTATTAGCGCGGAAGATTAAAGTTCCCCGCAAGGGATGCCAAATGTTTGAATACTTTGCAAAGCGAATTATTGACTTAAGAGAAAAGCTGAAAAACTAAATTGAAATCTAATTTATGTTAAATTAAAAAAGAACGACTTCATTAAACCACGTTTTATTTCAGTATTCAATTTATATCAACTCATTCTTGGTTGGCATTTGACGTTTTCATGACATTTTTAGATTGGCAAGGTGGCCACTTATTATTTCGAATTGAGTACTTCTCAACATTAATTACTATCTCTGTTTAAGTAAGTACAAGTATTTTCCCGGAACTTCTATTCTTGGGCCGAACATTTGAATTATGGAACTTTTTAATGAAAAGATATAGAAGAATTTGTGGCACGAAAATAACACTTTGTTTTTTGTTATTTAAAAAAATGAATCCTAATTTTTTTATTCTACATGTTTCGGAGGGGGTTTGAACCCCCAAAACCCCCATCTGAGTTCGCCCCTGATGAAATCGAATAATAAATATGGAAGTTATGAAACAGTACGTGAAGGCAGACCATTTCAGTTTTTTTTTCATAATTTTTATTGAAAATATGTAATTAAATAAAATGCACGACTGGGTCGCACGAACTTGCTCCTATGTAATAGATTAGGAATTTCAAAAACGGATGTTATTAAAGAAAACTGTTCATAAGGATAAAATGATTTTTTTAAATTCTTAGTAGTAAGAGATTAAAACGAAATGCTGTGCAAATATGAATTTATGCAAGAACAAAAATTATAAGTCGTTGTAGCGGTTTCTTAAAAAAATACGCTTTTATGTACAAAATTTTAAAAACATTTTTAAGAAAAAATGTTGGTGCACCATCCTTAAGTTTTTATTATTGTACGAATAAGAGTCTAATTTCCAAAAAAAATACCAAGCCGTTCTTGAGATATCGAATTTTTCAAAAAAAAAAAAATTACTTTTTTTTCTAAAAATCGAAAAAATATTTTTTTAAGTTTTGAAATGCAATGATTTTAAACTTCTTAGGAGCTTCTTTATAAAAAATTTCATTAAAATCCGTTATGCTGATAATGAGAAATTCAAAATTCGAAAAAATCGTTCTATGGTAGGTACAGTCCGTAATATCTATATTTCAAATTTTTTTTTATTAAATTATAGATCGTAAAAATTTATTTAAAGAAAAAAAATTTTGCAAAATTCTCGGAACCGTTAAAATACGATTTTCGAAAACCATTTTTTAAAATTTGTATGGAAGGTACCGTTAGTTTTAGATAAAACAAATTTTTTTTCTCAAATCTTGTAGTGATATGTTAAGAAAGTTTTTTTTGTCAAGTTTGAAAAAAATCGATATTGGGGTTTTCAAAATATTGAGCTTCCAAAAAAAATTTTGAATATTTTTTTAAAAATCCAAAAAATTAAAAATTGAAAATTTGAATATGTAATAATGTTTAAACTTTGGAGGAGCTTTAGCATAAAAAAATAATATAAATCGGCTGTACCGTTTTCGAGAAAATCGAAAACAAAAAAAATGGACCAACGGGGTCTACCAAAAATAACAATTTTTTAGAAATTTTTGAGAAAAAAAAAATATTTATAAAATTTCGAAAAAAATCGTATGGCAGGTACCGTTATTTTTGGTCTTAAAAAAAAAAGAAAAAAACGTCTGGGGGGAAAAAATTAAGACCCATATCTACCAAGTTTGAAGAAAATCGGCCGAGCCGTTTAGGCTGTAGTCGAACCGACAGACAGACAGAATTGCGAGACCCACTTTTTTGGTCTTCGCTATCATCGTAATGTCAACTTTGATCAAAAGCTCGAGTTCAATTTTTTTTACGAATGCATAACTTGCCTTATAGTACCTATAAGTCGTAAGTAAAAAGGGGAAAATCCGGTCGTTGTAACCGATATGTCGTTGTAAACGATGTCATAATAAACGATTTATTATTCAATGGGATTATAATGGAACTCAGCCGGGACCTAAGAATTTGGTCGTTATAACCGATACGTCGTTATAAACGATGTCGTTGTAACCGATTTTGACTGTATTTGATAAAATTGCACTGCTGAGAGGAACGCAAACAAAATGTGAAATTTCTTGGTTTATTTTGATTTTATCCTTATTTCTTTGATAAGACTCTATGCCTTGTTAAATTTAACATAATTTAAAATAAAAAAAAAATATACTGCTTTTTTCCTTAGGAGATAATGTACTTGGTATTCCCTCCCCTTTCTCTTATGACAGAATTAAGACTTCACGGCATACTTTTGATGTCATTGTCGATGTTCTCTTGAGGCATTTGCTCCTATGCCGCAAGAAAAGCACTTTTTAACTCCTCCAAAGTTGATGAACTTAGATTTATGTTCTTGTGTTTTCTACCAAGCATGTACCACACATGTTGGATGAGATTCAGATCAGGAGAGCAGGCTGACCACTCTAGTGTGCTCAGTTGTGCTTCTCGAAGATACTCCAAAACTCTGTCCGCAGTGTAGGGACGGGTGTTATCTTCCATTAAGATCAAAGTTTCGCCGATACTTGGGGCAAATGGTACAAAAATTTCTTGTAAAATACCCACAACATGCCGCTCTGCTGTAAACGCAATGGGAAGGAAATATTGGGTAAATCATTCCACATTCATGTAGTGCGGCTTCAGAAAGAATCTCTGAATTTATCAGTAAGTCCGAAGTTCGGCTCCAGTACAAACAGATGGGAGTATTATTGTTAAAGGGGAGGAATGCAACTGGTTATTCCACTAGAACAGGGTTTATAAAATTAACTGTGAAATAATGACAGACATGAAACATTGCGGCGGTACTCCAAACATACAATTGTTTCAGTTAGGCAACGGTCGCCATTTTTAGAGCTAATGAATTCTGTCCAAAAGACGCAAGCGGGTTTTTCGAGCAACTGCCCAGATATGGGAATTAGCTTCAAGTTTTGGATGAATAAAGGCTTTATAGATTACAGCCAGATCAGAAGGGATAACAAAAAACTTCTTGCATGGGCAGAGAAAACGTAAACACTTGGAAGCGTTTTTGGGGACGTCAAATATGTGATCACTCTGTGACATACTCGTATCTAGAACTGAAAGCTGTTCAGTCTCCTCGATGCAAGTGTCACCCATAGAAAGTGGCATTAAAGGAGGTTACGACAGAGTAAACAGCATTGAGTTTTCGAAGCATTAAACATGTAAACAATACGGTTTTTGATTCACCATTGCTGTGAAGATCAGAATTTAATGAGCTTGTCATACTCTGCCGTTCGATTATGAAAAGCTGAGGGTTCTGTCGTCAGGGAAACAATTTACTGGATTTAAAGTTTCAGACGAAAGATCATTTATAAACATAAGGAAGAGAGCCAAAACGGAACCCTGGGGCACACCAGCGTTTATTTTGTGGGTATAAGATTTGGAATATTACTTGCAGTGAAAATTCAGTCCAGGTACAGTCCGAAAGGTAATTCTTAATCCAACGAAAAAGAGATTCATCAATATGAAACGTACGCATTTTCGATAAGAGAGCTTGAAGCAAAAGTGTATCAAATGTCTTTGAAGTATCAAGTGCAATATTCTTACTTTCTCCACAAGATTTGTTCCACTGTTCGGTGAGATAAACCATGAGATCACCAGTAGACCTTTGAATGAAAATTGAACTCTTCTATATTAGAAATAGCACCAAGCAAATGTAAATGGTGATACTCTCAAAAGTGAAAGCATAGGCTTAAGGAAGTTTGTTTGGTATTTGTTATTTCAGACAGAAATTTATTAACTTCCAGTGTGATTAAATGGATGACGTTATTTTAGTCAAAAAAAAACATATCTAGATATACATATATTTTGAATTGAATACAAAAATATGAAAATAATATATCATATTCCGGCTCTCAAGTGTATCAAGTACATATTTCAAAAATCGATTGGACTTGTCTGACAAATTTTAAAATTCATACAAAAACACAATTTTTTTCAGATCTGACAAAAAACAACAAAGAATCAAATTATTCTCAATAAATTTAAATTCCTGCGATTCAACGTTAAAAAAAGAATCTTATGATTTCTTTTGGCAAATGTTTATATCACCCATTGAATTGAGTTTTCAACACTCCAAATAAACTATAAGAAAAAAAAAAGAATCCCCAAAATCGATCAACCTCAATTGCTGATAACCATTTATAAGATAAGAAACAGTTACAGAAATCCCCTATACATAATATATTTTTAGAAACAATATTGTTTTCATTTAAAGCCATTTAAAGCAAAACGAAACGCTGCTCATTATCTCCTTTGCCCAGATGAAAAATATTCACAATACACAAACAAAAAAAAAAATGAAAATAAAATAAAAACAAAACCCCAAATCACAAAACCCGAAAATCTCCCTAAAATGGAAATCTCCAAACCCCAAATGGTGATCATTTCCGTTTTGGTGATGTCCCGCGAAAAAAAGATGAAGGAAGACCTTCTTTACACAACTTTTCGAATACAGTGGGGCAACCTTCGAAAAACCCAATCAAAAAATATCAAAAAAAAAATAAAAGGGATAATATGGGAAATTTGTATAACATTGTCTCAAGCTTGTAGGGCGTGCTTATCTTTGCTTAATGTATTAAGCAATGTTTTGAAAGAAAACGTACTAAAACATTATTTGGAATTTTTTTTTTTTTAAATATAATGTTGTGAATGATTCTTGTTTTCGATGTAGGTACCTTTCTATTATATATACGAAAATGGTCAAAACTGGATATGGTGAAAGAAGAGGTTAGAAATTTATTTATACCGACCCGTGATGGTTTTCGAGTAAGGGGTATTTTCTTTTTTGAAATTTAGACAAACCTCTATTTTGAGCCAGTTTTTTGCTAACCCCGTCCATAATTGATTTATAATTTGTTTTGTTTTTCAATTAAAAGTATTAAAAGAGTTTTTTTTTTGTACGCAATTTTTCATAAAATTATAAGATAAAGCCAGAGGTTATTACAAATTATTTTTACTTGCGACTTATAGGTACTATAAGGCGCAAGTTATGCATTCGTAAAAAAAATCGAACTCGAGATTTTGATCAAAGTTGACATTACGATGATAGCGAAGACGAAAAAAGTGGTCTGGCAATTCTGTCGGTCTGTCTGTCTGTTCGATTATAGCTAAATGGCTCGGCCGATTTTCTTCAAACTTGGTAGATATGGGTTTTAATTTTTACCCCCCCAGATGTTTTTTGATTTGATTTTTTAAGACCAAAAATAACGGTACCAGCCGTACGATTTTTTTTCGAAATTTTATAAATATTTTTTTTTCTCAAAAACTGCCCCAACGATATTTAAAAAAAAAATCAAAAAATTTAATTTAGTTAAACCTAGGTAATGGTTGAAAAAAAAAATTCCAAAAAATGAGTAGTTTTGGTACCCCCCTTGGGACCATTTTTTTTTTTTTGTTTTTCATCATCATCATCGGCTCGACAACCGGGTTCCGGTCCTGGCCTCTTTCAACAAGTCTCTCCACCTATCCCGGTCTCTAGCCGACGCCATCCAGTTGCGCACCCCAAGGCTTCGGGCGTCCTGGTCTACGCCATCTCTCCAGCGCAAGCATGGTCTACCACGCTGTCGTCTACCATAGAATGTACCACAAAGAACTTTCCGAGCAGGTTCCTCTTCGCTCATGCGAGCTAGGTGCCCTGCCCACTGGAGTCTACCGAGCTTAATTTTTGTCACGATATCTGCTTCTAGGTAGATTGCGTACAATTCATGATTGTACCGTCTCCGGAATCGTCCTTCCTCACATACGGGGCCAACAATTCTCCTTAAGACTTTTCTCTCGAACGCAGCTAAGAGGTCGGAGTGCCTTTTGCTAAGCACCCAAGTCTCGGATCCATATGTGAGTACTGGCAGGACCATGGTCCTGTACAGCAGCAGTTTTGAAGTTATGGTGAGATTTCTGGATTTGAAGAGCTTTGACAGACTATAGTAGGCTCTGTTGGATTTGAGAAGCCGCCCGCGTATTTCTTCTTCTATATTGTTATCGGCTGCTACTATTGACCCAAGGTATTTAAAGGATTGCACCACTTCAAATTCGTGCTCCGCTACCTTGATTGTTTGACCAACTGTTCCTCTCGCATTCGACGCCACCATGTACTTTGTTTTACCTTCACTAATGTGCAGCCCCAGATTTTGTGCCGCCTTCTCGATCTGGATGAAGGAATCGTGTACAGCTTGTTCGGTTCTTCCGATGATGTCGATGTCGTCTGCGTAAGCCAGTAACTGGCTGGACCTGTTGACGATGGTCCCTCTTGTTGCCGTTCCAGAGTCACGGATTGCTTTCTCCAACGCCAGGTTGAAGAGGAGGCAGGCCAAACCGTCCCCTTGTCGGAGTCCATTAAAGATGTTGATTGGTCTGGATAGCAATCCGGCTATTTTTACTTGGCTTGTTACGTTGGTTATGGTCAACCTACATAGTCGTGTCAATTTATTTGGGATGCCGAATTCTCTCATGGCTTTGTAAAGTTCTACCCTGGCTATGCTATCATAGGCGGCCTTAAAGTCTATAAACAGATGGTATGTTGGGATGTTAAATTCTAGACATTTTTCCATCGCCTGCCTAAGGGTAAATATCTGATCAGTTGTTGATTTGCCTGGAATGAAACCACACTGATATTGTCCGATAACGGTTTTAGCGTATGGGGTTATCCGGTCTTGTAGGATAGAGGAGAGTATCTTATAGGCGGTACTCAACAACGTGATACCTCTATAATTGCTGCACGTTGTGACATCTCCCTTCTTATGTATGGGGCATATTAAACCTTTTCGCCAGTCTTCTGGCATTTCTTCCTGCTCCCATACGTGTACTATAATATCATGAATTGCTTGACGTAAGGCTGGCCCGCCGTGATGGAATAATTCGGCTGGTATGCCATCGGCTCCCGGGGCTTTGTTCTGTTTAAGCCGGCCTATAGCCTTCTCAACCTCTTCTATGCTTGGTGGCGGCAACATAGGGTTTTCTTCTTGAAGTAGTGGAGTCTCCACTTCTGCAGTGAGCTGACCATTTAGCAATTCATTAAAGTACACTTCCCATCGCTCCAGTATGCTTTCAGGATCGGTGATCAGATTATCCCTCCCCGTCCTTGCAGTATGTGCAGCGTGGTGTGTACTGCGTCATGTTTCGGACGGATTGGTAGAACTTCCGCGCCTGGTGCGGACCTCGCTCTCGGCTATTTTCTATTTCACAGATTAGGTTCTTCTCCCAGGCTGATTTTTTTTGTCTGTGTAGCCGTTTTTCTATTCTTCTGAGCTCTTTATATTCCTCTTCGCGTGCCCGCGTTCTATGAGATTGTTGCATTGCTCGGTACGCAACATTCTTACGTTCAGTCGCTAGCTTGCATTCATCATCAAACCAGTCGTTCCGATTTTTACGACTGCTGCCTAAGATGGAGTTGGCAGTACCAATGACAATATTCTTAAGGCGTGTCCACTTCTCATTTACGCCCAGCATACTGGCTCCAGGACTTACTCTCCCTAAATCAAGTGATTCTAGGGCGAGTCCTAACGCATTACCAAAGGTGTTACTGGTGTTTTCATTGCGCAGGGCAGCCGTGTTGATTCGAACCTGATCGCCGGATGCAATGCGTCTTCGCAAGGCAATCCGCCCTCGGAAAACCATACCAACAAGATAGTGATCCGAGTCGATATTGGCACCTCGGTACGTTCGTACCGTCATCAAGTTCGAGTAGTGGCGACGGTCTATCAACACGTGGTCTATTTGGTTACGAGTGACTCCATCAGGTGATACCCAGGTGGCTTTGTAGATATCTTTACGCGGGAACCTGGTACTCGCAACGACCATGTTTTTCGATGCTGCCAATTCTAAGACTCGAAGTCCATTGTCATTAGTGTTCTCATGCAAACTATGGGTGCCTGCGTAATGCCTGAATACCGGCTCCCGACCTATTTTTGCGTTCAAATTTTTTGTTTTTGATTTTCTCAAAAACGGTACCACCGATTTTGATCATTTTTTTATGCTGTAGCTTCCCAGCAGTTTGAATATTATTGTGTATTCAAATTTTCCAAAAAAATTTTTTTGGTTTTTTAAAAAAACTTTTAAATTTTTTTTTTGAAAACACAATATTTCGAAAACGTAATAGTTTGGAAAAATAATCTACAAGATATGAGAAAAATAAATTCATTTTACCTAAAAATAACGGTACCCTCCATACAAATGTTAAAAAATGCTTTTCGAAAGTCGTATTTTTCTGGAAAACGGTTGAGAGAATTTCGCTTAAATTTTTTTTTCTTTCTATTATTTTTTAATATCTGTAATTTAATAAAAAAAAATTGAAAACAAGATATTACTGACTGTACCAACCATAGAACAATTTTTCAAAATTTTGAATTTCTCATTATCAGCACAACGGATTTTAATGAAATTTCGTAGAGAGAAGCTTCTAAAAAGTTTAACAAACAATGCATTTCAAAACTTTAAGAAAAATATTTTTTTGAATTTTGAAAAAAAAAAATCAATTTTTTGTTTTTTGAAAATTCAATATGTCGAAAACGGCTCAATACTTTTTTTTGTAAATTTAATTTCTATTCATACAATAATAAAACATTTAAATTAACCTCCCAACATTTTTAATTAAAAATGTTTTAAAATTTTCTTATGTAAAACCTTATATTTTAAGAAACCATTACAAAGACTTATAATTTTTGTTCTTGCATAAATCTATATTTGCTTGAATCACATGGCATCCTCTTCTTACCTTCAACTACTAGAAGTTTTTTTTTAGTCATTTAAAAAATGAATTTTATGCTTATGAACAATTTCTCTAATAACATTCGTTTTTGAAATTCTTAGTCTTTTACATAGGAGCAAGTTCATGCGACCCAGTCGTGCATTTTATTTTACTTCAATCTTTGAAATTATGCTTGTTAATTTTAAAAAATTGCCTTGTTCTCGCACTTTCCAACAAAGTATAAATCTTATCAAACATTACCATAAATCAAAAGTTACAACTATTTGAACTACATATATCAGACAGGGTTTTAAAAATATAATACAAATAAATAAACTGCAAGTATGCAAGCCCGACACTTTTGAAAAAGATATAGATTTTAAGAAATAATTTCAAAAAAAAAACTTGGAATTTTTTTTTTCAAAAATCCCAACAAATATTTTTTCGGACAGGTACCGTTAATAACATTTTGCCCCAACATTTCTTTTGACGAAATTGTAGGCCATGTCTATATTATCACACTTAACTTTTTTCATCAAAATCGTTAGAGCTGTTTTGGAAATAAATAAGATTTTGCATTACGGGTGTAACGGTACCCCCCATCGTTAGTTTTGGAGCTAAAAAAATTCAATATTCCCTCTAGAGAATCATCAAAAACCCTTAACTACCGTGATTGAAGAAAATAGGTCCAGTGGTTTAGGCTGTAGGGAGAGGTACAGACATACAGACACACTGAAACATGTAAAAATGATAAAGAATCTGAGTTTTTTTTTAAATTTTCTCGAGAAAACAAAAAAAAATATAGATACGTATAGTTCGAATTCAAAATAGTTTTTTAGGCCGAAAGGCAGTAGTCATAAGGATATAGTTTAACTTAGAGTGCCCGCATGGTTCCAGTAAGTTAGTTGTAAGTTATTGATAAGTAGGCTAGTTTTATGAATTTTTGTCTAGCATTAAGATAGTTATAACTTATAAGATTCGATTGAATAAAAATGAATTATAAAAAAAAAATAAAAAAAAAACACTGAAACATGTTTTTGTGTACTAAATATTCCTTAAAATTTTTATAAAAAAAATTGATAAGCAAATCGTTAGTATTTAATGAAATGCATTTGAAAAGGTAATTTAAAAATTTTATCGTGTATCCGTTTTCAAGATATTGAATTTTCAACAAAAAAAATTGTTAAAATCAAAAAACTATTTTTTCGAAAAATTTTTTTAATCAAATTTTTTTTTTAAATGTAAAGGAGCTCTTGCATAAAAATTTTGGTTAAAATCGTTGAAGCCGTTGATGAGAAATTCGAAAATCAAAAAAACGATTCTGTGTCTTCTTTGGTTTTTGCGAAGCTAAAGTCGACTATAGATTTTCATCAAAGTTGACATTACGGTGATAGAGAACACGAAATACGTGGGTCTCTTCTGTCTGTCTAGCCTAAGCGGATTTTCTTTAAGCTTGGTATATATCGCTTTTATAATATTATTTCAATTCAAAATAATAATCTCCTTTTCACCAAATAGCAAAAAGTTTGCTGTTTCGGACTCAGAGAAAAATGGAGCAGAAGAAGAATACAAAAATAAATTGAGTAGATCGTTTGATTCTTGTTTCTTGAAACATTAATGTTATTGCTCTATTTTTTTAATTTTCAACAGGTTCAAACTGCACCTGCCAAGTCTTCCAGGCCACTGTATATGTAATTTGGTCTTGGATGTCAGACCTATAACTGGAGTAAGATTCTCCATCGTCCATCTCTTCATTGCTCGGGATTTAAAGCATCGCACTTTTCTGCACAAAGCTGAGTCTTCTTCGTTTTCGGAAAACATTTTATAATATTTTATTTATTTTTACAATTAATTAGCTCACGAATCATAAAAAAAGAACACAGCCAGTTTGTGATTTTAACTTTAGTAAAATGTTAAGAGATAGTAATAAGTTAAAATCGTTTAAAATTTGTAAAATCCTTAGTAATTTACTAAAATGGCTTTAACATATTACTAAATCGTTTAAATTTTGCGCTATTTTTTTTTTAAATCTTAAAATGCAATATTTTTTAAACTTTTTAGAAGCTTCTAAATAAAAAATTTAATTAAATAAAATGAGAAATTCAAAATTCGAAAAAATGGTTCTATGGTTGGTACAGTCAGTAATATCTTAATTTAAAATGTTTTGTATTAAATTATAGATCGTAGATAATAATGGAAAGAAAAAATTTTAACAAAATTCTTGGAGTCGTTTTCGAGCCATAGCATACAAAAAAATTATCAAAATCGGTTGTACCGTTTTTGAGAAAATCAAAAACAAAACCAAAATTATTCCTAGGGGGGACCAAATAGATCCATTTTTGTATACATTTTTTTTCAACCATTACCTAGCTTTAATTAAATGGAATTGTTTGTTTTTTTTTTAACCCTCTGCGACTGACGTGACCTTTTTGTTGCAATCTACTGGCGTGGTAGTCACCATTTGAACAGCTTGTATTTCAAAAACTTGTCTCGTATTAATATTTTTAACTTTTCTATTTTAAAGCTTAGAATGTCCATTACTATTTTTAATTACTCATATGTTGAATAAAAAACACATAAAGTTTAACAATTTTTGTTAATACAGCATAAATAGCTCTTCAAAAACTAACACATATATAAAAAAAATCAAAAAAAAAATCAACATAAATATTTTCTTCATTAAAATTATTAATATATCAAAATTAACACTTATAGTAATTAAAAAAAAAGAGATCAATTCATCGGTTCAAAAAGAATAAAATTAAAAATAAAAATCACAAATTTTTTTGGCAGTGGCTTTGAGCATTGAAGACAGCTTGGCCTCAAGCAATCACAGCAACAATATCCAGTTTTCCAGTATTTTTAACTTCCCATAGGGAGTTATTGTAATCGGTTCGATTTGTCAAATTGAAATTTTTGACATTTCTCGACGTTTCAAGGTCCCTAGAGGCTATATCAATCATTTTTAGAGAGATGTCTGTGTGTGTGTGTGTACGTACGTTCGTACGTTCGTACGTTCGTACGTTCGTACGTTCGTACGTTCGTACGTTCGTACGTTCGTACGTTCGTACGTCCGTACGTTCTCGTGCCATTTTTCGTCGTCGATATCTCAAGACCGAGTAAAGATATCGACTTCAAATAAATTTTGTTTAATAGATAATAACTTCAAAAGAGGCTGAAAGGGCGTTTATTAAAATTCAGTGAGTAGTTTTTTCACTATAACGGTTTAAAAAAAAAGTAAAAATTTTGGTTAGTTTCAAAAATCTCACGATAAAATAATGCTATTGATTTCAAATAAAATTTAATGTACTCATTATAAGGTCATACAGATTTGGTATGAATTTGGAAAAAAGTGAACATACCGTTATTTTTTTAAATAACAAAAACTGAAAAAAAAATTTCATAACCCAGATATTCTAAGAACGGAAAACAATTTGGAACTCAAAATAATTTTATTTTACGAAAAATAATGTGTTTGACAACTGGTGAAAATTTCCAAAAAAATCAGTTTACAGCTTTTTTACAAAAAATAAAAACTATATAAAATTCTATTGAAAATTGGTAAAAATTGTTTTTCGACTCAAATTTCTCGAGAACTAGTAGTGATATTGACTTCTAATTTAGTTTATTTTATACATAGTATAATTTTGTACAATTGGTAAAATGTTGACAAATATTGAATTATAGTGCCTTTTTAAAGTATGTTGTTTTATACATCGATACCTTCCCGTAAGAATGTATACTAAGCGACTCAGGAAACGAAAAAAACGAAGAAAATTCTATAGTTGAATCATAGGGTGCTAAGAGACAATTTTGGTTAAACTAAGTGACATCTAACAAAATTTTTTGTTGCTCACGACAATGAGATCTTTATTAATGTCGCTTAGCATAATTTTCTTGGCGGATAATACAAATTTCAGGGGGCAACATTATTTTAATGAGAAAACATGGCAGCTGATAAATTTTTTTATTTGTACTCTAGTTTCCTTTTCATGCATAATAGGTTGGCGAAACCCAGGCCAAAACGTGGCTATTAACATATAGTATATGTCCTCATCAAAAAGTCATTTTCGAAAAAAGTGTCGCTTAGTACATTCTTACGGGAAGGTATCGACATAATACAATTATTAACATATGGTTAAATTTTGACAAGTATCGAAATGACAGTTTTAACAAAAATATTTCGTTTTTAAATTTTTTTCAATTAAAATGTTTGGAACCGAAATAATAAAGTAATTTCTATAATATAATACATAATTTTATAATTTTATTATCAACTTAGTTTTTAGAAGAATGTATGTACTGTACATACATATATGAATAAGGTTGTTCAGTTGTACCCAAGTCCCACATATTCAAATTCCATATTAATAGCTAGGTAAAATTGAAGAAAACGTCAAAATTTGTTTTTATCTTTTTGTCCATGAAAAAGATGTAAAATTCTGCTCAAGGTTTTTTTAGGTGTAGGAACACAGATATATTAAAAAACACGGAAATCTATAATTCAGTATATAATATGTACCTACCAACTTTCGTAATTATTACAAGAAATTTAACATTTTAAATAGAAAAGTTTAAAATTAGTTAAACACATTTTCTGTAAAAAAAACATAAAATGAGCGACTAAGTATCCTCATCATCAACAAAACAAAGCAAATTTCCTAATTTCATAGTATGCCACAAGCATCATCGATTTTTAAAACAGGAGTCATTGTATATCCATTGCAGACCACAGCCTTTCAATCCGGAAAAACCACAACAACAATTACACTATGAAACCATCTACTTCGATCTTCCATCTACTGCTCTATGATCGAAGTATGTATACAAAATATCATACCAATTACCACAAAAGATACAGTACAGATACAGCTAAAGTTTGTTTCGCTGAAAATTTGGTTATTTGAAAAAAACTAAATATAAAGTTTTCAAGACCACAAATGGGAAGTTATCAGTGTGGGTCGCACCCAGCCTCTTTTCAGATATGGGTTGAGATCTTGGGGGTGGAGAGGGAAGATCATTTCCCAAAACTCTACTGATCGTCATCCGTAGTTCTCTGGGCAATCTTTCGTTGTACACGCGGACTTTCATGTGATCTAGCACTAGTGCTCTTGCCATATTTAGAATAAAAGTTGCTCTTCTCATCTTATTATCACTGTCAGCACACATTTGATACAGTACAAAGCTATTAATACCTGCCATATCTAAAATCCTTTGGAAAATGGCCATAGGCCAACGACGAGTTTTGCGGCTGCAAGATTATATCGAACACTTCTTGTCGACTTCGTCAACTCCTCCTTTAGTTGCATTATAATCTGCAATCATTAGGTACTGGTTTTCCTACGTCAGTATCAATACCTTCATTGTGGTGGAAAGAAGAGATCAGGAGGACAGCTTTATTTTTTTTTCGGTGCATACGATAACAAGGTATAGTTCTTTGTGAATCCATATAGATAACTCTCCAATTCTCTATTTTTATTCGCCAAGAAACATGGTGGTATCTCATGTTTGTTCTTTTTCAACGTGCCTAAGTATGTCAGTCCCTTTTTCAGCAATATTTCCATAAGTGGTATCGAACTGAACCAATTGTCAGCTGTAACGCTGCGGTTTGAGTTTTCGACTGGTTTCACAAGTCTTAGAACTGATTGAGTTGGTATTGCCACTTTTCTTTCTTCTTCAGTCAATCCTATTCCTTCCGAATTTTTGCCAAGGTAAACGTAAGCATTATAGACATAATATGTGCGGGCATCGACTAACAACATTATTATTTTTATGCCATACTTTGCTGGTTTTTGGGGCATGTAAGTAATAAACTTGCAACGACCCCTAAATGACAACAGCATTTCATCAATACATATGTATGCTCCAGGAGTGTATTGGGACTGGCTATTCGAAACAAACTTATTGAACATACCTGATTTTGGAGCGAGTCTATCTTTTATGAGGCGTTCCTTTCTGGTGGTGGAATCATCAAATCGGAGGCAGTTGATCAAACAAGAAAAACGCCATTTGGACATAACACACCGGAATACTTCGTGGCCAGTTCCATCGGTGGCAAATATCATACGAAGATCAGCGTCGTTAATAAATTAATAAATGCTTTCATTTCGGTGACATTTGTCTCCATCAATTCTATTTTAGTTGTTTGTAGGACTATTGAAAGTTTCTTCGACAAATTCGAGCCGTCCGATTTAGTAAACAACCGTCCAGCACTTGTACGTCAACGAAATGGGAGATCTCCGGGAAGCATCTCCGCTTTCCGTTATAGTGAAAGAAAGAACTTGAGGTAGTCAAGAAGTCGAAAAAGCTGTAGAAAAAAAAAAAAAACGCTGCACCGTGTGTTTCCTGATTGGGTTCTGGAACAGTTGAAAGCGAATTCAGGGTACGTCAACAATCAAAACTGTCAGGTTTGGCTGATGCTAATTTAATATTTACTCAAGGTTCACCAAATCGCAATGCATCCCTAGAAATTTAGATTGTGGGCGAGCGGTATCATCGTTCTACAAAACGAGTATGGCATTGCCCTCACCATAAACGGAGACCGCAAACGATCGATGATAACCCATTTTGTTTGGTTTCTATTGGTTGATATCGATGCGAGCAACAATTGCTTCCAACAATACAGCTTAACTTTATTTTTTTTATTTTAAAGTTTTTAAATGCAATGGCGCAAAATTTTAAACAGTTTTCATTTAAGGAATAAAACCGGATCTACTTAACGCAGTCGTTTAGCTTGGAGACTTGGTCTAACTTTTGCATAATTTTAAACACGTTAGACAACTCTTCTAACTGATGTGGGTTTTACAACAGAACCTAAGCGAATTTGCGTTGAACAACCCTTAATTTGACAGATACATAACTCACACAACTGCAAAAACACAAAAAAAAAGTAAAAAGAACAGACAACTTTAAACCAAATAATTTTTCGCCGAAAAAAGTACCTACATAGTATAATATACTACCTCGGTACAGATTTTGATTGTTTATAAGTTATTTACATTATTTTAGATGGAAATAAAGTATAAATCGCAAATTCACAGCATAAAAACTCAATTTGTTGTTGCAAGTTGCAGATTCATTTAGCTATACTCGTCTCTGCCGGCGGCGGCGGCGGCGCGCGTGCATACATAAGATATGTATGTAGCTACCTTTGAGTATATATAATTATATATACTCAAAGGTAGCTACATACATTTGTATTTACAGATTTGTTCATCGTAGAGCACTTTCGTACGATTATATCGAATTTATAATATTCAGTTATTCAGTCTATTTACAAAAAACATCTTTAAAAAATCGAATAAAGCATCAGTAAACATTTTTTCTTCGATTTGCTTTTGTATGAAATGACCATTGTCAATATGGATAAAGTATACTTTTAAAAGATAAACTAGCTATTTGCTGCTGTTAAAGTAAGACGAGCTCTTTAACGTTAAAGCATAGTTTATGTCCTTTAAAATTAACAAAAAGTCGGTTCTCGTTTTATACTCAATATTTAGAGTCGACTCCCATTCTAAAATTGATTTAGAGTAGGTTTTAAATGTTTAAAATTTTGCGCCAATGTGTTTTAGAGTTTTTAGAAGCTTCTCTATAAAAAATTTCATTAAGATCCGTTATGTGGATAATGAGAAATTCAAACTTCGAAAAAAATCGTTCTATGGTAGGTAGTACAAGCTGTAATATCTTAATCTCAAAATTTTTTTATTAAATTAAAGATCGTAAAAATTAATTGAAAAAAAAATTTTGATCAAAATTCTAGTCGCCGTTTTCGAGAAAAATACGATTTTTGAAAACCATTTTTTTTTTCAATTTTTCAGCATTTGTATGGTAGGTACCTTTATTTTAAGGTAAAATAAATTTTTTTTCTCACATCTTGTAGAATATATTGAGAAACTTTAATTTATTAAGTTTAAAAAAAATCTAGCATTGGGTTTTCGAAATAAAAATTTGAAGTTTTTTTTTTTTAAATCGAAAAAAAAAATTTTTTGAAAATTTAAGTAGGTACACAATTCTATTCATGTTTTTGGGGAGCTTTAGCAAAAAAAAAAATGATCAAAATCGGTTGTACCGTTTTCGAGAAAATCAAAAACAAAAAAAAAAAAGGATTCCAGGGGGGGTAACCTCAGTAACCATTTTTCGGAAAATTTTTTTCAACCATTAACTAGCTTTAACCAAATGGGGAAAAAATAAAAGTGATATCTACCAAGTTTAAAGAAAATCGGGCGAGCCGTTTAGGCAGTGGGCGAAAATACAGACAGACAGACAGACAGACAGACTGACAGAATTGCGAGACCCACTTTTTTAGTCTTCGCAATCATCGTTATGTCAACTTTGATCAAAATCTCGAGTTTGATTTTTTTTACGAATGCATAACTTGCCTTATAGTACCTATAAGTCGCAAGTAAAAAATTGACCTCAGGGATTCTCCCGAACTAACGAAGTACCGGCTAATTTTAAAGGTATAATATTCCACAAACAATGTCATTGCAAAAAAACAAGAATAATACAAAAAAATCAATTCTAACATATATCCCTCCATCTTAGAGAACCCTTTAGATTTTTAATTTAATTCCAACATCGAAGATATTCTGCCCCACTGTGCATCATCACGAAACGTACTAGAGACAAATTCTACTTTTGTAGTCTAAATGGAAAAGATGGGAATCCACACCGACAAATCTATAATCGGATCGGAAAATGTATCTCTGCGTTTGCTGTTTTCGAATCGTGCCTTCGTCGTCGTCATCGCCATTACAGTCTGTACTTCAATCAAATTCATTCTCATCCCCTTGCACTTCAACTACCCAATGATTCGTTGGGTTTGAAGAAACGCAGAACGGGGGTTCTCCGATTAAAAAAAAAATCAAAAGAATTGGAGGTAGTAGACATTACTTACGAGCACATCTCCATTTTCTATAAAACGAGCTCAATCCCTCCTAAAGGAGGTCAGTTATCGACAACAACGTTCCTTTTCAGTATACAAGAACATCTTGCGTATCAACAGAAAATATTTCCAGTCCTTCCTTCTTATATCCGTTTTATGTCCCTGGTGCTTTCGATTCGTTTTAAAAGGGAAAAAAGGAAATTGTTTGAAAACTCGCAACAGAAATAAGGACGCAAGTGTTATTTTCGAGAGGAGAGAAATGAGTTCCGAACTTTTGTTTGTGGCAATTTTTGTCGCCTTTGCGATGGTCATTATGGCGGGTAAGTTTTTTTTTTTTTTTTTTTAATCTTTTAAGATATAGAATTTAACGGATTTTCAAAACGCAATACACAACTGAGCATAGTTTTTTTGAGTGTGCATTTGGGGTAGGTAGGTAGATACGAGGGGGTCTTGAGATGGCTTTACCTATTCTATCCTAAGAATTTCTTTAAATGTGAAAATTGTTTACACAATTGCAATCTTAAGTTAAAATGTCATTTGTGAAATACTAAAAAGGAGAATTCTCTTTTCTAAAAGTTAAATCTAAAGATGCACTTTGCACGGATTTGAACTTAAATTGAATTGTTAAAACAAAATATTTGTTGTGTAGATATTGCTGACCTAAAATGAAGAAACTATAGGGACACAGGGGTGGGTAGTTTGCCACTTTGGGATTTTTATTGGGTAAGTATTGCTGTCGTCAATATCTTATTGCATATTGTTTTGTTCGGGCAAAAAAACCGTAGTGGTTATTGATTTAACTTTGTTTCTCCAGAATAAAGTTAGAATAGTAGAAGAGTTTTCAAAATTTATCCACACCCAGGTTCAGATCCAGATATATGGATGTAAGATGGTTTAAATGTGAATTTTTAGTGTGTTATTTTTATTATAGACTGTTATACGTGTTGTTATAAACATCGCTTCCGATGATGCAATGGTAATAAATACAAAAAATTGTGTTAAAAAATGTACAAAAAATGGCAATTGTAATCAAACTTGACACTACAATGATTAAAATGGCGAAAAAAAAGTGTCCCGCAATTCTGTCTGCATGTTCGCCTGCAGTAAATAGCATGTTTTAATTTTTCCCCCAGACGTTTTTTAGTTGCGACTTATAGATATTATAAAGCAGGTTATTCATTCGTTAAACAAACTCGAACTCAAGATTTTGATCGAAGTTGACACTACTATGATAGCGTTGACGATTAAAGTGGGTCCGACAATTTCGTCTATCTGTCTGTATGTCCGTATGTCAGTATGTCTTTATGTCTGTATGTCTGTATGTCTGTATGTCTGTTTGTCTGTATGTCTGTATGTCTGTATGTCTGTATGTCTGTCTGTATGTCTGTTTGTATGTCTGTATGTCTGTATTTTTGTATTTCTGTATGTCTGTATGTCTGTATGTCTCTATATCTGTATGTCTGTACCTCGATCTACAGCCTAAGCCACTGGACCTATTTTCTTCAAACTCGGTACTTAAGGGTATTCGGTGATTCCCTAGAGGAAAAATTGAATTTTTTTTTTAGCTCTAAAACTAACGGTACCCCCCATACCCCCGTAATGCATAATCTTATTTATCTCAAAACTGCTATAACGATTTTGATAAAAAAAAAATTTGGTGTAATATTATGGATATGGACTACATTTTGGTAAAAAAAAAATTTTGGGGGAAATGTTATTAACGGTACCTGTCATAGAACGTTTTTTTTTTTTTTTTTTAATTTTCGAATTTCTCATTAACGGCTGTAACAATTTTTACCAAAATGTTTATGCAGAAGCTAATATGCATTTAAAAATATAAAAATCTTTTTTGAAAAAATTTTTTTTGGATTTTTAAAAAAATAATAAAATTTTTTTTTTAATTCAATATCTTGAAAACGGATACATAAATAAATTTTTAAATTACGTTGTAAAATGTATTTTATTGAATACTTACAATTTGCTTATCAATTTTTTTTGTAAATTTTACGTGTGTCTGCATGTCTGCACCTCTCCCTCCAGCCTAAAACACTAGACCTATGTTCTTCAATCCCGGTAGTTAAGACTCTTCGGTTATTCCCTAGAGGAAAAATTAACTAATGGTACCCCCCATACACCCGTAATGCAAAATCTTATTTATCTCGAAAACGGCTATAACGATTTTGATAAAAAAAATTGCGTGTCATATTATGGCATGTACTACATTTTGGTCAAAAAAATGTTGGGGCAAAATGTTACTAACGGTACCAGTCATAGAACCGTTTTTTTTTTATTTTCGACTTCTCATTAACAGCTCTAAAGATTTTAACCAAAAATTTTTACCAGGAGTCCCCTTAAGTATAAAATAATAATGTATATAAATATATTCGAAAAAATATTTGTTGGGTTTTTTTGAAATTTTGATTTTTGAAAAATAAACCTATGAACGATTATTTTTTGAAATTATTTTCTAAAATCAATGGCGCAAAATTTTAATTGAATTAGTGAGATGCTAAAGCTGTTTTAGTATGATACTAGGTTAAAACAACGAATTTGCAAATTTTAATCGAATATAGCGTCATACTTTCTCTACCCTTTTATTAAAGTTAAAATCATCGAAAACCTATTTTATTTTTTTAGTATCGTGCTAGCTTCATATGACTCTTTGACATTTGCAAACATCAAAAAAGGTTCGTGTACTTACTTTTTTACATGAAACGTCATAGTTTTAGGTGTGTTCAGAAGCAATTTATTAAGAAAATTCTTGTAGAATGATACTAAATAGAAAATGTTTAAAATTAAGATTGAGCTATACTCTGTCCAACAAAAATTGTCAGTACAGGGAAGATAGGACGTTTGTCTCTCATTCTGGTTGCATTAACAATCATAAGTGTGTCGCCTTTTAAAGCTCTCACAGGGATTCCGTAGTTTAAATAATAAATCGCCGCAAATGAAAGTAAAAAACGCGTAGGGCTACCGTCTGCCGATTCAAAACGACTGAAAACAATATTCAATTTACCTTTTCCCACAACGCCAAGCGGTAAGATAATAGGCGCGTTTTCTTTTTAAGTTGAAAAGCAATACGACAGCACTCAACATACTCATCTTCTTTAAATGTGTTCTCAAAAGCTTCAAATCCCAAAAGCTCCTTAATCAAAACCACTGAAAAAGCTCTTTGCTTGCCATTGAGAATGATAATGGTAACTCTGTTTTGATGTAGATAAAGAGCGCGCACGATCGTATTGAGTGACACTTGACACTCTTGTCTTGATCTTGACAGTATCTCATCAGCAGTGGGATACGACGGTCGTGTTGTGGTGTACAACTTTTTGCAAAGAATTACAACAACAATTCCTTAAGAAAAGTCAGTGGCTTGCTCTTTTTTTAGTGGTATTTTTCCTAACGCATTGTAGTGAGGGTGCATCAGGCGCCACTGCTTTAGAAAAAGCTCTCCCATAAGGCCTGTACTGACAATTTTTGTTGGACAGAGTATAGTAAACTACTATAAAGTAGTATCATACTAATACCTTAACTTAAGGCTGTTTAAAATTTTGCGCCAATATTATTAATACTTAAAATTCGCATCCCACATTTTTTTCGTGAAATATTTTAAAGAAATTTCTTATATAAAAAATGTATTTGATAATAAAACGATTTTTTAAAGTTTTTTTTTGCATAAATTCATTGCATTTGAACATTATTGTCTCATTAAATTCATGTTTTATATTTATAAAATGTATCTTAAATTCCAAAGTACTTTTACATAAGAGCAAGTTCGTGCGATTTAGTCGTGCATTTCATTTTATGTTCAACCATGAAAGGATGTTAGTATTTTATATGTGGGATATTCAAAAAATTCGTATGAGATTTGAAAGGTCGCTTATTGGCCATGAATGTCCAGCCATATGGAATTGTTTTTTTTTATGATTTAATACTTTTTGTGGTCACTCATAAGAGAATATAAGCATCCCATTTGTGGGATATTCAAAAAATAAATAATATTCTAATCGTTGTATCTTCTTCTCCACACATTGTACCATAAATCGTACGTGGGACTCTTTTCTTGAAAAAAAAAAACATCAATTGATTTTTCATTCGATGGAGTAAGTCCATGTGTCTGAACCATAGAGCAATACCGAGATGATGAGTGTTTTGTGGAGTGCCTCTATGGATTTTATTGAGTGGGCCCTACTACTCAAATGATTTCTTAGCACAAAGAAACAGCGATTAGTAAGAGTTATACTATGTTGGATTTTTGGTGTGTTGTTGTTTGTCGCGTTTACGGGGGTTCCCAGATAGACAAATAATTTCTTGACAACATCGAAGTAAAACTTATCAATAGCCATATTGTGATCAAGTCTACTATGGGAGCGGAATTTAGTTCGTTTTACTTTCGTTTGCAACCAGTCCCATTCTGTTTCCTTCTGACTCCAAGCTTGTGAAAGCATAAGTTACTACTCGGCTTTGAAATTGATGAACAGTTGGTGTGTATCGATATAAAAACGTATGATCTTGGGTTTTTTTTTCGGGATCTAGCGTATCGTAAAAATTTGATTCCTGGTAGACTTTCAAGGTCTAAGGCCGCACTGGCAAGGACCTATGAGATAATCAACATATTATGTCTTTCGATGGTGACATAATATCCTTTGTTGTTTGCGCAGAGTAGACGATCGCTTTTTTTTTGTTTCGGGTAAATGGAAGTGAGGTTGCTAACTCTGGCTTACCTTATCCTGAACTTTTTTGGGCGATGAGCTGGTGTAGGTCCCTGACCAAGTCATCTCCAGATCCTTATGAAGCACAGCTGTTTTATTCAAGTTTAGTCTGGAAATGGCTAGCTAACCTTGGTCGGGCATGGGCGGTGGCAACTGTTGGATATCATCCAGAATGATGGGTTGGTATTGGTCGCTCGTTAGTCAGGGTACAGATCTAAGCCATTGATTGCGTTTCTACAAACGGTATTCCCGCTATTATCATTGCTCGTTTCAAGGCGATTTATGAATCCCGATGCAGATATTTCATTTCCAAAAGTTCGCCACTTCTTTTCTGCTAAAGTATCTCCGCATCTCGTCGATTTCTCGTTGCTGATGTTCCTTCTTCAGATGTTTTTTGGCGGTTGTTGTGAGAACCCCAGTATTCCCAACGCCACGTTTTTAATGGCTTCTTAAAATCATTGAACTGCTCTTCCAGTTTCATGTCATCAGTCGTAGAATTTATAGCAAGACCGAGGGATACACGGTCGTAACTTCAATTAGAATGTATCTTCACCTTGGTTGTAATTGCCAATTAGGTTGTCGCTCTCACTTCTGATTGAAGTTTAGTTGAATTTTTAATCTTTGACTTCTCGGAGAAGGGTATCATGTATGTATGCTTTGGTTTTCAATGGTTCTACCAAAAATGTCTTCTTTATCAATTTGGGCGCTACATTTCCTATGATACTGATATCTCTCTGTACTGTGGGGACATGTGCGCAGATAAGAATTATGACATTATGGAATTTTTCCATGATACGGGTAGTTGTCAATACATATTTCGTTGACTTTACAAAATCTCAAGACTTTTTGCCCAAACTTTTTTCTAACAGCAAAACGGCCTGGAAAGAAACTGATATTGGAAGACAACATAATAAATAAAATGCACGACTGGGTCGCACGAACTTGCTCCCATGTAATAGACTAGAAATTTTAAAAAACGAAAGTTATTAAAGAAAACTGTTCATAAGGATAAAATGAATTTTTTAAATTCTTTTAGTAGTAAGAGATAAGAACAGAATGCTATGCAAATATGAATTTATACAAGAACAAAAATTATAAGTAGTTGTAGTGGTTCCTTAAAAAAATAAGCTTTTATGTACAAAATTTTTAAAACATTTTTAAGAAAAAATTTTGGTACGCCAACTTTAAGTTTTTATTGTTTTACGAATAAGAGTTAAATTTCCAAGAAAAATATTAAGCCGTTCTTGAGATATCGAATTTTCAAAAAAACGACTTTTTTTTCTAACAATTGAAAAAATATTTTTTTTTAGTTTTGAAATGCAGTGTTTTTTAAACTTTTTAGGAACTTCTTTATAAAAAAATTCAAATCCGTTATGCCGATAATGAGAAATTCAAAATTCGAAAAAATCGTTCTATGGTAGGTACAGTCAGTAATATCTAGATTTCAAGTTTTTTTTTATTAAATTATAGATCGTAAAAATTAATCAAAAGAAAAACAATTTTAGCAAAATTCTCGGAAGCGTTTTCGAGAAAAATACGATTTTCGAAAACCATTTTTTAACATTTGTATAGAAGGTACCGTTAAATTTCGATAAAACAAATTTTTGTTCTCAAATCTTGTAGATTATGTCAGGAAACTTTTATTTGTCAAGTTTGAAAAAAAATTGACCATGGGGTTTTCGAAATATTGAGTTTCCAAAAAAAAATGTTTGAATTTTATTTTAATCCAAAAAATAAAAAATTGAAAATTTGAATATGTAAATAATTATATTTAAACTTTGAAGGAGCTTTAGCATAAAAAAAATGGTTTAGAACGGCTGTACCGTTTTCGAGAAAATCAAAAACAAAAAAAAAATGGAACCAGGGGGACTACCAAAAATAACAATTTTTTTTAAATTTTTTTCAACCATTACCTAGTTATTACCATTACCTATTACTAAATGAAATTTTTATATTTTTTTTTTAAATTCTGTGGGACAGTTTTTGAGAAAAAAATATTTATAAAATTTCGAAAGAAAACCGTATGGTAGGAACCTTTATTTTTGGTCTTAAAAAAAAGAAAAAAACGTGTGGGGGGGGGAAAAATCAAAACCCATATCTACCAAGTTTGAAGAAAATCGGCCGAGCCGTTTAGCTGTAATCGAACAGATGCCAGAAAGACAGACAGACAGAATTGCGAGACCCACTTTTTTGGTCTTCGCTATCATCGTAATGTCAACTTTGATCAAAATCTCGAGTTCGATTTTTTTTTCGAGTCCATAAATTGCCTTATAGTACCTATAAGTCCCAAGTTAAAAGCAGGTCTGCCTATTTCTCAGCTCAGTATCTTTTGAAACGTTTCTCCTGTAGAGCTTTTATTCCAGCTTTGAAATTGGCGGGGGTCTGCGTCAACTCTTCAGCATTTCGCGGTTTGTTCAATGTAAACACGACCCATGTGCTGTGCATAAAAAATAAATTTGGTAGTGCAACAGCTCGAAGAGAACCACGACCTAGTGACTTACAACTCTGAAAATATTTCTGCGTGCGTCTTACCAGGAATGGAGGGGACCTATAATTGTCTGCCCATTCCGAACGGCTAATGAGCAGCACTTTTCACGACAACAGATGCTCCTAGAGAATTTGTCAATTCCTCGCAAGAGGCAGTACACACCTAAAAAACTTTTTTTTCGAATGGGGGAGCAGGGTGGTGTGTTTAATTGTTTCATTGAAAAAGGGTATTACTTTGCATGACCGGCTCGTGATACCTGGGCATGATGCGTGATTTTTTTGGGGTTGGTTCTTCAGATCTTTATCATGAAAGCGTAACTCAAATGGCGCAGGATTTCAATGCAGACATGTTAATAGTTAAAGTAACTTGGCACTTTCAGTTTAGAAGACGCCGTGTTACTTCAATGTTACTTCAATATAAATTTCTTCTAATTAAACAAAAAAACCTGACCT
Source organism: Philhelius festivus (assembly GCA_963931855.1). Classification (NCBI taxonomy): domain Eukaryota; kingdom Metazoa; phylum Arthropoda; class Insecta; order Diptera; family Syrphidae; genus Philhelius; species Philhelius festivus. The sequence goes on along the minus strand of OZ007555.1, from coordinate 48,160,240 downwards.
TTGTTAAATTTGTGTTATTTTAACATGGTCTCCTCTTAAATTTGGCTTGAAGTTCTATATAGTTATTTTTCCAATTCTTAGGTAACATAGCACTGTGTCTATTCATTGAACCAGAATATCATGTTAATGTTCTCAAATTGAATCTTGGAAAGCATGTGCAATGAAATCGTATATAATTGGGAAACACTAATGATTCAACGGTATTTTCCCGGTTTTTCATAGCCAATCATCGAAAAATACGTCGAAAATATAAATCATTTTAGCACTTCAGCATCATTAAAGTTATCTGAGTCCCGCGAATGAATTTCCTAGTCAAAAAGAAGTAAACGCCATACATCATTTCAATGACATTAATACTTGTACATAACTCCTAAAATTGCCCAATAATTCAAGATCAAAATATTAAAGTTTAAAATATAATGTTTTTCAAATGTGTTAATATCCAGTTTCAAATCTAAATATGTTTCCTATAATGCGCACATGTTTGCTCAAAGCAAATCATAAGAGATACATCATCGTGCTAGTCGAAGATATACTCGTACAACAAAATGTTCCGCATTTCACTTCACATCAATAACACTCACGACAAGAAAGATTCCTTTTATGGTTAAGGATGGATTTATGCTTCTAGCCCAGCCGCCCATGGCAAACCACAACTGCTATTTGTGTCATTTGAAGTGCACATTTATCATGATTATTTGAGCTTAGGCGCACCCTTTAAAGCATTTTCTTGTTACTGAAATAGTGTATCTACATTATAGGTATATCCTATCTAGATTTTTTTGACTCAAATTCATCTTATTTACGAAAGTCTTTCTTTCAACATAATTTATTAGAAAAAGTTAAAGCGACCATAAAAGGCGTTTTAAAAAGTTTATATTACTTTTGTTTTGTGTGTTTAAGTTATAATTTCGTTATATTTACTTTTAAAATCACCAAAATCTAAAGTTCAAAAGAAACGCAAGCAATTGTTTAATGTATAATGGGTGGTCCAAACATAATGCACGATGTTTGTTTCAGTGTTTGTGAAATTCAACCATGGAGAATTGGAGAGGTACACAATTGAGCAGCGCGTTAAGATTGTTGAAGCTTTTTACGAAAATGGGCGAAATCAAAATGCACTTCGATTTTTTTAGTCAGCATAATTGACCAAATGTGTCCACAATCGATAGAGCAGCCGGGTCTGTAGGAAATGCGGAAACACCTGTGCATGCTCGCCCAGTTCGTTCTACGGAAAACATGTAGCTGCTGTTCGCGATAGTGTGGCAGAAGAGCAGTCAACATCGACTCATCGTCGTGCCCAACAATTGAACATTTCACGAACGAATTTTTAATAAAGATTTGAATTTATACGCTTACAAGGTTCAATTGACTGAAGAGCTGAAGCCTTCGGACCATTTCAAGCGTCGTCAATACGCCGAATGGTTGGCTGAACAGACAGAAATAAATGGTGACTTTACAAAGAAAATCATCTTCAGCGACGAGGCACACTTTCACCTCAGTGGATTCGTTAACAAGCAGAATTACCGCATTTTTGGGCAAATGAGAATCCACAAGTGATTGTTGAAAAGCCGATGCATCTACAAAGAGTGACTGTTTGGTGCTTCTGGTAGATCCTTCTATCATAATAAAAAATAAGTCTCTGAAAGTTGTATGTTATATTTAGAATTAACATCGTGCGTTTTCGTTGGACCACCCTTTGCTTTTTTTAAAGTCAGTGAGGCAGCCATAAGAGAAAATAACTTTTTCAATCTAGTACTTTTGAAATTTAATTAAATTAGATTAGAGGCTATGACGGCTCGTAGAGCCTAAACCTATAGTGACTTACAAGTCTCTTCTGTGTGCGTGTTTGGAGAAATGGAGGGAACCTAAAATTTTCTGCCCATTTCGACGGGTAATGAGCGGCACTTTTCATGACGAGAGATACTCTTGGAGGATTTTGTCAATTCCCTGCAAGAAGTAGTTCACCCCTGAAAACCTTTTTTGGCAGCGCATGATAATCGAACCCAAGACCGTCTGCATGACTTTAACTTTTACTTTTAAAAAGCTCTTTCTTATTTTTAAAGGGTTATGTATGCTTATTATGGATGGAAAATATATTAGCGCTCTAATATTCGAATTGAATCTAAATCTATGTCCGCCGTGATTTCGCAAGTTGTGGCACGGATCCGAGAGATACAATTTTCAACGAATTTGTCGCATAGATTCAACGAAATTTGAGCGATGGCGTGGTTTATTCTGACTTTTAGAGCATCTGGTCGTTTCGATTGGGGGTTATTGGCATAGATTTGCGCCTTCAGATCTTCTGACTGCAAACCTCAAAAATCTTTTTTGCACTTGTTCTTATCTGGATTTATGATAGTCATAATAGAGTGACCAGACCTGAAATTTATATTCCAGAATGGGTCGAACAAATGAAAGAAAAAGCTGTTTGATAAGACACTAAGAGTTTCAAAAATGAATTTTATTACAGAGAAACTGTAATAACTTAAGCATAAAATTCAATTTATAAATAACTAAAACATCTCGTTGAGTAGTTGGAGCGAAAGACAAGATGTGATTCAAGCAAATAGTAGTTTATAAAAGAAGAAAAATTATAAGTCGTTGTAGAATTTTCTTAAAAAAATGAGCTTTTATATGTATTAAAAATTGGCGTTGTCGAAATATTGAGTTTTCAAAAAATTAATTTTGAATTTTTTTTTTTAATCCAAAATAACATTTTGGAAATTTTGAATACACAATACTATCCAAATGGGGACCTTTAGCATAAAAAAAAATTTACAAAATCGGTTGAACCGTTTTTGAGCAACTCAAAAACGACAAAAATGGTTCCAAAAATAACCATATGTTGGACATTTTTTTTTTGTCAAGCTTTACCAAGCTTAACCTAAATGAAAACTTTTTTTTTTTAAGAAAATCTGTGGAATAGTTTTTGAAAAAAAAAAAAAGTTGAACAGACACACAGACAGAATTGCGAGACACACTTTTTTGACTTCGCTATCATTGTAATGTCAACTTTGATCAAAATCTCGAGTTCGATTTTTTTTAAGTATAGTTCCTATAGTACCTACAAGTCGCAAGTTAAAACAATTAAGGTACTAGTACGGCCTAAGACGCAAAAAAAACACACGATTTTTGGGATTTTTTTCTCGGAAACTTTATTAGGTAATAACATTTTTTTTTTTAAATAATAAATATATGCGTCAAGAGTACAAAAATTTTTTTTTGTCTTAATTTTCTAATTTTGGCCGAATTATAGGGGTTGGGTACGAAATCCCGCATCACAAAATCCCGATATACAAAATTTCGCATCACAAAATCCCGAATCACGAAATCCCGCCGTTTCAATACTAAATTGACAGCACAGTATGGATTTCCATTTCCATAGTAATGGTGAATCAATGAGAAGCAACGAGATCGAAGTTCGCTACTATTGTACTGGAATATAAAATACGAAGAAGACCGCTCTGATTTCGTTATTTTTTAATGAGCTCTGATTGGATTAAAGCTGACCAGTCCAAAAAAAAGTATAAGTATGAAGTCTTGAAAGTATCTTGAGTCAAAAAAAATACAAAAAAATGTCCAAAAATGTTTAAAAAAATCATGTGATCCTACATCATGAGTTTCGCCAGAAATCACGTTTGTAAATGTCAACTTTGGGGGGTCAACCAATCTCCATTTAGCCGCAAATCGCGTTTAAAGATCAAAATTTGTTTTTCGTTTCATGCGATACGTGGATTGAAAGGTTGCACTCTCTAGAGCAAGAATATGTATTTTTTAATTCTCTAAGATGCTTGGTTTAGCCAAAAATCACTTTAAAAAAAGGTGTCAACTTTGATAGGTCTACGGCACTTAATTTGAAAGAAAATCGACTTTAGACACATAAAAATTTGTTTTTCTTATAATATATGATGTCAATACTTGGTGTGCTTGCAGTTTATGTTTAATAAACAAACGGTTACTTTGGGTGGCCCGCTCCGCGCGACTTAAGGATTTTAACTCAATTTTTCGGGGACACACCCGCTCACGCGACTCCGTCGCTCCGCTTAGGGTATGCTAAGTCACCAGGCAGGCGCCAATGTAAACAGTTTTTTTGATTAAAAGTACCTTGGGTGGGAAATTTTTGTCAAGAAATATTTTTGAAAAAAAAATGTATGAAAAATCAAAATTTCTTCAAAAAAAAATATGTAGTTGAAAAAAAAAATTGTTGAAAAAAAGTTTGTTAAAAAAATATTTTTGACAAAGTGTCCGAAAATATTTTTGGCAAAAGTCCAAAAATATTTTGGTCAAATGTCCAAAAATAATTGGCCAAACCTTTGAAAATCATCTTATCTCTCTAAAGATGGAGGAGGTTTACCTCCTCGAAGTTCTAACAAGAACTGAATTTTTCCCGAACCAACAGTTCCTTAAATACTTTCCATTTGTTTAAAAATAAATCAAAATACAATATTTAATTAATAGTACTAAAATAGTATTGAAAATCCGGCCAAATATTTCGTGATTCGGGATTTTGTGCGGCGAGATTTCGTTACTCTCCCAATTATAGAGGGCCCAACGTCGACTCATCAAAAAATACATTGTCCCATTGCGAACAATGTAGGGGTGGCCGTGGCGCGATGGATGTGTGCTCGCCTGTGAACCTCATAATCACAGGTTCGATCCCTGCCGTCGTCTATGTCATTTTAATTCCATTAAAAACCTTCTAAAATTGTCATCAATGGGTTGCTGGTTTACTCATTACATGTTGTTCAGGCATAACACTAACAACATGTAATTGAGTTAAACTAGTATGCTGTATGCCCAACAAGGATGAACACGAATAAAATAATGTGAATTATAAGCGACATAGAAATAAGACACGGCATTCTCCGCTTTAGTTCAGCCGCCATCCCTGGAGATAAAATATCTGAGACAACAACCTTCATTCTCAGAACATCGTGCCACACATCTTTCCTATCCTTCTTTCTCTTCCTTAACTTCACGCCCGCGCTGTGTTCAAACATTTAAAGGGTAATCATAATCCCTTGAGCGCGGGTAGATTATAAAAAAAAAAAAAAAAAAAAAAATCTCCGGATCTACTGAACCGATTTTAAAAAATCTTGTTGCAACTTGATTGTTTTTATGTTTTCTAAGACAATTTACCACAATTTGACTTAAAAGTTATGAACAAAAAAATGGCGACCCAAAAATGGCCAAAAAAAAATTTTTTTTCAAAGCTTGACATTTTTTTTCGTTTTTTAAACAAATTGTGGTAAATTGTCTCGTAAGAAACCTTCCTTTAAATACCCACCCCACTTTGTTTTTTTTGTTTCAGTCCAGCTAATTCTGAGATTAACTGTCCGCAATGGAACAATGTATTTTTTGATGAGTCGACGTTGGGCCCTCTATAATTCAGTCAAATTCGAAAATTAAAAAAAAAACAAAATTTTTTTTGTACTCTTGACGCATATATTCATTATTTAAAAAAAAATATGTTATCACCTAATAAAGTTTCCGAGAAAAAAATTCCAACAAATCGGGCGTTTTTTGGCGTTCTAGACCGTACTAGTACCTAAAGGTCATACTGCAACTCTTCAAAATCTTGAGTATTCGAAATATATTTGAAGATTGTTACATCGTGAGCATAAATCAGGCAGCCTGAGTACTTTAACACAGACGGTATAGGTCGTTTATAAATAAAATAAAATAAAATAAAATAAAATAAAATAACATAAAATAAAAGAAAATAAAATAAAATAAAATAAAATAAAATAAAATAAAATAAAATAAAATAAAATAAAATAAAATAAAATAAAATAAAATAAAAGGGATTGAGTCCAAATGGCTACTGTTGAAAATCAAGCAATCGTTTCAAAAATTTGTTTTTAATTTTCTTTAGATTAATTTAAATTTTAAAATTTAAACTTTAGTTACATATTATAAATATTTTTGGAATCCTTTCGGAGCTTAGAATCTCAATACATTCCCTGTGGAATTCTAGAATTAACTTTAAAGTTATTCGATTAGCAGCCGTTGAAAATTATGGCGTATGATCTATCAATTAGATAAGATTGAAGCCACCTTACAAAATTTTTACTAAATCCTAGTTTTCTTAAATAGCAAAACTCAATGGGAAAGGTTGTCAAACGCCTTACATGTAAAGATGCAATCCAATTGCCTTTTGTTGTTAAATGGGTCAATGAAATTTTCAGCCAATTCCAGTAAAAAAGTTACAGTAGAGGCTCCCTTTTGTAAAACCATGTTGATTTGGAACTGTAAGTGATTTCACATAAATACATAAAGATTCACAAATAGCCTCGAAAAATTTTGGAAAAACCGATAATCAAGCAATGGGTTTATAATTTCTGATTTTATCTTTTTAACCTTTCTTATAATTAAAGTGTTTATGAAAGAATCATATAATAAAACGGCAAACATGTTTTTTGTGGTACACTTTTCTCCAAAAGTATTTAACCGATTTCGATAAATTTTATATGGCTGGAAAGCCACAGTTACGGAGATGTGCAGAATATACTTGAGACACGCATTTACACACTGTGGGTCATTTTTGTTTTTGCACTGTCGAACACTTTGCATATTACATAAAATGAAATTTAATTTAATAAATAATAAATAATAAATAAATTGGCACTCGAATTTCGAGAGCTGGGTCGGCTAGTTGTTCTAAATAGATGAAAATACACAAGAGGATATTGATAAATTAAAAATAACAGACAAAGGTAACGACAAGTGACTCACACAGTTTTTCAAAATAGTAATTAGTTTAAATTATATGAATTCAGAAAAAGTAAAATTCAAAGCTGGATGGTAGTTGTCTTCAGACACTTGAAGCTCACCTTATCATCAATTAATTTTGAGTAGTCCGATTTAAAATTACCAGACGGCATCATTACATTTAAATCAGAGCAGCGCTTCCAAACAACAATATAATACCAGGAACAATTTAAATAAAATGAACAAAATTATTTTTTTCCATGTATTATGGCTTTATTAATAAAAACAAACATTCCCGCTAATTATGGAACACAACGGCGCTCAAGCGAATGGTCGTGCGTCTTCAATGCTGACTGAATTGGACCTTGTATGCGAATAATACGAGATCTTTGTGCAGGATTCTCCTCAGGCTAGTGCGTGAAATGTTGACCTGTTGAGGCCGATGGCGTGTTGATGTTCGTGTTCACAGTCTCGGCTACAGCAGCCACATTCTCGTCTGTTCGCACCGTACGACGACGGAGGCCATGAGTGTTGTCCACTAGCATACCAGTCTCACGCGCTTTTTGCACAAACTTGTCCTTCATTTTGGCCAAAACGTTTTCCAAAAAACGCACTGTTTGGGCGTTTGAACATTCCCAATATTGTTCAAGCGTAAGGCTAGGACCGCACTTGCGATTTTTTAGTCGAGGCGATCAAAAAGACGTAGTCGCTACAAATTATTGTCATGCACGCACTTGCGATTTTTTTTCCGCGTGATTATTTAATCGCGAAAAATAAAACACACTACTTTTTATGTGAGTGCACGCATTTGCTACAAATAAGTAGCGACAGAAAAATCGCTTGAAAAAATAGAACTTGTTTCATTTTTATAATCGCAACGATTTTTAAGTCGCATGTGCGTGCATTCACATTTAAGGCCATGTGTCTTACTTTTTGCGACTAAAAAATCGTGGATTAAAAATCGCAAGTGCTTGCATGCCAATTTCTCTTTGCGACTACGATTTTTAAGTTGTAGTAATTTAAATCGCAAATGTGGGCATATCCATTTGAGTACATGTGTTTCATTTAAGTTTACGACAATCGCATCGCAAGAAAAATGAAACAAATTGCGACTTTTAAATCGTCATTATTTGTTGGTAGCAAGTGCGTTCATTCTCATTTAAATTCATGTGTTCTATTTTTGCGACTAAAAAATCGTGCGATTGAAATCGCAAGTGCGGTCCTAGCCTAAAGCAACTCATTTCGTTCCACGGATGTATGTACTGGCTTTCTGTCCAGATTCCGAGCGGAAACCATCTGTCAGAGTCAAAATAACTTATATACCATGTACAACTTCATATAGGTACGTCTTCATCCAAATCATAACCCCATTCATGCGGGCGTGTTGTTGGCAGGAATTAAAGGGACCTACAATTTTCTGCCAAGTTCGAACGGCTAAGATAACTAGTATTTTCGAATAACAGCTGATAGTTTTGGAGAATTTCCGCTTCATCCCAAGGGATTTTGTTAATATCACAGAATCTGGGAATAAAATCCGGACGTCCGATTTCGTGGTCCAACGCACCAAACATTACACCAAGTAGCACTTGGCTTTTTAATGAAAATGAATTTTTGTATTCATCATTTTCTACTACTTTTATTGAATCAATCCATGTTGTTGCTAAACTTGGAAGCACCTTTTAAGCGCCATTACCCCGTGAACTCATGGCTAGTGCAAGATGGTGGAGTTTTTAAGGTTTGACTTTTCTCACGAACTTATAAGCATAATTCAATAAAAAAAACTAAAGTTAATCATATTGAGAATTCGAACTAAACATAAAGCTTATTTATAAAATTATAATCCTATGTATTGTAAGCAGTTAAATCTTTTGCTTAATGCAAAACTAAAATAATATTCGGTTAAACAAATAAAAGGTCTTTCCTTGTGAACAGATCCACAACAACTGATCATATCTTTATTCTCTCAGTATATTCTTCTACCTAACAGCGTTGCCGCCAAAAAAAATTCGTGCCACACTCTTTGAAAAAACGTGCCATTTGTGACATTTTCTTGCCATATGAAAAAAAAAAACTCAAGTAATTTTTTTTAAATAAATTTCAATTAAATACAGTAAAACCCGCTTAAGAGAAACCCGCTAAAGAGAAAACTTGCTTACCTGAAACACTTTCTTCATCCCCAAGTATTTTCCGACCAATTTCCCTTAAAACACTCCGCTTAAGTGAAACTCGCTTAAGTGAAAAACCCGGATAACTGAAACATATTTTCAGTTAATTTTTAATATTTTTCATTGAAAAAAACTCTCTTAAGTGAAAAAAAAAAAAAAATGAATCGAACAGAACAAAATTTGCTAGTTTTCGTTGTTCAATAAATTATTTTTGTGTTATTTAATCGTTGTTTTATTTAACTTCTTTCAAGGCAAGTACAAAAGATAAAAACAATATTGATTCTAGCATTAAATCTCCGCTTAATGGAATTTTTAAATCCGCTTAAGTGAAATTTTGTTTTCACTTATCCGAACTCCGCTTAAGTGAAATTATTTTTCACTTAAGCGGGGTTCGCTTAAGTGAAAACCCCGCTTAAGTGAAAGAAATACTGTGACATTTTGCCGTTTCTCTTAAGTGGGTTTTACTGTACTAGATATTTCAAGCAAATAAAAAACAAAAAATCACTTCCTCTATTCGTATATAGGTATTTTCCGTGAGGCAAACTAAGAAGAATCAACATAAATTTTGTAATATTAATCTGTACAACTTAACCTAGAACGTTTTTGCATCTTCAAGAAAAATGCTTTCGGCTAGTCCAATCTCAAAATTTTTTCTTATTTCGCCAAAAAGAACATCTTTCTCGCACTCTAATAGATGAGAAAATTCTGATACCAAAATATTGAAGTGTGGCAAAATACTTTGTATATTTGGATTATTTTTTTAAAAGGTTGTGTAAATTATCGTAAACGCATTTTGGTAAAATAATGAAACAAAAAACGTGCCATATTGAAACTTTTCGTGCCACCGTGCCACGAGAAAATTTCCGTGTCAAAATGGCACGATCGTGCCACATCGGCAACGCTCTACCTAACCGGTAGTTGGGTAGTCTCTTTCTATTAAATACAATCATTATCTTCTTTCTGCCCATTCATTTGTTTTTCTTTATTCTTTCTTTTGGAAGTGTTACCACAGTATGTACATATGAAGTTTTTATTTAGGAAAATTTAGCTTTTTAATAATGTTTGTATACATAAGTATGTACATATATTTATGTCAAGCAAAACACGAAAAAGCTTAAATTTCGGAAAAGAATTTAAAAAATATCGGGGTTTTCAATAAGGGCGCTATAAAAGTTTTTTTAAATAAAACAAAAACGGTTTTGGATATCAATGAAATTTTTTATTCCTTTGAAAATACGTTCGATGCCATTATGTATTGAACTCGATTTCTTTTGCATGGCCACCACGGGCACGCTTGCAGAAGTCCAGACGCTGAACCGAATTTTCGACGGTTTTCAAGCATAAATCGGCCGATACTGCTGCAATTTCACGTTCGATATTCGTACGAAGTTCATCAATCGTCGCCGGCTTGTTGGCATAGACCATAGACTTGACGTAGCCCCCCGGCGTCAAATCGCACGACCGAGGCGGCCAAGCGACTGGACCATTTCGTGAGATAACACGTTCTCCAAACTTGATTTCCAATAAATTGATTGTGACACTCGCCGTGTGGCTTGTGGCGGTTGGAACCACATGTCCTCCAAGTCCATATCATCCAATTGCGGCCAAAAATATTCGGTTATCGTTGAACGGTAGCGATCCCCATTCACAGAAACGTGCCGGTCTTGATCATCACGGAAGAAGTACGGCCCAATGACGCCGCCGGCCGGCCCATAAACCACACCAAACCGTAATTTTTTCGGGATGCAATGATGACTCATGGAGTACGTGTGGATTGCTGCCTGACCAATACCACATATTTTGTTTATTGACGAAGCCATTCAGCCAGAAATGAGCCTCATCGCTGAAGATGATTTTTCGATGAAAATCCGAATCATTTTCAAGTTGTTGCTCAGCCCAATTCACGAACTTACGACGCTTCTGGTGGTCAAGCGGCTTCATTTCTTGCGTCAATTTAATCTTGTAAGGATGTAGGCCAAGATATTTTCGCAAAATTCGCCACAATGACGTCACAGAGATGACCAACGCTCAGCGGCGACGCGTGCCTAAAAAATGTAGTCGTTCAGTTTCAAAATTCTTATTTGCAATGCCAAGAAGTCAAACAAGTCTTTTTTTTATATAAGTACTCGTACCTACATTATAATGTTTTTATTTTTATGTCAATAATAAATAGGTAGGTATGTGTTGATTAAGTACCAGCTAGCCGTTTTCCTCATTTCCTTCATTCCACAGTAAAAAAAGCTTTCCTCGTTCAAAACTGATTTGAACGAAACCGTCCCTATGAACGACGCGCGTCTCATTTCTCATATTCGAAAAAATTAAAAAATTCAATATTGGAATATGTACCTAAATAAATAAATAAACTACTTACCTACGCCCTAGCTACCCGTTTTCCTCATTTCCACCATTCTATGTATTAAAAAAAGGCTCTACTCGTTCAAAACAGATTTGCACGAAATGCTCCCTACAACGAGCGAATTGTTTTTTTTTTTTTCTTGTATGATTTCTATGGGTTCATTTCGTTGCCAAATCGTATGAACGACTTGGGTAGATACTGATCGGTTGAGTGAAAACAAAACAGTGGCGGGTAGCTAGTTCGTTTTGTTTTGTTTGGGTAGTTCGGAGAAGGAATGCGCGAGTTGGAAAATGGAAAATATGTACGTATACATTAGATATAACTATAAGGAATGAACGAACAGTATAAGTATGAGGTGTGGGTTAATTAGATAGAAATTAAAATAATGTCGCCTGTAAGCTAGTCGTTCATGCACGACTTGAACAATATGACGCCTCGCCACTGCAACGCTTGAGAACGACGTGTGAGAGACACATTTGGGCTTTCTGCAACTGAAGCCTCAGCGGCAGCAAGATTCTCGACACTACGGGCACTTTTTTGTCTCACTGGCACGGGAACATTTTGTACTGTGCCTGTGGATTCAAATTTTTCCACTAGACGCTCAATTGTTGATCTACTAGGACAATTTTGACGACCATAAATTGGACGTAGCGTTCTTAACGTTCAGGCCACTGACTCCGATTTTCGGTAGTAAATTTTAATAATTTCGACTCGTTGTTGGCTCGTATATCTTTCCATCATGAAATGGCAAACCTTACTGAAGAGAAATGCCAAAAGAGCGGCAAGAAATATGGCGTCGTTTGCTGTCCCTGTCGCTCTACTTTTGTAGCGTCCCTGTTGAAAAACCCTTTATTTGGTTTAGCCAAAGGTTGGTCGAGCCAATAAATGTATTAGCACACTTAACAAGGTTATATCATTTTTAGAATTTTAATTAGAATTTCCACAAAAATGCATGCACACTTATAAAATAAATAAGAACAAATGGCGTTCCGTTTAAAAAAAAAAAAAAAAAAAAAAACATTATTAAATTAATACGCCTACTTGTTTTTCAGATTCCAACCATTCCACAAAAACACCGCAGCAAACAGAAACCAATTTAAAAATCATCAAACGCTCCGAATGGAATGCTGCAAAACCAATAGAAAAATCGGCCATCAATAGCCCCGTGCCATATGTGATCGTACATCACTCGGCCAGTCCTCCAGCATGCTACACCCGTATAGCATGCCAAAATGCATTAAGGTCAATGCAGAGGACTCATCAACTTGTTAATGGGTGGGATGACATTGGTTACAATTTCCTAATCGGAGCTAACGGTGATGGTGAAATTTACGAGGGTCGTGGCTTTAGTGTACAGGGAGCTCATGCGCCCGGCTATAATTATCGCAGCATAGGAATTTGCCTAATTGGCAATTGGTCAGGTAAGTGGATGGGGGATGCAGTAGAAGTTGGACTTAGTTGGGTTGTGTTATTATTTTACTCTACCCCGCCTCTTTCGCAATGTTGCTTGTTTGCAGAATTTTATAACCATCAACTATGCAGCGAACAAAAAAATTATCAAACAAATAAGCGAAAAGGAAATTTGTAAAACAAGCGAAACCGTAATAATAAAGGAATGCTTTTGGTGTACTTCTGAGGCTCGACGAAGTGGAAACTCATTTTGAAAGTACATACTTCGTTATTTGGATTTTTTTTTTCAACACAGTTTTCGTAGATTTTTTTTTGTTTATTTTTATTTTATTTTTTTGCTTCGCCGTTTTATAACAAGCCTGTTCGCTAACCATTTAATAAGTTCAAAAATATTTTTATTTACTTTTTCTGCATTTTTTGTGTTGGTTGTTTTTCATTGTAAATTAATTTTATTTCATTTAAACCGGCTATAGACTCAGTGCCTCCCCAAGAGATGCTGGATAAAATGAATCAGCTTATAAATTATGGCGTGGAGAAGGGTCATATCCAAAGGAACTACAGACTGCACGGACATGGCCAAGTTAAGGCAACCGAATGCCCAGGCAAGGCACTACAAGCGGAAATTGAAAAATGGGACCATTTTAGCAGAGCTAGAGCCACAAAAAGATAGACGAGCTCCGACGTAAACACGAGTTTACTTAGCAATTGGAATTTAAATTGAAGTATTATAATTGTAGGGCAAAAAATATTTGTGTGTCGTAAATACATAATTTAAATAGTTACGCTTGGACGGAGTTAAGTTATTCGAATAAATATAATTTTTTAACATTAACAGGGTGTTTTTATTCGGAAATTATTATTACATAGAGAGAGCGAAGAATTCAAATTAAATATTACAATTCTCTGAAACGCATCAATCATCACAGGAATGGCGAAATAAAATTGTATGATAAATAAAAATGTTTTTCTAATTAAATTTTGGAAAACATGGAAGTAAATTATGAAGCGTTGAAAGTTAATACAAAATTGTAATTAAAATTCTGATAATGCTTGCTGTAATAATTAAAATCGTAATCATCTTAAAAAATTCAATACATTAATATTTGTATCATGCGCGATGCACCAAATAAAACTATCATCAACAGTGGATGCATAGAATTAACGAACAAATTTTTGATGTTTTCAGCAAGTTTTAAAACCGTATTTCTTTTTTTAATTTTGTGGTTAATCGATTTATCTTATAAACTGTTTCAGTGGCTAATTGTATGTGAAACAGTGAAGGAAAAAAGTAAAGAGACAACATTTTAATAAATATAGCTCTTAAATCTAGGATTGGAGTGGATTGGAATTGGAATTGGAAGGATGATTGAGACGGAGTTTGAGGCAGGATGAACTGTGGTTGATGTCGAAACATTTGATGTTACAATTAATCCTCCGAAACATGCGATTAATAGTTTCGTTAGAATCATAAGACGTACGGCGGGCAGGTAGATAAAAGAGACGAGGATTTGTGATATTATGGGAATTAGTGTTGAAAGAGATGGAATTGTAGAGTTGTGCAGTCAACAGATCCTGAAAGAAGTCGATGAATGAAGAGAAGTCGTTTATAGCTCCTCGTTCTTCCAGCGTATTCAAGTTATTTAATAGAATAAGAGGCAGAATAAAATGGTTATTCCAAGACAGACTACAAAGGGAGAAACGCAGGAATATCGATTCTCGATATTGTTAAGGGGACCATACTTGACGTATTGAAGAAGGGGGCGAACGAAGGTTGTGTATAAAGATCGGGTCATATAGGAATCGGAGAATTCTTTGGACCATTGTTTCTAGTGCAGGGTTGAGTATAACCTCGTCAATATGTGTGAGAAAGTTGAGCTCTGTATCACATTAAACACCAAAGTCGCAAATTGATTCACCGGTGGATATAGTAGGTTGATAATGGATAAGGTGGAGATGGGGAGTAAATTGTTTACGTTTTAGTGAAAATTTGATTGAATGACATTCGGAAATATATAGATTTAAGCAATTTTTCAGTCACAAGACATAGAAACTGTTGAGATCAAGTTGTAGGAGAGTGGAATCATGTGTGGAAGAAATGGTCTTGAAAAACTTTGTATCGTCAACATTGAGTGAACTGTGATAATATTTCATTACCATTTCACTATTGTTAATATTAAGAATAAAAAAGAGAGGTCCTGAGTGACTGCCTATTGGGACTCCGGACGTAGATAAGAAACCTTGAGAGAAGGAAGATCTGAATCGATTTGATTTGATTCAGCTTATTTTCTGTGAGAAATGGGTCAATGGTATGAGGTACAAACGGTCCGAGGAAGAAATTCGGTATATAATTAAAATAATTACAATCAGGTATAGAAGAGCCGTCGGTAAAAGTTTGAACTAGCAAAACAAATGGCCCTCAGTCTGCTAGCTCGGGATTTACGATTCAAACAGAGGGCACAAAACAGAAGTAAGCTTGTCCTAGAGCCATTTGACCGCATTAAGAAAAGCGATCAAGTTTTTGATCTTCATTTCCGAAAGTTCGTCATTGTCGTCAAAAACTGCTCCTCTTAATGTGATCTAAATTTGGTTAGAGTAGGGCATTTAAAGAGGAAATTGAGGATTGTTCCTCTTACTGCTGGTCTCCAAAGCTATGGAAGTGAGTATAATGAGGAATACTTAGCTTCGCTGCATGCTCTCCTATTGGCCAGTGTTCGCTACAGGTAGCTACGATCTTGGATATGTCTTGCCTGGAACTGCATATCAGAACAAAGATTCGGGACTAAGTATATTTGGCCAAATCTTTTTATATATAATGCAGTTAGTTAAACTGCTTCCCCTACGACTTGATTCATTAAGAAAAATTGAGAGAATATGGCCCTTCATAACTACGAGCGGAATGTTGATTCTTTCTGAAAAGTGAGTTATGAAGGGCTGATCCTTGCCTGGGCAGCCACTTTGCCCGTTTATTTTCATCAGTGCCACAATGACCCGGAACCCAGATAAGAGTGACATTGTGGTTAATTTTGAAGCTATGTAGTAAGTACATTCCAACATTGCTGGACCGATTTGGAGGACGATGTACTAGAATCAGTGGCGAGGCGTCATATTGTTCAAGTCGTGCATGAACGACTAGCTTACAGGCGACATTATTTTAATTTCTATCTAATTAACCCACACCTCATACTCATACTGTTCGTTTATTCCTTATAGTTATATCTATAACGTATACGTACATATTTTCCATTTTCCAACTCGTGCATTCCTTCTGTGAACTACCTAAATAAAACAAAAAGAACTAGCTACCTGCTACTGTTTTGTTTTCACTCAACCGATCAGTATCTACCCAAGTCGTTCATACGATTTGGCAACGAAATGAACCCATAGAAAGCATACAAGAAAAAAAAAAAACAATTCGCTCGTTGTAGGGAGCATTTCGTGCAAATCTGTTTTGAACGAGTAGAGCTTTTTTTTAATATATAGAATGATGAAAATGAAGAAAACAGGTAGCTAGGGCGTAGGTAAGTAGTTTATTTATTTATTTAGGTACATATTCCAATATTTAATTTTTTTATTTTTTCGAATATGAGAAATGAGATGCGCGACGTTCATAGGGACGGTTTCGTTCAAATCAGTTTTGAACGAGGAAAGCTTTTTTTACTGTGGAATGAAGGAAATGAAGAAAACGGCTAGCTGGTACTTAATCAACACATACCTATTTATTATTGACATAAAAATAAAAACATTATAATATACCTTTATATAAAAAAAGACTTGTTTGACTTCCTGGCATTGCAAATTGCAATTTGAAACTGAACGACTACATTTCTTAGGCACGCGTCGCCGCTGACTAGAATTAATGGCTTTTACAACCACCCGACTATCTGTGATAAAAGCCATATTCCGGCTATGGTTTGGATCTTGTTTAAGTACCTTGTATGAATCCGACAGTCGAAAACTTGGTTGTAAGTAAATAAAGGAAGTCTTATGTGGCGTTCTTGTAAAATGCGATCACCCCTGGGGCCTTAATAATTTTGACGTTGGCGACAACATTTTTAACTTCTTCTTCTAAGATCGGATCATCTAAGACCTCATCCGGAATTGAGGGAGTTGCGAATTTCACCAAAAAACTATTTGTCAAGATATTGAGGATGCTGAAAAAAGGGCTTCTTAGATTCAAAGCTTGCAAACGATGAAATTTGATTTGCCATTGAGGTTTTTAACAGCTTTCCAGAACTCTCAGATCATTATTGATGGTTTCTATTATCGTACTTTCAAAACCCACCTTCTTAAAATAGAATACGACAACGAGGACCATGAGTGTTGTCCACTAGCATACTAGTTTTATGAACTTTTTGCATAAACTTGCGTACAGCAGGAGCGGTGCGTGCTTCTTTTTGGCCAAAACTTCTTCTCAAAAAATGCATATTTTGTTAAAATATTGAATTTTCAAAAAAAAAATCAAAAAATATATTTTTCAAAATTTGATATGCAATATTATTTGATGTTAAATGGATCTTCTATAGATAATTTTTGAATGACAACGATTCCGTCATTAACACCGGTTTTGGGTTATTTTTATCAACAAACTGATTTTGTATCAAAATCTTTAGATTCGTTAAAAAATTGCTCTAACCGTTTAGTAGAAATTGAGAATTATTTCGAATTCAAATTGATTCAGTCTTCTGAAATTCGTTTTAAGGGTGATGTTTTAGCAGCTGTCAAAGTTACCAATGACATCCAACTATCAAAATATTCAGTAGGATTATTTCAGCTCAGCTCAGCTGCTAAGTCATATTGGGAAAAAGATAAAACACATGCAAGATTCTTCAAATTTACTGAGACGGATCCTGTAGAACTTACTAACACAATACATATAGCTTTAGAACCTTATGAGTCTGCTTACATATAGTAGATGTCTTTAAAAATACCTCCTATGATCACTTGCAAGGAAATGTGTACCCAGCATTATAACCAGAATAATAAGTTAAATTCTAGGCAGCACAAGAATGGCGGAAGCATATGTAAAACAGGGAGGGCTACCTATCCTATCACACTTTCTGTGAATTCTTGTTGTGGATATACTGCTAGAAAGCCTTACTTCTCAATATATGCGCTGCATCTAAATGAAACCTTGAATTCTGCAGAAAAAGGTACTATGATGCCAACAAAAAGTACAAGATGTAAAATAAAAAAAGCAAGCATATTTCCAAGACATTGCAAATAGGCTACAAGTTTTTTCTTTAGCCCAGAGAGTAGTTGAAACATGTTAAAGGCATTTTTTGTTCAAGAAGGGCGCGACAATTTCGGTTTCTTTTACGATATATTTACGACAAATTTACAACAATTATTTACGCTGTCCTTTTTCTTTTTCGATTACCCATTTAATTTTAGCCTATTTTGAGGGGTGGGAGTGCTTACTTGACTGTCAAGTTAGCATTACCAAGGGTTAATTTAAAAAAAAAAAAACAATCGCGAAAAAAAAATATACGATAAATTCACGACAATTAATCCAATTATTACATCTTTAAAATTTTGAAGTGGGAGTACTAACTTGACGGACATGGGTGACAAGGGTTTATCGGTTCTCTTTTCCACTAACAAAAAGGTGTCCGACAGGGTTGTGTACTAAGCCCTCTTCTCTTTGTCTACCTGCTGAACAACCTATTGGTCGGTCTATTTATAATCCAGAACTACAATCTTGTACTCTGCTCAAGTATGAATTCTTATCTATAGAAGATGTTATTGTTTTAAAAATCGTCATAAATACTAAGAAATTTATAATAATACCTTGCTACGTAAATTGCAACAATTGGGAGAGAGATTTCCGAATTTTAAAA
Source organism: Philhelius festivus (assembly GCA_963931855.1). Taxonomy (NCBI): domain Eukaryota; kingdom Metazoa; phylum Arthropoda; class Insecta; order Diptera; family Syrphidae; genus Philhelius; species Philhelius festivus. Next base: position 48,141,758 of record OZ007555.1, on the reverse strand, counting down.
GATTTCTTAGATATTTACAATGGAGATAATATTATGATTATTGGCGACTTAAATGCTAGAATAGGGAAGGAAGCGGGAAGAGAAAACATGTTTGATGGTAAACAAATAAAATCAAAAGATACATCGATAAATACAAATGGCTATAAGTTATTGGAACTCTCTAACTCTTTTGGCTTCTCGATAATCAACGGTACTAGTGACTCTGATACTAACGGTGAATTCACCTTCGTAGGACAGCAAGGCTCTTCGGTGCTCGACTACTGTCTAGTAAACGGTGAATGGAATTCAATCATTAGTGACTTTGAAATTTTGAGCATGCCTTTTTCTGATCATATGCCAATATCGATAAAACTAGGCTCATCGTCTTCAATGGGAAAAAATCTTAAAAAACTTGAACTGCCACCAAAATTACTATGGAATGAAAAGAAAGCTACTGATTACAGGCATAATATTAATCGAGAACTGCAAATCGAAAGGGAGTTTAATCTAACAGATATTGAAAAAGTCATTAAATCTGCTTATCCTTTCTGCAGACAAAAGCATCATGAAAAAAAAAAGGAACACAGAAAAGTGGTTCGACGACGAATGTGAAGTAGCTCGAAAAAGATCTTTTGGATGGTTGAGAGCGTTTCGGAGACATAGCAACCAATATTTTAAAAAACTTTATATTGAAACAAACAAAAATTACAAGCTTATCTGCCAAAGGCAAAAGACTTTGTTTTATGAGACAAGAGCCTTACAACTGACCCATTGCAGAGACTCTAAGGAATTCTGGAAAACATTAAAAACCCTCAATGGCAAAAACTTACAAATCAGCGTTAAACTATCTTCAATTGTGTTAAAAAATCACTTTCAAAAACTCTTGAACCCAACAAGTGATGCACCAAAGTTTCATTACGCGAGGCCTTTTTTTGACAACGATATCCTAGATGCTGATATTTTAGAAGAAGAAGTCGGATTAGCAGTTAGCAAACTTAGAGATGGAAAAGCGCCAGGAGCCGATAGGATCACGGTAGAGTTTCTTAAATATGGAACTATTGAGCTCATTCAAAAACTTACCGGGGTATACAAAAATATACTACAAAACGGAATAATACCTAAGCAGTTTAAGGAAGCGATTATATTTCCAATCCATAAAAAGGGAGATATATCTGATCCAGAAAATTACCGTGGAATATCTTTTTTAAATACCTTTTATAAAATTTTTGTGACAATTCTAAGCGATCGATTAGCTGTTTGGATGAACCATAACAAAATTCTAAAGGAATGTCAGGCGGGCTTTCGTAGTGGTTACTCTACAAACGATAATATATTCATATTAACAAGCATTGCGGGTACTCTTTTGGAGCAGAAAAAGAAACTTTATGTCCTATTTGTCGATTTCAAGTCTGCATTCGATACAATCGATAGAAAAGCCTTAATTTATAAGCTGTACAACAAAGGACTGTCTAAAAAGTATGGAAGGGTGATAGAAAACCTGTATGATGGGAATATAGCGACGGTGTGGAATGGTGATGAAAGATACGACTGGTTTGAAACAACAATAGGTGTAAAACAGGGATGCCCCTTGAGTCCTTATTAGTTTTCTTTGTTTATTGATGACCTTATTGAAGATTTATCGGGAGGTATAGAGTTTGCTGGAGTTACAATTAAAGCCCTCTTATTTGCAGATGATGTTGTTCTTTTTGCTTACTCTCCGGAAACGCTACAATTAATGATCAACCGGCTCGAGGTCTACTGTAAGTTGTGGAATTTAACTGTAAACTTAAACAAATCCAAGGCTATGGTCTTCAAAAACGGTTCTGGCAGATTGGCTAGAAATGAAAAATGGCATTACAACCACGAACCTATCCAAGTTGTAAAATCTTATAAATACCTTGGTGTGGTTATTACAAGTAACCTGAACATGGAAACCCATTTCAAAGAAAAATTGATCAAAGCGAAAAGTGCTATTAGTTCCTCATGGAAAAACTGTTTTGCTAACGATTCTGTTTCGCATAGCGTAAAATATAAAGTTTTTACTGCAGTAGCAGAATCCATAATGATGTATGCAGCACAAGTTTGGGGCTACAGAAAATATGAATCGGTAGAAAATCTACTAAGATTCTACGTAAAAAATGTTTTCAACTTCCAAAAAATACACCAAACTACATGATAATTATTGAAACCGGGCTATCACCACTTTTCATCAAAACACTTAAGCTTCATATCGATTTTCTTTTAAGAATTTTTAACATGGGTGATGACAGGCTACCGAAAGTGATTGCGATGCATATTATGCAGAAAAAAAGTCTTTGGTTCGAGAAGCTGAAGGAATTAGCAGATTACTGTGGACTGGATTTGATCCTAAATGTTCAAGACTGCAACGGAAAGGAAGTTAAAGAGTCCCTGTATAATCTCATCGCTAGAACTGATGAAAAATGTAGACTCGAATGTTTCACACAGGCCACATATAGCATTCTCCAACATAATCTTTGTGAAAGAAATTATTTTAGGAGCGATTTCAATCGAAAGCTGATATCTGCGGTTTTCAAAATGAGAGGTGAACTAGTACGATAGAACTTCATGCCGCATCGTGAGGATCTACCGATCATTTGCTCAATGTGTAATATGTCGGTAAGAGAAGATATAAAGCATTTTACAGGAAAATGTCCAATACTAAAAGAGCTACGAAGGGCTTTTTTGGGAGGGAATGAGATCCATGACGACGATGTAATATCGCTTCTTAACTGCGAACGAGATATAACAAATTTATACCATTTTTATAGAAAAGCTATGGTCTACAGAATCCAAATACTTAATGAAGCATTCTGTGGTGTATCCACATAAATAATAAACCGATTTTAATTTACTAATTCATTTATTTATTCTTAAGCGAATTATACTCGTACTTCTTAATGGTCCAAATCAGACTAGTCATTGCACAAGTGCTTACATATCATGAGCACTAGTCTGTTGGCTTTATATAACAATAGAAGGGTTACCTACATACATTTATATACGTTACAACTTCCCCCGTAATTCGCTTATTCTATAACTATAATTAAAATAATAGCATGTATAACAAATTTCAAATAAGTTCTTTTGCAAAGGAAATTAAATCTTAAATTTAACAATACCTACTTCATTTAATTTTCAAAATTAAAAAAAAAATAAAAATTATTTTATTACTAAAGTTTTAAACTAGTATGTACACATTGCAAATTTCAATAAAGAACTTTTTCACAGTAAGTCAAATCTTAAATTTATCAATAATGCATTTAATTTTCAGAATTAATACGAGATCTTATAGGGTATCTATCTTTTATTTGCTGTGCTGACCAATCTTTTCTGGTTCTAGTACTTGGAGTACTATTGTTTACATTAACATTGATTTCATTTCCATCATTAACAAAATCTGTATTACTTAAAGGAACTTTAATACAAGGATCATTCAAAGTATTGGGAATGTAAATATCAATATTATGGTTATTTAAGCAAAATCTGATCTGATTTATATGACGTTTCCAAACTACATTATTTTTTGAAGCTATTTCAACAAGATAATATCTTTTACCTAAGATACGAATAATTTTTCCTTTAGTCCATTGAACTTTACCTGGCACAGTGAAATCTTTTACCATAACTGAATCATTAATTATCAATTTTCTTTCTTTTTTTCCGATATAATTTTTCTGTTGGTTTGTTTGCCTTTTAATAACATTTTTTTTTAATTCATTAGTAATCAATTTATCTTCTTTTCTAAAAGGATTAATTAAATCAAACCTTGTTCTTATATTTCTATTAAACATTATCTGAGCGGGGGAAAAACCAGTAGTGCCGTGAATTGAATTCCTGTAGTCCATTAAAAACGCGTCTAATAATTTGTTAAAATTACTGTTTGTGTCTTTTAACACTAGTGCTTTTTTAAGACCTGTTTTTACAATTTTAATGCTATTTTCAGCTTGGCCATTTGAAGCAGGGTGGCCTACAGGTGAAGTCAAATGTGTTATGCCATTTTGATATAAAAATATTTCGAATTCTTTCGATATAAATGACTTGCCATTGTCAGTCACTATTGTTTTCGGTAAACCGAAACGTGCAAAAATCGACCTTACTTGATCAATTGTCTTAGAGCTTGTGATGTTTGTATTCATATTTATGCACTCTAACCATTTGCTATGAGCATCAACCATTATCAAAAAGTAATTTCCAAACAAGGGGCCCATAAAATCTAGGTGGAGTCTCTCCCATGGATTTTCTGGCCAACTCCAATTAATTAAAGGGCTTTTTGCTGGACTATTTTTAAATAATAAACACTGATCACAGGAGTTTGACAGCTCCTCTAAATGTTTGTCGATGGATGGCCACCACACGTAGGCCCTTGCCAACCCCTTCATTTTTACAATCCCTAAATGAGACTTATGTAGTTCCTTTAATATAGATTTTTGTAAAGATTCCGGTATAACAATTCTATAACCCCAAAAAATTGCATTCGAGTCAATTGAAAGTTCGTTCTTTTTATTAAAATATGGGGCTAATCTTGGATTACAACATGTATTAGGCTAACCATCTTTTATATACTGGCACACTTGTGTTAAAACCGAATCTTTGAAGGTTTCTTCTTGAATATTTTCAAACTTAACAATTGAACCACTTCCTTCTCTCATATAATTTACAAACACGTCGTTTGCCCACAGACCATGACGACCTTCAATTTCTTCGGAAAGAGCATTCTCTACCGCTCGAGAGAAATAATCAGCTATGTTTGCTTTTGAATTAATATGTTGAACCTCATATGTGTAGCCCGACAAAAACAAGGCATATCTTTGCAACCTGTTTGCGGATAGTGCCGGAATACCTTTCTTTTCCCCAAAAATAGATACTAAGGGTTTATTATCCGTCACCAGTATAAATGTATTCCCAAAAAGATATTGATGGTACTTATTCACACCGTACACTATTGCCAACGCTTCTCTTTCTATTTGGGAATATTTAATTTCTGTGGCCGTAAGCCTCTTTGAGGCAAACGAAATAGGTCTTTCTACACTATTTTCATAAACGTGCACTAGGGCTGCACCTAAACCAACTGGGCTTGCGTCTACAATTAATTTTAATTTCAAATTTGGATTAAAATGAGCTAAACAGGTTTTTTCAGATAACTTAGTTTTGACGTCATCAAAAGCCTTTTGTTGTTTATCACCCCACTCAACTTGTCGGGTAGCAGTTCGTATAAGGCTGAAGCCACTGTTGCCATATTTGGCATGAACTGTCTATAGAAATTTACTACACCCAAAAAGGATTGGAGTTCTAAGCTGTTCTTTGGTGCACACAAGTTTAAAATAGTTTCAACTTTCTTTTCGTCTTTATGTAGACCATTTTTATCAATGACGTGTCCCAAATAACTAATTGAAGTCTTTAAGAATTCGCATTTGTCCTTTGACACTTTAAGCCCTGCATCTTGCAATTTAGAAAAAAACTATTTTTAAACGTTCCAAATGTTCCTCTTTAGTTTTTCCAAATATAAGAATGTCGTCTACACACACTTTTACCCCTTTGATGCCCAGCAAAAGACTATCTATGGTTTTTTGGAAAACAGCAGGTGCACTAGCCACACCATACACCATCCTAGTATATCTAAATAAGCCAATTGTAGTTGATATTGTAGTAAGTTCGCTGGATTTTTCGTCTAGAACGAGTTGCTGATATGCCATAGCTAGGTCAATTTTCGAAAACTCAGTAGATCCGTCAATTTCAGATAAGATCTCTTCTAATTTTGGTGGTGGATGTTGTGGTACTAGCAACTCAGGGTTTAATGTGATTTTATAATCACCACAAATTCTTACCGAGCCATCTTTTTTTAGTATGGGTACAATGGGAGTGCCCCATTCACTATATGAAACAGGCTCCAAAATATTCAAGGCTACTAATTTCCTTAGTTGATTCTCAACTTTTTCTTTTAATGAAAAAGGTAACTTACGAGGTCTAAAAAATTTTGGTTTTGCACCCTCTTTTAACTTCAACGAAACTTTATGTTTGTTAAAACAGCCTAATCCACCATCAAAGATTTCAGCATATTTTTCGAATAAATTTTTAAGTACATAATCTGAATTTTGTATGTGATTAATTTCTTTTACTCCAATGTTAAAGGCGTGCATCCAATTCCGACCTAATAATGGTGGCCCACCATTTTCAATTACATAAACTTCTAGTGACCTTGTTATATTTTTATATGAAATTTAGAATATACCAACTCCAACTGGATTTAATAAACCTCCATTATATGTTCTCAGTGAGAGGTCTGACTTTTTAAGCATTAAGTTCGAGAAATGTTTATCAAAAACATCCTTTGAAATGGCAGAGATTGAAGCACCGCTATCAATTTCCATATCAAAAGGAATTCCATTCACGGTTACATTGGCTATTATTGGACTAAGATTTGAGTTGGTTCTAAAGTAAAAAATTGATAATTCATGTTCATGTTCACTTTCAATTACATTATTAAAATTATTTGTATAATTACTTGTACTAGGCATAACACTATCATCGCTAATATAATTATTATTATAGTTTCTACTTCTATTACTACGCATGCTACACATTTGTTTAAGATGACCTTTTTGGTTACATATTTTGCAAATATTATTCTTAAACCTGCACTGATCCGTTGAGTGATTTTTGTAGCCACAGACTTTGCACTGCCTACCGGTACCTGCTGATGCCGTTGAATCGCCTACGGTTCTTTGATTTTGTCGATGTCTCTCGTTAGATATGACGTCACGCTTTGGTTCTGCTCCTTGTAATCTGCAAACCAGACTAGAACTTGTTCCGTTGAAATTTTCCCTTTTGTATTGTTGTCTCACACATTCAACAGTCTGAGCTATCTGAAGACACTTTTCAAGAGTAAGGTTAGCATCAGTTGGACTCTCTAAAAAAAGTTTATCTTTTTCTGCGCTTTTTTCTAAGCCCATCACGAACTTATCTCGGAGAAGTATGTCTAAATGTGTGCCAAAATCGCACCCAGTGGCTAGGCTCCTCACACGTGCTGCCCATTGTATCAAAGATTCTCCTTCTTCTTTGTATGAAGAGTAAAATTTATGTCGCTCGGCGAATCCCGAAAGAGCAGGCTTAAAATGATTTTCCAGCTTCGAAATAAGTGTGACATATTCGGTGTTCTCGGGTAAGGATGGGTGAATTAGGTTTTGTAAGAGCTTAAGAGTATCATCGTGAAGCGATATGAGCAGTAATGATCTTTTTTGCGCACTGTCACTTATGTTGTTTCCAATAAAAAATTGTTCGATTTTACACTTATAAATGCTAAACTCGTTAACTTCGTGGTTGTATTTTGGTAGTTCACCAATTGCAGACATTTTAGCTTTATTTTTGGAATTAAGTGGATCGAGCAATTCTTTCTTGCCATCCAACGTTGAACTTTTATTCGTTGACATCAACTTAATAATTATCACACGTGGTTTCGTATAGTTTTTTACTAACGATATATTCGTCGCCAATTGTGGTGTATCCACATAAATAATAAACCGATTTTAATTTACTAATTCATTTATTTATTCTTAAGCGAATTATACTCGTACTTCTTAATGGTCCAAATCAGACTAGTCATTGCACAAGTGCTTACATATCATGAGCACTAGTCTGTTGGCTTTATATAACAATAGAAGGGTTACCTACATACATTTATATACGTTACACATTCTAAAAACATTTTTAGTTTATTATAATTTTTTGCTTTTTTCGATTTAAAAATATTTTTTCTTTTTATTATGTATGTATGTAAAATTTAAAACTACAATTTATTACCTTGTTTAAAGTGTCAACCGGGCAGACGGCAATGCCATGCTTATATGATTTTTTAAAATAAACTTTTGAAAATTGTAATTTTAATTATGAAATAAAATCAATTGAACTTGAAATTTACCACTAGCGGCACACAAGCGAAGTACCAAATTATTTTGAAGGCTCAAACCCACGTGATATGATTTTTTTCATCTTCAAACCTTGTGGGCTTCTTTAGATTAACGGAAATGTTCCAGAGAAAAACTGATGGTATATGAAGTACACTTTGTAATATAGATGCATCGGACAATACTTTTTCCCGCTCACAGCTTCTCAACGTTCTAAATTGCAACTGCTACTCAAACAGTTTTTTTAACAACTGCAATTAAATATCGTGACCTAATTTTAATAGAATACTCATGATTAATGTAATTCAATCAACATACTTAGCTTAATTTTTAATTTATTTTTACTTGCGATAGATATACGTACTATAGGGCAAGTTCTGCATTTGGAAAAAAAATCGAACTCGAGACTTTGATCAAAGTTGACAATACGATGATAGCGAAGACGAAAAAAGTGGGTCCGACAATTCCGTCTGTCTATCTGTATGTCTGTACCTCGAACTACAGCCTAAACTACCAGAGGTATTTTCTTCAAACTCGGTAGTTAAGGGTCTTAGGTGATTCCCTAGAGGAGAAATTGAAGTTTTTTTTGTAGCTCCAAAACTTAGGGTACTCCCCATACACCCGTAATGCAAAATCTTTTTTATCTCGAAAACGGCTCTAACGATTTTGATAAAAAAAAATAAGTGTGATATTATGGACTATAGTTTGGTGAAAAAAAAATTTGGGGGGAAATGTTATTAGGGGTACCTGTCATAGAACGTTTTTTTTGATTTTCGAATTTCTCACCAACAGCTCTAACGATTTTAACCAAAATTTTTATGCAGGAGCTGCTTTGCATTTGAAAAAAATATAAACTAGAAATTTTTTCAAAAAAATAGTTTTTGGATTTTTAAAAAAATAATACAATTTTTTTTTTTGAAAATTCAATATCTTGAAAACCGATACACGATTAAATTTTTAAATTACGTTTAAAAGTGTATTTTATTAAATAATAACAATTTGCATATCAATTTTTTGTATAAAAATTTAAAGGAAAATTTAGTAGACAAAAAACATGTTTCAGTGTGTCTGTATGTCTGTACTTCTCACTACAGCCTTAACCCCTGGACCTATTTCTTTCAATCTCGGTAGTTAAGGGTCTTCGGTGATTCCCTAGAGGCGAAATTGAAGTTTTTTTTTTAGCTCCAAAACTTAGGGTACCCCCCATACACCCGTAATGCAAAATCTTATTTATCTCGAAAACGGCTCTAACGATTTTGATAAAAAAAAATTAAGTGTGATATTATGGACATGGACTACATTTTGGTCAAAAAAAGTTTTGGGGAAAAATGTTATTAGGGGTAAATGCCATAGACCCGTTTTTTTGATTTTCGACTTTCTCATAAACGGCTCTAAGGATTTTAACCCAAAATTTTTAGCAGGAGTCCCCTTAAGTTTAAAATAATATTGTATATATAAATATTCGAACAAAATTTTTTTTGGGTTTAAAAAAAAAAAAAAAAAATTTTAAATCAATATGTATCTTCAAAACCCATGAACGATTATTTTTTGAAATTATTTCCTAAAATCAATATTATTAAATACTTAAAATTCGCATCCCACATTTTTTTCTTGAAAAATTTTAGAGAAATTTCTTATATAAAAAATTTATTTAATAAAAAAACGATTTTTTAAGGTTTATTTGCATAAATTCATACTTTTCCGGAAACCAGACGGCAATTTTATGCATTTGAACATTATTATCTCATTAAATCCATGTTTTATATTTATAAAATGTATCTTAAATTCCAAAGTACTTTTACATAAGAGCAAGTTCGTGCGATCCAGTCGTGCATTTTATTTAACCTGATAGGCAACTTTAAGTTATTGTCTGAATTAATTTTATACCAGCATACACTATGTTTGGGTAAAGCGGTTTTTTATAAATAAAATTATATATCTAATAGATTTTCAAAATAAACAGTTTCAAAACTTCGGATATACCTCCGCGAGTCAATCAGGCCCAGATGAGCTACTTTTCCCAGAACCAACTGGATGCTACTACTACACCTTTTTAATTAAACGAATCTAATTTCAATTTTAATTTTTTAGGAAAAATCGCCATTCTTTGTTAAAACAATTCGCTCCAATAGTTTTGTTTCGCTGTCAAAAAAAATTACGCTGCCAACAAATCAACTAACAATGTTCTTTTCTTTGTGCATTCTTTGTTTAAAATCAATTAACGTCAAAGGAGCATAGCAGGTGTTCTCGATTTTCACACTTTAATAGAATTCAACTTTGTTCGATATATATCTTTTACACAGTGTTGAACATAATAAGACATTTCCCTCAGCCATTAACTTTCCTTGAGATGAGATTGTTTCTTGGTAGAAAGTGAAACATAAAACTTATACTGTCCCACTTCCACAGAAACTACGTGTTTAAATAGGTGAAAACAAAGAACTTTGAATCCCTAATAATTGGAAATGTGTTGCAAAGGAAGGATATCTTAGAGCTTACAACAATTTATGTACATATAACATACATATAGTTTCTCGCTCGGATCACACTACTTGTTGCTTACGCTTTGGTAAACAAATTGACAAGGATTGAACTTCATTGGTTTCGCTATAATCACCATAGTTTTAACTAATGTGCTTAACATCGACTTAGGCTTATAACTAAAATTGTCTTCCGTGTGGAAGTTATGCTTGTGGATGCTTTAAGGGAGATTCTTTTCGCTTATATGATAAATATCTCAAACTCAAATCAAAAGCAATCAATCAAATGCCAAATAATCGCACTACAGAATTAAAACCAATAAAGAGATTGTCATGTACATTCGTAAACATAACGAACAGAAGACGCAAATGATTGATCTATTTTTGTCTTATTCGATTAAGCATAAAAGAGGGTTGTAGCTAAGAAAATAAAATGCACGACTGGGTCGCACGAACTTGATCCTATGAAAAAGACTGAGAATTTCAAAAATGTATGTTATTACAGAAAAACTATTCATTAGCATAAAATTAATTTTTTAAACTCTTTTAGTAGTAAGAGATAAGAAACAGAATGCTATGCAAATATGAATTTATGCAAAAACAATAATTATAAGACGTTGTAGTGGTTTCTTAAAAAAAATAAGCTTTTATATACATACAACATTTTTAAGAAAAAATTTGGTACGCCAATTTAAAGTTTTTATTATTGTTCGAATAAAAATTAAATTTACAAAAAAATATTGAGCCGTTTTTGTGATATTGAATTTTCCAAGAAAAAATAGATTTTGTTTTACAAAATTCAAAAAAATATTTTTTTTTAAGTGTAGAAATGCAATGTTTATTAAACTTTTTAGAAGCTTCTGTATAAAAAAAATTTCACTAAAATCCGTTATGCTGATAATGAGAAATTCGAAAAAATGGTTCTATGGTGGGCACAGTCAGTAATATCTTGTTTTCAATTTTTTTTATCAAACTATAGATTGTAAGAATAAATTGAAAGAAAACAAAGTTTAGCAAAATTTTTGGAACCGTTTTTGAGAAAAATACGATTTTCGAAAACCATTTTTTAACATTTGTATGGAGGGTACCGTTATTTTTAGGTAAAATAATTTTTTTGTTCTCAAATCTTGTAGATTATATTAAAAAACTTTTATTTATCAAGTTTGAACAAATCGAGCATGGGGTTTTCAAAATATGTATTGAGTTTTCAAAAAAAAAATTGGAAAATTTTTAAAAAAATCCAAAACATTTTATTTTGAAAATTTGAATAAGTACACAATTATGAAAACAGCTGGGGAGCTTTTACATAAAAAATGATCAAAATCGGCCGTACCGTCTTTGAGAAAATCAAAAACAAAAAAAAGTACTAAAAATAACTATTTTTTGGAAACATTTTTTCAACCATTTCCTAGCTTTAATTTCATTTTTTGAGTTGTTTTAAAAAAATCTGTGTGACAGTTTTTGAAAAAAAAAAAAATATTTATAAAATTTCGAAAAAAATTCATATGGCAGGTACCGTTATTTTTGGTCTTAAAAAAAAAGAAAAAACGTGTGGGGGGAAAAAATTAAAAACGATATCTACCCAGCTTGACGAAAATCGGCCAAGCCGTTCAGGCTGTAGTCGAACAGACAGACACGACAGAATTGAGAGACCCACTTTTTTAGTCTTCGCTATCATCGTAATGTCAACTTTGATCAAAGTCTCGAGTTCGATTTTTTTACGAATGCAAAACTTGCCTTATAGTCGTAATTAAAAAAGACACAGTAGGTTTTGAGATTATTAACTTCCCATAGGGAGTTATTGTAATCGGTCCGATTTGTCAAATTGGAATTTTTGACATTTCTCGACGTTTCAAGGTCCCTAGAGGCTATATCAATCATTTTTAGAGAGATGTCTGTGTGTGTGTTTGTGTACGTACGTTCGTACGTTCGTACGTGCGTACGTTCGTACGTCCGTACGTTCTCGTACCATTTTTCGTCGTCGATATATCAAGAACGAGTAAAGATATCGACTTCAAATAAGTTTTGTTTAATATATAATAACTTCGAAAGAGGCTGAAAGGGCGTTTATTTAAATTCAGTGAGTAGTTTGTTCACTATAACGGTTTAAAAAAAAAGTAAAAATTTTGGTTAGTTTCAAATATCTCACGAAAAAATAATGCTATTGATTTCAAATAAAATTTAATGTACTCATTATAAGGTCATACAGATTTGGTATGAATTTGAAAAAAAATGAACATACCGTTATTTTTTTAAATACAAAAAACTGAAAAAAAAAATTTCATAATCCAGATATTCTAAGAACGGAAAACAATTTGAAACTCAAAATAATTTTATTTTACGAAAAATAATGTGTTTGACAACTGGTGAAAATTTAAAAAAAAATCAGTGTACAGTTTTTTTACAAAAAATAAAAAACTATATAAAATTCTATTGAAAATTGGTAAAAATTGTTTTTCGAGAACTAGTAGTGATATTGACTTCTAATTTAGTTTATTTTATACATAGTATAATTTTGTACAATTGGTAAAATGTTGACAAATATTGAATTAATAGTTTTTTTTTTAAATAAAAGAACTATTAAAAATTCTAGTGAAAACTAGTTAAAATTGTATTTCAAGTCGAATTTCTTGGGAATAAACTCCGACAGTGCCTTCTAAAGTATGTTGTTTTATACATCGATACCTTCCCGTAAGAATGTATACTAAGCGACATTTCTAAAATTGTTCAGGAAACGAAAAAAACGAAGAAAGTTCGTTGGCGAAACCCAGGTCAAAACGTGGCCCTTAACATATATTATATTTCCTCATCAAAAAGTCATTTTCGGAAAAAGTGTCACTTAGTACATTCTTACGGGAAGGTATCGACATAATACAATTATTAACATACACTGAAAATAAAATCTAGGTATATATGATAAAAATCTAGGTTGATTTAACAAAAATTTTGTCAATATACGTCCAACAAAAAGTTTTGTCAAATTAACTAAAATTATAGAATTTTGTTGAGGTAACAAAAAATATTTTGTTGTATCCACAAAATTATTTTGTTATGCTAACAAATAAATTTGTTGAAATAACAAAAATATTTTGTCAATATGACAAAATTTCGTAGAATTTACAAAATTAATTTGTCATATTAACAATTCTTTTGTTGTATTAACAATTTTTTTGTTAGTGTTATTGTTTTTTTATTATTATCGGATAAACAAAATTTTTTTTGTTAAATTAACAAAATTGTTTTGTTAAATTAACAAAATTGTTTTGTTGAATTAACAAAATTGTTTTGTTACATTAACAAAATATTTTGTTAAATTAACAAAAATTTCTTGTTATATTTTGTTAAATTAACAAAATATTTTGTCAATTCAACAAAATATTTTGTCAATTTTACAAATTTCTTTTGTTGAATCCACAAAAAACAAAATTAATTTTGTTAAAATAGTTTTTTTTTTTGGGATTTAAGTCCACAAAAATTGGCGTTTCGTCCCTACGATCTCACATGCAACCATCTGTGAGGGCGTATGGACAATACGCAATTTTAGTTAAGTTCAGTTAGTCTTACATCGATTTTTTAACAAAAACCAAGTGTGAACTATATCATACACAAAAGAAATTTGTTGGTTTCCTTACAAAATAGTTTTATCTATCTGATAATATTATTTTATCAATATTACAAAGTAATTCAACCCCAAAACAAAATATTTGTCATTTTAACAAAAATGTTTTCATTTTTTGTTAAATTGACAAAAACAAATTAACAAAAACTTTGTGATATTGACAAACATTTACAAAACAGATTTTTTGTAGATACAACAAACATTTTGTTAACATCACAAAAAAGTTTGTCGATGTGACAAAAATCTCTGTTTTATTTTGTTATATTAACAAAACTTGGTTTGTTAAACTGACAATATTATTTGTAGTGCATATTTTGTTAAACTGACAAAAAATCATGCTGGATTATAAAAATTTTGTGAAATCAACAAAATCATTCTTTCGTATTGACAAAAATTTTATCAAAACGATAAAATTGTTTTGTTAAAGGCCAACAAAACGTTTTTGTCAATATTACCTAGGAATTTATTTTCAGTGTATGGTTAAATTTTGACAAGTATCGAATTGACAGTTTTAACAAAAATATAAAAAAAATCTACTAAAAAGTGGTAATATTTGTTTTTCGACTAGAATATCTTGTGAACGAGCAATGATATTGACTTTGCCATTATTTAATTTTATACATAATACAATTTATTTTATATTTGACATAAATCTAGTTTTAGAGCGGATATATTTTGTAAGTACACTTCCATCAATAACCAAACCATATCTTTTATATTTGAATATTTCGTTTTTAATTTTTTTTCAATTAAAATGTTTGGAACCGAAATAATAAAGTAATTTCTATAATATAATATTAAAAAGCACGGAAATCTGTATTTCAGTATATAATATGTACCTACTCGTACCAACCTTCGTAATTATTACAAGTTTTCAAGACCACAAATGGGAAGTTATCAGTGTGGGTCGCACCCAGCCTCTTTTTATATATAGTTGTCACAGCGTTTTTGGTTCCCGCTTTTCGAAATAGTGAAGTTATACATTGAAAACAGTTGTTCAGTTGTGTTAACTGAATGTGCATTACTCATTACTCAGCAAGCATTATCTATCTCACAACACTGTTCGTCATTCGGTGTCGAATTTTCCTGTTCATAATGGCGTGAGTGGAACCATCTTGCACCGCATTTTCACGGATGATTCGAATTTCTAACCAAATAAAGTTCAACCTACTGAAAGAATATTGCCAACAGACCGTCCACGAGTATAGGTTAGGTTAGGTTAGTGGGCTGACAGTTGATCTTGTTACCGTCACACTTAGATCAATGTAGATCCGTTGTGATACCCTAGGGGTTGTAGCGCCTTGTATTGAAACCTATGATAATCCTATGTCGATCAAGCCCGTTAAGGGTGTAGATGGGTTACAGCAAGCTTTAGCCTGAAATGTCAGAGGATATTTCTAAAGTATTGAAATTTCTATCGTCACATAATAACCTGGCTAGGGAGAGGTATACGCCTTCTCAGGGGGTATTCCTTTCCTTTACCTCCACTTGAGCAATCATTCCCCCCCCCCACCAGACCCGTAGGATCATGTGGCTCATATGCGAGGTGCCCATTCTCCGTTGGTGCTGCTCCCACGAGGAACACGTGCGACGTTGTCGTTTTCGTTCGTACTACACTATCGTACTGCAGTTGAAGGCGGTTTTCAGAGATCAGGAATTCTCAAGCCATTTGGTATCGTTAACGAATTTTAACATGAGTTTGCTTGGAATGTCGGAGAACTCCTCCAAGTCGCTGAAGAAGTGTCTACCTAGATTTCTATTTCTTAGGTGATATAGCGCAGGGCAGTGACACAGGTAGTGAGGAGTGTCCTCATGTATCTCCTCGTCACCGCATCCTCTGCATAAGTCGTCCATACCGAGTTTCATCTTTTCCTTGTGGTAACCGAGTTGGTTGAGAGACTTTTTACTCAGTTGGATGATAACATTGGTCTTTTGTTTACTGAAACTAGGCCTGGATTTTCTGGTTGTAAGACAAGAATCGAGAGAGTTCCATCTCTTGTTCGTTAAGGCTAGAATTTTATTCTTGATTACCTGTTTAAGATTACAGGGCGGGACTTGAACTGTTGTGTCTGCTTGATTAGGATCAAGTGTTGATCCTATTCTTGCCAGCTCGTCAGCGCTTTCATTTCGTGGGACACCACTGTGATCAGGAACCCAGCAGAGTCTAATGTTATGCTGTGTACCAAGAACCCTAAGATCTTTGCGACAGCAAGTTACAAATTTCGATTTGATTTCAATGGCAGAAATCGCTTCTATTGCCTCTTGGCTATCAATGAAAAGGGTGGTATTACTATGATTGACACTTGTCTAGCAGCTTTCGTCACTGCCAGGACCTCAGCTTGAAAGACACTGCTGTAATCAGGAAGTCTGAATGATAGTCCAAGGGTTTCTGAAAAGAATCCTGCACCAACACCAGTTTTCATCTTCGAACCGTCCGTCGGTATATATAGATATCATCGATTCGCAGGTAGATGGCTCGTTGATTTGCCAGTCGTCTCTGCTGGAAAGGCGGTCTTGAACGGCTTGTAAAAGTCTAAGCGGGGTGTTATGTAGTCAGTACATACCCTATTTTCCGTGTATTTCTGTAGAATCTGCGCATGGCCTATCGCACTATGTCGCCAGTTACACGTTGGGCTTAATCAAAGTGCACTATTGGCTTGTACCTTGGCCATGATTTTAAGGTTGGTAGGTTTGTCTAATGCATTTCACCAGACTACGTTACCGTATCAGTACAGGTCTGACTATGGCCGCATACATCAACTTGATAATTTTTGAACTTGGTCCCCAGGTTTTATCAAATATTCTCTTGCAGGAGTAGAAAGCGAACATGGCTTTATTTGTTCTATCCTTAAAGTTGAGACTCAAGCTCAATTACTTATCCAGGATCACGCCAAGATATTTGGCATGATCGGAGATTTTGAGTTGGGTCTCTTCAATTAAGGGAATTTTAAAAGTTGGTAGCTTCCTTTTGTTCGTAAAATTAACCAGTTTGGTTTTTTGCGGGTTAACCGCGAGACAGCACTTTTTAAGCCAGATAAAGCATTTTCTATCTGTTCGTCCACGAGTATATGGAATACGAAAAGATGGCATACTCTTAGATTAAATAAGTACACAATTAATAATGTTTTTATTGTTAAAATACATTTCTCATTGCAAACAGGGTGTCCCTTAATTCATGATAACATTTTTGGGCGTGATTCTTGGGTATATTCTAAGAAAACAAATCGTTTTACAGAAAGGGCCTCCCTACAGTTTTTATATCATAATATCGGGAATTTAAGAAAAAGTTTACTTTGGCGTACCGTGACCCATGTTATAGGTAATCACGCTGTTAGTACTAATGATAAATGTAAGTGCCATTAAAAGACAATGGCATAGGGGTATGTTTTGCTTAAACGACAATAGTCAGCATTGAGTTTTCGAAACATTAAACTCCACACGGTTTTCTATACCTCATTTAACAATGCTGTAAAGATCGGAGTTTAATGAACTTATCATACGATACTGTTGCAAATTCACTTCCGAAGGAGATGGACGTGAATTTGGGAACGCGTATGAGTATAAGCTGAGAGTAGAGTCGTCGGCAAAACAATGAAATGGATTAGAAGTTTCAGACAAGAGATCATTTATAAAAATGAGGAAGAGTTGGAAACAGGAAGGAGCTCTGGGGAACACCAGCACTTATTTTGTGAAGATCAAACTTAAAACCACCCAATACAACATATACTGAACGATCTAGAAGGTAATTTCTAATCCAAAGAATAAGGGTTTCGTTGATAGCAAACGCACGCATTTTCGGTGAGAGACCCTGGTGCCAAACTCTATCAAATGCCGTAGAAATATCAAGCGCAATAATCTTACTTCCTCCAAAACAATGTAAAGATCTGTTCTACTCTTCGGTGAGATATGCCATCAGATCACCAGTGGAACGATTGCTGATCTCGAAAGGCTCTTGCAACTGTACGAGTGCGGAAATGAATGATTTACGTTCTCAAGTACAGGAGGGGCAATGTTGCTAACAGGCAACGTGGAGCTAGAAGCAAAATGAGCTGCAAGTACATTTGTCTTATCTAAAGAGCTAGTTATTGGTTTGTCATTGTAGATGAGTGTTGAAAACGAAGATGAATTTGAATTTTTTGAACGTTCTTCACAAATGAAATGTCTACTGGCCCTGGGACATTGCAGGATTTGTTGCCTTAATTTCTGTTCATGTAAGGTTTCGGGTTTGTTTAAACTTTTTCCGATTTTTCTCGGTTGGGTTGGCTTTGTAACAGCGGAAACTTACTTCTCTCGACCTGATAGCTTCTTTACAGCTTATTTCGAACCAAGACTTTTCTTTCGACTTTATACTCTTAGTTCTGTAAGGAATAAAAGTAAGCATACCAAGAAAAATCACTTCTGTGATCATATCAGCACTGGCGTTAACGTCACTATCGAGGAAACATAGTGACGAGTTAAAAATTCTAAAAAAGTTATGCAGACCGTCCCAGTTGGCTTTCTCGCATTGCCAAACGGTCCTAGTGGGATGCTTCTCTTTAATTGGATGAATGGGACACGAGAAATTGGCTAATATTACACAATGGTCCGAAGTGCCGAATGGAGATTTTACCGTTATGGTATACTTATCAGGGTTAGAAGTAAGAAACAAATCAAGAGTGTGAGCGTTTTGCCCAGCAACATCTGGTATTCGGGTGGGCTCATCTACCAGCTGAGTAAGGTGGTGCATCTCAGCAAAGATCTCAACATATCTTCCTTCAGGAGTTGTCTGTCCTGAATAGCGGAACCAATTTTAATTGTGTACATTAAAGTCGCCTGCAATAACAACTTCAGTGTGAGGTTACAAGGAAACAATTCGTGAAATTGAATCAGACAGCACATCAAACTCATTAAGAGTTGAATTGCTGTCCAGATTCGGACTCCTATAAATAAAACAATAATGAAGAAGAAGAAGTTAAAACAAAAAATATAAAAAAAAAATTCTTATAGTTTTTGTTTTTTCGTGGACTATATTGAATAAATCAATTGAAAGCTTATTGTGACCTCTAGTCCAAATGCGTTTCGCCCAGGTACGACAGTTGGGCTCATCAGTTAGATGCTGTCGTACCCTTCTAAGACAATAATGGATGATGTGCTTGCGGACAGTAAATTTGAGTCACATGAAGTTAAAGTTCGTATTAGAACAATGTCCGTATTGAGGAAGACTCTGACAAGCAACATCATATCTCACATAGACTAAAAGGCCGTGATGGCGAAAGAGTAAAGGCATTAGGTTATAACCAGGCAGGCTAAATTCTGAAAGATCAGTATTTGCACCAACCTGTGTGTCACCTAATGCCAAAACAGCTGGTCTGTACTTAACATAATGGCCATATACGTCAAAGAAATTCCTTCTTAGCCCACGAATACAAAAATCACTTAAAAAAAAATTAAATTAAATTTGGTTGTGCAACAGCTCGGAGTGAACCAGGACCTAGTGACTTACAACTCTCAACCATTCCTGTGTGCGTGTTACCAGGAACGGAAGGGACCTACAATTTTCTGCCGATTCCGAACGGCTAATGAGCAGCATTTTCCATGACAAGAGATACTCTTGGAGAATTTGTCAATTTCTCGCAAGAGGCAGTACACCCCTGAAAAAAACTTTGCAGCGGCTGAGAATCGAACTCGAGACCTTCCGCATGACATTCCAACGCACTAACCATTGTGCCAAGGGGTACTACTATTCTTCCAAGAACGATGTTGAAGAACTCGCATTACAGAGCATAGCCTTAGCTAGATCTTTTTTTGACATCAAATGCACCGGAGAGATCCTTTTCGACCTAGATGGAGCAGCGTGCGTTCTTCATCGTCCTCAATCATTCTACCCAAACGCTTTTTATAGTTGGTCCCTATAGATGTTACCTTATGTGGCTTTGAAATCGATGAAAAGGTGGTAGGTCTTGATTTGAAGCTCCTATGTTTCTTGCAAGATCAGCTGTAATGGGAATATTTGGTCTTTCTTGGTCTTAAACCGCACTTACATATATGGACCTATGAGGTTGCTACTTTCAGACATTAATATAATACGGCAGAAATGACCTTGTATGCGATGTTCAAGAGATTTATGCCTCTTTGGTGGGCACAGCTCAGAGGGTCTGCTTTCTGAGGATCGGACAGACAATGCTGAGGTTCCATTCATTGTGCCCAAAGACCCAATCAAGTTATCGCCTGTCGCTAAACCATTCGGCAATGAGCCCGCCAGCTCCAGCGGCTTTCTGGGACTTAAGATTCGATACATCTTCACTTCGTCCAGGTCGGGTGGGCAGTATTGTTGGTCTGCGGCGATGAAGTCGAACGGTATTATCTTTAAATATAGCAGTGGAATTCTCTTTTTCATCGCCGTCTTAAAGTTAGGAGAAATGGTTTTTCCATATTCTCATCTTGGACTGTCGTTCTGTTATGATGATTTCTTGATTGTCTATGCAGGCTTCGGCTCGGGGATTGTATACGTGAGATGTTTTCTTAAACTTTTGGTAAGATTTCCGAACCCCTGCTATTTCATCGCTCTATTTCCTCGATCGAGCGCTTTACATGTTCCTTCTTCTTCGGTGGTGTTCTTTTTTATTCTTCTGCTCGTAGAGCTCCCGAGGAGCTCTGGTCCTTCTGTGCAGCGCCGCGCCGCTTTATATGCCTCTAGTTAAGCTCTATATGCTTGTCGGTATTCATCGTCAAATTAGGGTTTTCGTTGTGGTGGTAGTTTAAAACCCAGTACGTCCGAAGCGGTTTCTTTGATGGCTGCTTGCCAATGTTGCTACTGGTTCTCAAGACTTGATGTTGGCGGCATAGGACTTATGGCGATCTTTTACGATTGTAGCCAACCAACGTCAAACTTCTTCGCAGTACTTCCTTGTATCGGCTTGGGTCGGGATATCCTCGGCCGAGCGTTGGCTGCAACCAGGTATTGGTCCGAGTCGATGTTAATCCATCGGACAAGCTCTATATCGCAGACAAACTCCATATTGGAGAAATGCCTTGCATCGATCGCAATGTGGTCATTCTGGTTCACGGCTGATTGATCAGGAGATCTATTTCGTGAATATGGAGTTATTTGCAGTGCATACTAACTACCAGAACGTCGCACCCCACAAGTCAAAGCCTGATCAAAGTCAATTAGCATGATCACGTGATCGGCGGTGGTGTTGTGCAGGCTGAATCTGCCAACCGTCTGACCAAAGATGTTTTCTCTTCCTTATAACTATAACTTTCTCCTCTCTTTGGATTTGCGAGTAAATGGGGGTTATATTGAATTTAGCTTTGATGCCGATCGTTGTGAGGCTCTCATTCACACAGTTGAAACTCAAGACTTTTTGCCTGAGCCTAGCTTCTACAACAAATCCGCATCCAAATGAACGCTGCTTTTATTGTCGGTAGTAGATATCGCAGTCTTTTTATTCTCGTCTCCCCGATCCATCTCATCGCATTTGTTGGATGGCGGTAATATCCTCTTTGAAGCAGTTAAGGGCTTCCTCTAATTGTTCGGCTGCACGTGTTCTATTTAGGGACCTATCTAGAGATAGAGCAGTTTAACATTTACCTTTGCTGGGGTGTCGGGCCATAAGGGTGTTTCATTTTGAAGCTGACGCACTCACCAAAATTGGAACAATGACACCTTTATTGCCAGATAAGTCCAATATAGGTTTTACCATTTCTAAGTGTGAGCTTATGCTAAATGAAGATGCTATACAGAGAACAAACCTTAGATGGAACAATATCACCAACTGTTTAGCGATAGAACAGATTTGGCAATTGTTTGATCTGAAGTGCTCCAAAGATTTCATATCTTTAATTAGGTCGCAATAGGTGTTATAACAGGACATAAATGCAATCTTGCTCGCTTCGTAACGAACTTCAATTGGTTTAACGATTAAGCAGAAAGTATCCTAGATTAAATGTGGTATAAAATTGAACCAACTCAGGGTATAAATGTGTCGGTTCTCCTGCTGACAGCCATGTCAACATAACCTAACCTTATACTAGTAATATGCTCGATTTATCTAAGTAAATACTTTGTTTGTTTGTTTCTTTTTAGTAAATACTTTGCTTGTTTTGGACTTTTGTAAGAGTTTATGTCATTTTGTAGTCTCAAAATTAAACAAGGTCGTAACATACATCAACCATCGCGGATTACTGTGTGACGCACGACCATCAGCAAGAAAGTCAAACGTTTTGAAACACCTAAATGACTTAGGGGGATTACATTTTTTTAAACTAATTTCATTTATTTACAAAGGAAATTGAGGATGTTCCCCAAATGACCTTAAAATCATAAGGCCCTCACTTTCTTATATTTTTTTTTGTAGATAAAAATCCCCTATAATTTTTCTGCGAAATGATTCATATAAGTTCAAAAAGGGGAACTCCAAAAAAAATATAATTTGTTATTGTTATAGTGAAATGATAATAATTAAAAAACAAAATAATATCATAATAACTTTGAAATTGATACATATTAGTTAATTTACACTTTCCCATGAAAAAATTAAATTCTATTACTAAAGATTTTAATTTTCAAGTCGACTCCATTTAACTGGAACGTGATAATCGCAGAAAAATTTGTTTTAATTAGGCACAGCTCTCAGTAGGTCTAATTTCGGAACTTTTTGACACGGTTAACTTTAGGTGGCAGAGCCGCTTTCTGTCATATCCGATTTGGCAGTTCTTGTTTGCTTGGAGGTAAATTTGGTTTCGTGAATTGGGCGGTCAGCCATCAGACGAATAGGGGGAACAACATGTAGCATACGAAAACATGCACGTGCCGTAACTATTCGGGACTGGTGGAAGTGTGATCATAGCCTCTCCGCGGCGGCCGCTAGAAACAAGCCTTTTAAAAAAGGTTTGGCTAATATGATCAGGCTGGTTCCTCAGGTTGGCGACAGGTTAATTCCCTGTCCCGTAAAACTAAAAGAATTACGAGACCGACAACAAGCCTCGGAAACGGACTGATCTCACGACGACAACCCACGCAAAGAAAAAGGAATAACGATTTACGAATTTTCTTATGGAACGTACGATCGCTCTATAGAGCTCGAGCTGCTCAGCAGCTAGCCGATGCCCTGTCAAAGTATAAAGCTGACATAACAGCTCTTCAAGAAATCAGATGGACAGGGAATGGTGTTTTACAGAAGAAAGAATATGACATATACTACAGCTGTCATACAAAACACCATGTGCTCGGGGTAGGCTTCCTAGTCAGCGAAAAAATGAAGTCTACTATCATCGGCTTTAACGCTATAAGCGAAAGGCTATGCACCCTTCGCGTGCGAGGCAAATTTACGAACATCAGCCTCATTAACGTTCACGGACCTACGGAGGAGTCCTCAGACGAAGAAAAAGAGACTTACTACGAACAAGTCGAGAGGGCCCTCAATGCCTGTCCAAGGTATGATGTTAAAATCATCCTTGGGGATTTGAACGCAAAAATAGGTCGGGAGCCGGTATTCAGGCATTACGCAGGCACCCATAGTTTGCATGAGAACACTAATGACAATGGACTTCGAGTCTTAGAATTGGCAGCATCGAAAAACATGGTCGTTGCGAGTACCAGGTTCCCGCGTAAAGATATCTACAAAGCCACCTGGGTATCACCTGATGGAGTCACTCGTAACCAAATAGACCACGTGTTGATAGACCGTCGCCACTACTCGAACTTGATGACGGTACGAACGTACCGAGGTGCCAATATCGACTCGGATCACTATCTTGTTGGTATGGTTTTCCGAGGGCGGATTGCCTTGCGAAGACGCATTGCATCCGGCGATCAGGTTCGAATCAACACGGCTGCCCTGCGCAATGAAAACACCAGTAACACCTTTGGTAATGCGTTAGGACTCGCCCTAGAATCACTTGATTTAGGGAGAGTAAGTCCTGGAGCCAGTATGCTGGGCGTAAATGAGAAGTGGACACGCCTTAAGAATATTGTCATTGGTACTGCCAACTCCATCTTAGGCAGCAGTCGTAAAAATCGGAACGACTGGTTTGATGATGAATGCAAGCTAGCGACTGAACGTAAGAATGTTGCGTACCGAGCAATGCAACAATCTCATAGAACGCGGGCACGCGAAGAGGAATATAAAGAGCTCAGAAGAATAGAAAAACGGCTACACAGACAAAAAAAATCAGCCTGGGAGAAGAACCTAATCTGTGAAATAGAAAACAGCCGAGAGCGAGGTCCGCACCAGGCGCGGAAGTTCTACCAATCCGCCCGAAACATGACGCAGTACACACCACGCTGCACATACTGCAAGGACGGAGAGGGAAATCTGATCACCGATCCTGAAAGCATACTGGAGCGATGGGAAGTGTACTTCAATGAATTGCTAAATGGTCAGCTCACTGCAGAAGTGGAGGCTCCACTACTTCAAGAAGAATACCCTATGTTGCCGCCACCAAGCATAGAAGAGGTTGAGAAGGCTATAGGCCGGCTTAAACAGAACAAATCCCCGGGAGCCGATGGCATACCAGCCGAATTATTTCATCACGGCGGGCCAGCCTTACGTGAAGCAATTCATGATATTATAGTGCACGTATGGGAGCAGGAAGAAATGCCAGAAGACTGGCGAAAAGGCATAATATGCCCCATACATAAGAAGGGAGATGTCACAACGTGCAGCAATTATAGAGGTATCACGTTGTTGAGTACCGCCTATAAGATACTCTCCTCTATCCTACAAGACCGGATAACCCCATACGCTAAAACCGTCATCGGACAATATCAGTGTGGTTTCATTCCAGGCAAATCAACAACTGATCAGATCTTTACCCTTAGGCAGGCGATGGAAAAATGTCTAGAATTTAACATCCCAACATACCATCTGTTTATAGACTTTAAGGCCGCCTATGATAGCATAGCCAGGGTAGAACTTTACAAAGCCATGAGAGAATTCGGCATCCCAAATAAATTGACACGACTATGTAGGTTGACCATGACCAACGTAACAAGCCAAGTAAAAATAGCCGGATTGCTATCCAGACCAATCAACATCTTTAATGGACTCCGACAAGGGGACGGTTTGGCCTGCCTCCTCTTCAACCTGGCGTTGGAGAAAGCAATCCGTGACTCTGGCACGGCAACAAGAGGGACCATCGTCAACAGGTCCAGCCAGTTACTGGCTTACGCAGACGACATCGACATCATCGGAAGAACCGAACAAGCTGTACACGATTCCTTCATCCAGATCGAGCAGGCGGCACAAAATCTGGGGCTGCACATTAGTGAAGGTAAAACAAAGTACATGGTGGCGTCGAATGCGAGAGGAACAGTTGGTCAAACAATCAAGGTAGCGGAGCACGAATTTGAAGTGGTGCAATCCTTTAAATACCTTGGGTCAATAGTAGCAGCCGATAACAATATAGAAGAAGAAATACGCGGGCGGCTTCTCAAATCCAACAGAGCCTACTATAGTCTGTCAAAGCTTTTCAAATCCAGAAATCTCACCATAACTTCAAAACTGCTGCTGTACAGGACCATGGTCCTGCCAGTACTCACATATGGATCCGAGACTTGGGTGCTTAGCAAAAGGCACTCCGACCTCTTAGCTGCGTTCGAGAGAAAAGTCTTAAGGAGAATTGTTGGCCCCGTATGTGAGGAAGGACGATTCCGGAGACGGTACAATCATGAATTGTACGCAATCTACCTAGAAGCAGATATCGTGACAAAAATTAAGCTCGGTAGACTCCGGTGGGCAGGGCACCTAGATCGCATGAGCGAAGAGGAACCTGCTCGGAAAGTTCTTTGTGGTACATTCTATGGTAGACGACAGCGTGGTAGACCATGCTTGCGCTGGAGAGATGGCGTAGACCAGGACGCCGGAAGCCTTGGGGTGCGCAACTGGATGGCGTCGGCTAGAGACCGGGATAGGTGGAGAGACTTGTTGAAAGAGGCCAGGACCGGAACCCGGTTGTCGAGCCGATGATGATGATGATGAATTGAGCGGGAGTCACGTTCACAAATTTTTCCTTTTTTACTTGCAACATATATGTAAGTACTTTAAGGCAAGTTATGCATTTGAAATATATTTTGATCAAAGTTGACATTACAATGATAGCAAAGACCAAAAAAAGTAGGTCTCAGAATTCTGACTGTCTGACTGTCTGTCTGTCTTTTTTTTTTTTTTTTTTTTTGTTTTTATAATCTACTCGCGCTCAATCAATTATGATTACCCTTTAAATGTTTTCAACACAGCGCGGGCGTGAAGTTACGGAAGAGAAAGAAGGATAGGAAAGATATGTGGCACGATGTTCTGAGACTGAAGGTGGTTGTCTCAGATTTTTTATCTCCAGGGATGGCGGCTGAACTAAAGCGGAGAAATGCCGTGTCTTATTTCTATGTCCCTCATAATTCGCATTATTTTATTCGTTCATCCTTGTTGGGCATACTAGTTAACTCAATCACATTGTTAGTGTTATGCCTAAACAACATGTAATGAGTAAACCAGCAACCCATTGATGACAATTTTTAGATGGTTTTTAATGGAATTAAAGGTGACATAGACGACGGCAGGGATCGAACCTGCGATCATGGGGTTTACAGGCGAGCACACAATCATCGCGCCACGGCCACCCCTTTTCGACTACAACCTAAACGGCACGGCCGATTTTCTTTAAACTTGGTAAATATCATTTTTAGTTTTTCCCCCCACACGTTTTTTCTTTAATTTTCATTTAGTTAGCTAGGTAATGGTTGAAAAATATTTTTCCCAAAAATGGTTATTTTTAGTAGCCCCTCTGGGTCCATTTTATTTGTTTTTGATTTTCTCGAAAACGGTTCAACCGATTTAAATCATTTTTTTGATGTAAAAGCTCCTCCAAAGTCTCGGGACACCAGCATACCAGGTAATGAAAATGCCGATGAGTTGGCAATACAGAGATCAGGGCTTGACGCTAGTCAAGCAGAGATGGTAAGTATCCCACTCTGCAACATCAAACAGAAAATTTCAGATTTAATCCTAAAGAAATCCAATGAAAGAAGGAGTCTACTTGACACCTGTGATACAACTGGGAAAGTATGGCCTTGCTTTAACAAGCAGAGGACTGACAAAATTAGCAACTTAGTAAGAAGTTCCTTCGATCTCTTACGAGCATAATCACCGGACATAATTTACTGAAATATCATAAATTTAAAATGAAACTCAGTACAGATGACCTATGCAGAGGATGTGGCGAGGAAGAGGTACATGAAGATACATCACACCTTCTCTGTCATTGCCCTTGACTATACCACCAGAGAAGGAAATGGCTTGGTAGTTTCTTCTTTGACAATCTAGAAGATCTTTCTAATATTTCAGGAATTCACATATTGAACTTCGTCAATGCCTCAAAATGGCTTGACTGATTAACAGAACACAGGTTTTTATCAGAAAAGAGTGATTACACTCACGGGTAACACAATGGATCTACATTGATCTAAGTGTGACGATAGCGACATCAATTGTAAGCCCAACAACCTAACGTAACCTAAAAGTTTTAAGGTTATGTTTCCATCAGCATGGACTGGTATAGTGACGTCGTGACGAAATACTTCGACACAACCAACTATCTTTACTAATGGCTCAAAGATGGAGTGTGGTGTTGGTTCAGAAATCTTCTCAGTGACTTTGGACATATCTAGGTTGTTCAGGCTACCTGACTTTGCTAGAATTTTTCAAGATAAATTACTGGCTATCAGGGAAACATGCAAGGTAGTCAAGAACCAAACTAGAAACGGAATTACGAGTATGACAGATAATCAGCAACTGTTAAAGCCACTAATTCGAGGACATATTGCTAGCCTCAATATTAACCACAATATTACACTTATGTGGGTTTCGGGTCAGTGTGGCATTGATGGGAATGAACAGCCCGACGAGCTGGTCAGGCAAGTGTCAGGCAAGGATTAGCAGAATCAAACCGTAGGTGGAGCAGTTTAGCTAGCTGCATTATATCTAGAAATATTTGGTCCCGAACACTTAATCTGAAATGCAGATCCAGGCAAGACATAGACAGCGTCGTAGCTATCTGTACCGGGCACTGGCCATTGAGAGAGCATGAGCATGCAGCAAAGCTAGGAATTCCTCACAACACTTACCCTCATAGCTGTGAGGACTAGCGGGAAAAGAAAACAGTCCTTCACTTCCTCTGTAAATGCTCTGCTCTAGACAAATTTAGAACACAATTATAAGAAAGGGAATTTTTTTGACGACATTGACGAACTTTCGGAAATTAAGATCAAAGACTTGATCTCTTTTATCAACGCGATGAAATGGCTCTAGGAAGAACGACGGTTACTTCTGTTCTGCGCCCTCCGGTTGGCTTCTTAGATTTCGAGGCAATGGATTGAGGACTTTGAGGGAGGCCTACGGTGGTGCCGGAAACCGGATAATCACAATCGGATTGGCTACTTTTTCAGTACCAGTTTTGTATATATGTATTGTGGTATCAATCCTGGTGGTGGTGCTGAAATTAGCGCAGAATTTTATAGTGGAGAGTTGGATAAGGAATACAAAACAAGATGCCGCCCCAATCGTTCGTCTTCATGAGAGTACTATAAGTTTTATATAAAGGTACCAGTCAACAAGTTTTCTAGTTTGGCACAGTGTAGATGGTGTCGGATGAGTGTGGTGATCCAGCTGATTGAGTGATCCAATTTCCGGATGATTGTACAAAAGCAAACACAATAAGAGACATCAAAACATACTAGATCCATATTTTTGAACTTAATCCAAACCGAACGACTTACTGAGAATGTCCACAATTTCCGACATCATCCACAGGTTCACACCAGTTATGGTATCAAAATGCCGCACTTCAGCGCTAATTGGACGACAAGGGTCAGACTGCCAGTGGTCACCATTTTAACATACCCATAAGAACTTCCAATCAAAACTGTCAAACTGTCGGAGAAACATTTACTACCTGTACCTTTCCATAAAATGCCTACCTGTCCCTATTTTCTGTTTTGTTAAAACTGACGAAGACGACTGAAGAAATTAGAAATTCACACTTTGACAGAATTCTCTTTCCGCTCCAGTTGTTTTTTTTTTCACAGCAATTAAATTTAAAATGATTCTTGCTGACGCATTCTTCATATCTCTAGAACGGAAATAGGTATTGGTCCCTTCAATTTTTTTTGCTGTGAATTGTTCGTTTATTGATTCTCGCTTTATTCGAATGTCTTTTTAAGGAAGTGTTGGCATTTTTGGTAACACTTAGGTATATAGAAATCTAAGGTTTTTTATCCTTACAGGTGTTTCATGGCAGATTATGTCTCTCCCCTGATTTTTTACGTACGAATAAATGCTGATGGATTTCGTTGGACGCTGGATGCTGGATGATGAGAGTTGACAACTTTTTTTTAATTAAAATTCCTTTCCGGATTGAATTTAAGTATCATATAATGGGGTTGAGGTTATATGTGTTGTGCATGCAGGGGACAATGTTGTATTATGTGTTGATTTTTTTTTTATTTTTTATGATTCCAGTTTTGTTTAAAGATTTCTAAAAAAAATTATCAATTAAAAAAAAAAGATTTCATTGTTCGGATCTATGAGTTGGAGAGTTAGCAAAGCGAGTAACATCTGAGCTATTTTTCGATATTTCACAAATCAATGTAGTGAGAGCGTGAAAAAGCTGCTGCAAACACCTTACAAATACGAGTAGCTTAAAACTAAGAAAACGGACTTCTAGACATTGCTTTCGACAACACGTCTAATGAATCAACAAATGAAGCGTAAATTAAAAATAATAAGCTTATTCTTAATCCATGGGAGTTAATTGGAAGGCTGATTAAGTCAATGTTTTAATTAATACTATTAATCGGTGTTTGGATAAATAGAAGAGACGAGAATTTCTGATATTACGGGTATTAGTGTTGAAAGAGATGGAATTGTGGAGAATTTCGCAGTCAATAGATGCTGAAAGTAGTCGATTAATGAAGATATTGTCGCTTAATGCCCTTGTTCTTCCAGCGTATTCAAGCCATTTAATAATAGTTAAATCAAGACAGACAAAGATGGGCAAAAGGAAGGAAAGGACGTTGAATGTTCTCAATTCTGGATACATGATCTTGTTGACAAGGGAACCATACTTGTCAAGTGTTTTCAAGAATGGGTGAACAAAGGCTATTTATAAAGAGCAGGCCACGTGCGTAGGTTTCAGAGAATTCTTTGGACCATCATTTCACAAAGAATAATCTCGTCAATATGTGTATCACATAAAACATCAAGGTCGCGATTTGACTCACCTGTGGATAAGGATGGAGAAGTTAGAAACAGGAAGGAAATTGGATGCGTTTTCATGAAAAAGTGATTGAATGACATTTGGAAATATTTAGCTCTACGCAATTTTTCAGGCACCAGACTTTAGAAACTTTAGAAATCAAGTTATAGAAAAGTAGAATCATGTGTGGAAGAAATGATCTTGAAAAACTTTGTTTAGTCCGCGTAGAATGAGATATGGGAACATTTGATGACCACTTCATTATGGTTAGTAGTAAGAATGAAAAGGAGAGGTACTAAGTGGCTGCCTTGTGGGACCCCGGAGGCAGGTAAAAAATCTTTAGAGAAGGCAAATCTAAATCGATCATTGTAGTAACGGTCTTTAGGTAAGAAGAAAGCCATTTAAAGAAGACAGGTTCAAGCGAAAGGTTGAACAGTTTGAATACAATAAGCTTATGTGAAATTTTGTCAAAGGGCTTACTGAAGTCTGTTGAGACGATTTCAACTTCCTTGCCGTCTTCTAAGGCTGAAAGGCTAGGGGAACCCAATTTGAGAATTTAACGAGGTTAATCGGTGTGGTCATACCTTTGACAAAGCCGTGTTGTCTAGGGGTAATAAGAGACTTGCAACAAATTTTAAATTTAGTATTAAATTTAGTAAGTATGTTTAAGTTTAGCAATTGGACGATAGTTTTTTACTTCACACTTTGGGCCATTTTTATACATTGGGTTAAAAGAGGTCTTCCATAACTGATGAAATTTTTGCTTGAGAAAGGAATGAACCAAAGATTTTTGAGAAGGTAAAGAGAGTGTTGAAGAGCTTTTTTTGTGAAATTGAGTTGATTAGGCTTATTTTTTATGTGAAATGGGTCAGTCTCAGTGGTATGAAGAAGCCGGGGACCTAGGGAGAAATTCGATAAATAATTAAAAAAAAAAATACAATCAGTTCAGAGTCTTCGCCTCTTCGGTAAAAGATTGTTTTAAAAAAGTAGCTATAGCCGTCGGTTTTGTGTCGGTTAAAGTTGACAAATTCGAAGAAGGATTAAGGCTCTTTAATAAAATTGCTTTGAGTTTCGATTAAATAGCGTTTATAAATGGAGTTTTAAAGTTCGGTAAAGTGAAGATAATTACGAAGATAAATAGAGTAGCTAGTTGGAGATCGAAAACAAAGGAAAATTGATCAAAACTTATTTCTCTTGTTACGCAACGATCGTAACCTGTGACTATGCCAAGGTGGGAAAGAAACCAAAGCTTTACGTAAAGAAAATGGTACATGAAGAGAAATAGAATTAAATATTTCTCTATAAAATTTGTTTATTGGATCGTTAACAGTTACGTTGTTAAAATTAAGGGACACTCTGGTGATATATTCATTAATTTGAAAAAAAAATTTTGCTTCCTGAAAATCATGAGGAGATAGATTTTTGGTACTAGAGGTCGGTATAGGAGAATCATGATACTCGTAAGAAGTTAGATTGATTGGGATATGGCAGTTTTCAATAGAAGATAGAGAGAGAAGTATCAGTGAGACTGCAGAGTTGATGGGATATGTTGTGAAATTTAAGTCTAAGTGCTTATCCACCCATTTTGGATTGCCGCTAACTTGACAGGGGCATAATATATAACAATGCGATTATAGCCACTGATAGTATATGCAGAACCAAATCTAGAAACAAACAACCATATCCAAAACATTTCCATAACGTCAGAAAGCCAAGCTACAATTAATTCTTATGTCCTCAGATTATACGGGAGTTTGTGGACACGTAAAACTTCATGGGCACAATTAATAACGTCACACTTTAATCGATACCGGACAAGTTGGTTTATACGTCAATGAAATGGCAAACTCTATTGCGAAAATAAGAACCACAATACTGACCAGAACCCTGTTGAGGCATTAGATAAGACGCCTAATTAAGAATACAATCAAAATAACGAGAAAGTAACTCAAACGGCAAACAATCTGGAATGAACTACCAAAGTTGAGGCAGGCCAAGCTGCGACTTGAACTAATCGACGTAAGGCACTTATCCGAAATCTCAGACGTGCTTTGACTTTGAACAGATCGACCGTCAAAGGAGAGTCCAGATGCAGAAATTCAACGTTCGACGCACTCGCATACCTGAAAGTTTCAGAATCTACAGATTATGCGACCGCCACAACAATCGGGGATTTTATAAAAAAATCCAAAATATGTTGATGATTTCGAATCCAGTTGTTTTCAATTTGCATTTCTCGCTGTGGCTTTAGCGAGTAAGAGGACAATACGATACCCCACTTCCAATCAATGAAGAACCAGTTCCATCAAACAGTATGCCAGCGGAAGGCTTAATTGTAAAAAGCATAAGAGAAATAAGGCCGCAGGATCTGATGGGTACATTTAAACATTTTTTTTTATATATTAAGGTAATATGAGTGGAAAGAAACATGACCCATGACATTTTGCTTCAACGAACGTCCCACGATTTCTTAAACCCTGCCTTCGGGACATTGTATGATTTGTTGGCTTAATTTCTGGCCATTTGTTACTTGTTATTTGTTACTTTTCAAACAGCAATGGAATGGTTTCTGACTTGCTTACGGTTTTCCTTGACTGGATGGATGGGTCACGAAAAATTGACTGATATTACCCAACGGTCTGAAAGTTCGTAAGGAACGTTTACCGTTATGGAGAGTGTGAGCGGTTTGACCGGCAAAATCTGGCTTTCGAGTAGGCTCATCTACAAGCTTAGTCAGGTGATGCATATCAACACATTTTCCTTCAACTGTTGTCTAAGCCAACTTGAATTGTGTTCATTAAAGTCGGCCACAATACAATACAGTTAAGTGTGAGTGTGAGTGTACATGGAAACAATTCGCGAAATGGATTCAGACAGCGCATCAAACTCATTTAGAGTTTAATTGCTGCCAAAATTTAGACTCTATAAATAAAACAATAATAAATTATATGCTTGCGGACAGTAAACACACAGACAACACTTCCGGTAACAGACTCAGGCTGATTGACTTTGCGGCGGAGCGAAATGTCATCATAGCTAGCACTCGATTCCCACACCTCAATATACACAAAGGGACCTGGCGTGACGGTCTCCGGATCAACTAACCGTCAACCAGATTGATCATGTTGCGATAGACGCGAGACATGCTTCCAGTATCCTGGATGTCCGAATATTCCGAGGGCCAACATAGACTCGGATCATTACTTGGTGGTAGCCCAAGTACGGATGCGGATATCTATGACTCCACAACGACGGACGGATGCTGTGAAAAGATTCAATGTCGCGAGGTTAAAATCGCAGGAGGTCGCCAGGACTTTTGAAGACCGAGTTTCTCTTAATCTCTCAGCAAGCCCCCCTCCAGCTTCATCTACGGAGGACCTGTGCAAACACTGCCAGAATGCCATCAGTAGTGCCGCCACTAATGTGCTGGGTTTCACAAGGCCACCACGACGAAACCCCTGGTTTGACGAAGAATTCAGGTTGGCGCATGTAGCAAAGAACGAGGCCTACCAATTAATGCTGCAGGCAAGAACCAGAGATGCTAAGAGAGCTGCCCGGGAGCTCTACGGGCAAAGACGAAGGGAGGAACGCCGACGGAAAAAGAGAGAGCGTGCGAAGCGGGCGGTCGAGTCTATTGAGGACTGTACCGGCAGAGGGGATGTTCGAAAGTTTTACCAAAGGGTGAGGCAATCCACCCAGGGCTACAAAGCTAGAACGGAAGCCTGTCGGGATGAGAGTGGAAACAACACTTTTCAGACTGCTGAACGGCGAGGAAGGCCAAAATGCCGCAGCTAGGCGGAACATTCCATTCAACCTGGACGATGATGGTCAAAATTTCCGTCCACACGACCTAAATGAAGTGCGGTCAGCGATAGCCAAGCTGAAAGCGTACAAAGCTGCTGGCGCAGATGGCTTGCCAGCTGAGCTATTCAAAGCAGGTGGGGACGACTTGGTAGGGAGCATGCACCAACTCATCTCAAAAATTTGGTCGGATGAAAGTATGCCCAATGAATGGAACCTCGGCATAGTGTGTCCAATCCACAAGAATGGAGATGCTCTGACGTGTGCCAATTACAGAGGTATAAGTCTCTTCAACGTCGCATATAAAATCCTGTTGTCTGTACTGTGTGAGCGCCTAAAACCGTTTGTCAACGAGCTGATCGGCCCCTATCAGTGTGGTTTTAGGCCCGGCAAATCTACCCTGGATCAGATGTTCACACTTCGACAGATTTTGGAAAAAACCTAGGAGTTTCAAATCGATACACACCACCTTTTTATCGATTTCGAAGTCGCGTATGATAGCGTGGACAGAGAACAACTATATAGAGCTATGTCTCATCCATGAAATCTCGCTGCTTCGTCAAGGTCAGTAAGAACACCAACGAATCCTTTGATGTCGAGAAATGTCTGAGGGAAAGCGACGCACTATCATGCAACCTATTTAACATCGCTCTTGAAGCAATTGTACGAAACTCAAACGTCAACAATAGAGGTACAATATTTCAAAGTCAGTTCAACTGCTTGCTTATGCGGATGATATTAATATCATTGGGAGAACGAAGCGAGCTGTTACAGGTGCGTTTGCAAGTATTGAACTGGAGGCGGCGAAAATGGGTTTGGCTGTTGATGAGGACAAGACGAAGTATATGCTATCATCGAGAAAGGAATCTCAACATCGTCGACTCGGCCAAAACGTCAAGATGGATAGGTATAACTTCGAAGTCATCAAAGACTTTGTCTACCAGTAAGTAAATTTGAGCCACATAAAGTGAAAGTTCGAATTAATACCTATAGTCCGCAGTAGGAAGGCTCTGGCAAGCAACACCAAATCTACCATAGACTAAAAAAAGGCCGTGATTGCGAAGGAGTTAAGGCGTCAAGTTACAACCGGATAAGCAAAATTCTGAAAGATCAGTAGTCCCATGTGTTTCACTTAGTGCCAAAACAGCTGGCCTGTATTCAACAGAATGTGCGTATACATTTAAGAAATTTTTTCTTAGCCCACGAATATTGGAAAACACAACACAAAAATCAATAACCATTGCAAAAAAATACAAAACATATCTCTGACGATCTAAGTTGAACTGTGAACTGTAGATCCAATGTATTTACCCTATTTCCTCAATTGTTTATCCTAATTGTTAATCCACCTATTCGTGAAGTTTTAAATTCAATTTATCAGTATCCGAATTCATTCTTTGGGTATTTGGGGACTCAATTCTGCTTTCACAGTTAAGGTTAGTTTTGATGGGGTGTTCATCCTCACGAATTCGCACCGTGAAAACACTATTTAAAATATATCCTAGTCAATCACACAATCAATTAAGCCGAAACCACGTACCTTAACATACTCGTATAGATATTGGATTTTATTAAATTTGTGACTGCGGAAAACATCCCCTCGTAACAACAAGAAATCGATGCCTACCTAGAATCAGAAAATATTTTCTATGGCAGATATGTATGTACATTATTCGTTCCCCTGTCGGATCTCCCATTTCGCACTAGCTGTCAATCATGCTATTATTTTCAGTAGTAGTTAAACAGTATTACGGAGATAAGCAAATGCCAATCACCGCTTCGAAAAATTTTATCTTTCACGTACAAACTTCTTCGGATGCCTATGACAACACGATACTACGTATAGTAACGTCAGCAACACATTACATTAAGGATACCTATGTATATGAAAACGAGATTTTCCCTTCCCACAAAAATAAATAAGCTCCCTTATCTCTGGTATCATTTAATTAGACGATACTACCATGAGCTGTTCGATTCCAGAAAAAAAGGACGACGACTACGAACGCGACGAAGGACGTGCGAAGTTACGATATGTGTTGTCGAAGTCTTCAATGTCTTTAGCTAATGGTGATGCTGTTATGGTGGTGTGGAACAGCAACGAAAAGTCTTATCAAAAATTAATTCATTTTTTTTTCTTCTTCGTGTTGCACTGCTCTTTGTCATATCAGACTTTATCTAATTGGCAGATCAGGAGTATATTTCGTTTGTGTGACAGAAACGTCGTTCAGTGGATGGAATAAAAGAAGAATTTTGTAATAAATCCTTCGACTTTCAATATACAGTTAAAAATGATAAAAAGGTGATAACGTGATGAGGACATGACAGTATGTACAAAAAAAGAGATCTTAGAAAAACTACATAATCTTTTACTTTCATATTAAAAATGAGCAAAGGATGAAAGAGAAATTTTCAAGAAAGATTATGCAGGGACACATTAAAAGGATTTGACGTTAGTTACGATACATCCACTTCAGGGACGAAGCGTCCATATATTGAGTGGAATGAGTGCTTCCGTTGAACCATTTGAAAAAAATCGTACCTAGCAAGGAATTAAATTCAAAATTCCAAATTGTATTAGTATTTTTATTATAATATTTGTATCTATTAATGAATCTTTATTTACTCTGTAAATTACATTCCAACATCATTATGACAACATTATCATCTTTCACTAAAATTAATTAAGGAAATCAAGATCTCTCTGGTTATTACAACTTAAAATGCCACACTGCAAACCAACTGAGCATGCTCAACATCACTCCATTATTTATAATGCTCAATCTCATGAAAGTTCTTGCTAAAATGCTTAACAGCTATGCATTCCTTAGTATCGCCTTCGTAACTCAATTTCAAAATACCCTTCCACTCCAAGTCAACTGAAAATATACCTACAATATCACTCACCAATATTCGCAAAATGCTCAAACAACAATGATTCTCAAACAATATATAGAATGCACAACAGCTGGGCATTCCATTATTTCGCATACATAACTTAGATCTCAACCCAAAGTCAAAATAATTTTGTCTCGTTTCTTGCCTTTTGCCCAATGTGTGAAGAATGAGTTGAGTGAATGCATTACGAGAATTTCCTACAAGAGATAGATAGAAAAACAAAGATGTATCTATTGAGTTGCTTATTGTCTCAAACTGATAATGAGTTTAATTTCATGGACAAAAGGGGTAGAAAAGTTTTATTTTAACATAATGTGTGTGCAAATTTAGGTGCAATTCATTCATAACTATCAGAAAACAAACAAACATGTATTTAAAAGGTGGTAGTTTTTTAATTATTTTCGTGGCGATAAATACCTACAATCCACCTGTTTTCTGTTTTTTTGTTATTATAAACAAATTGGTCAAAAATAGTAGTTCTAATATTCATATCTGAGGTTTCTTGATATTCCAGCAGAAATATAACTAAAGGTTACTTTCAATTATGAGAATTTAAAATCAAAAAAAACTTAAAAATCTTAAGAGTTTTAATATCCCGTTATAATGGCATCTGTAGAAAGATCATATTCATGTTTTAAGAGAATTAAGTACGAGTATTTTTTTAGAAATAAATGTGGACAAGAAAGGTTATCTACTCATAGCTTAGTTTCAAATCTTACTAAGATAAAATGTTGCCTTAAAAGAAAGAGGATAAATCTTTGCGCAAGGCATCAAGCTCTTTTTTTTAAATTAGACTTTACTGTAATATATTATTTATTTATATTATTTTATGTGTATTATCATTAAGTGGAATTTAAAAGGTTGGATTTTAAAGGTCTTTCATTTTGGTTTTATGTTCAGTGCTTCCGCTATCGAAAAAGTCACGCCTCGTGCCTGATCCACTTATAGAATCGAAGACTCCTTGTAAAATCCTAAAATCAAAAATTTGTCTTCGTATGGGTTGGCTAGCCATCACTTTGCATTAAATTGGTACCTTTTCTCTTTTTTTGCTACTAGACAAGCAAGAAAGCTTTGGAATATAATTATTAGTCTAGACAGATGGTTAGATAGATAAGAAAGATAGATAAAAGAAGATAGATAGACAGATCCTTCGAGTTATTAATCTGATACACTCCCAATCAATACGATGAGACCATAAAATTTGCAATATATTTTCGCTCTCTTTACATTTTGAACATATTGTACTCGGAAACATTAACTTCCTGTGAATAGGGACGTATTTTCCCATAAGAAATTCTTGAAATTATTGGGGTAATTGGAAATAGGCATTGCAATTTCCCAAGATCAAATAATGAATTCCCTAAAAAGTGTATACAAAAAAGTGCATCACTAGTAAAGGGTGCGGTTAAATTTTAAGGGCCGATGTTGATTTTGAATAAAACACAAATTATTTAGGAAATTATTGTCATTTCTTTTTATTATGATAATATGGTATGGTTCAATTATGTATGGCACGAAATATCGGCCAAATGGCCGCCTCGACCTCGGCGGCACACCTCCATCCGATGGTCAAAATTTTTGATAACTGAGGCATAATTGAGGTTCTATGCC
The DNA here is from genome assembly GCA_963931855.1 of Philhelius festivus. Classification (NCBI taxonomy): domain Eukaryota; kingdom Metazoa; phylum Arthropoda; class Insecta; order Diptera; family Syrphidae; genus Philhelius; species Philhelius festivus. The sequence continues at coordinate 48,103,218 of OZ007555.1, read as the reverse complement.
GTTAATGTGCCGAATTATCTCATCCTTTAGCTCTTGAATTGTTGCTGGCTTATCGACGTACACCTTTTCATTCAAATATTCCTAAAGAAAGAAGTCCAACGGCAACTCAAAGGCATCAAGGTTAAGAAAAATCCTCTCCAAAAATCCAGTAATGCCAAGTTGCCTAAAAAACAATGACGGTTCCTGGACAAACTCAAGCGAAGAATCGCTCAATCTGCTCCTGGATGTACATTTTCCAGACAGCTCTCCTTACGTTAATATCACTGATCCTAACAACATATTCAGTAGCATAACTCCTCCACAAGGTCTGATTACAGAGGAAAAATTAAAATGGGCAATAAACAGCTTCAATCCATACAAGTCTCCTGGGCCAGATGGAATAATTCCAGCGGAATTACAGCAAAATTCCGATATTCTAATACCCATTCTGGTAAACATCTTAAATGGTTGTATCGCTCTGGCTCACATTCCTTTGGCATGGAGAGAAGTAAATGTTATTTTCATCCCCAAAGCTGGCAAACCTAGCCATGTTAATCCTAAAGATCTAAGACCTATTTGCCTTTCATCATTCCTTCTTAAAACATTTGAACGTCTGATTGAAATCCATTTGAGGGCAAACATTGATAAGTCCTTGCTATCCAATGCTCAACATGCTTATAACAAAGGGAAATCTGTAGAAACCGCTCTACATACGCTGGTTCGTACTATCGAACACTCCCTTCATCATAAGGAGTTCACCTTAGTTGCTTTCCTGGATATAGAAGGAGCTTTTAACAATGTCGACGCATCCGCAATCACATCTGCGCTGTCATCTCTGAAGGTGGATAAGTCAATCAGTAATTTGATAAATCATATGCTGATAAGCAGGATTATAAATTCAAAACTGGGCGATTTTACTACTCGAAGGACTGTCAGTAGAGGTACGCCGCAAGGCGGCGTCCTCTCTCCTCTCCTTTGGAACCTAGTCGTAAATAAACTACTAGTGATTCTTGAAGGGGAGGGCACAGGGTGATTGCCTATGCGGACGATGTTGCGATAGCGATATCTGGTAAGCATCCTAATACTCTGAAGGAACTCCTACAAAATGCTCTAAACAAGCTTACTAACTGGGCAGATCAATGTGGACTCGGTGTCAACCCCCACAAAACTGAACTTGTCCTATTTACCAGGAAATATAAAATCCCACACATAGACCCTCCCCTCATCAAAGGTATACCGCTTAAATTCTCAGACAAAGCAAAATATCTGGGTCTTATTTTGGACAAGAAATTAAGCTGGAAGCCCAATATCCAAGAGAGAGTCAACAAAGCCAACATAGCTCTTTTCTCTTGCAAAAAAGCCGTAGGTAACAAATGGGGTCTACAAACTCATATAACACACTGGCTATACATCTCAGTCATTAGACCGATACTTACATATGGAGTGACAGTATGGTGGACTGCGCTGGAAACAGACAGTATGGTGGACTGCGCTGGAAACAGCAACAAACCGCGATAAGCTCAGCAAAGTCCAACGAACAGCCTGTTTAATCATGGGTGGAGCTCTCCGCTCAACTCCTTCTGCTGCACTTGATGTTCTTTTTCATCTCATACCGCTAGATATTTTTAGCAAACAATCGGCCGCTAACACAGCCATTCGACTTAAAGCTTCCTCGCAGTGGATCAATAATGATATTGGTCACTCTACTATACTGAACTTGTTACGGTAAAAATTCACCACAACAATCTTCATTCTTTCTATTTCCTTTTCCTTGCATCCTTCCAATTTTCCTTTTTATTACACAGGTGTTCGTTTTGCGATAGTGCGAGAGAGCAGGGCGACCATGGTCCATCAGCCAGTGGTTCTCTCTCTCAGTATCGTAAAACAAACAAATCGTCGACGAGTACTGACAGACGGGCGGTCTGTTTCATGGGTTTCAATTCGAAAACGTTGAAGACACTTGGTCTTTAAACGTAGATGTCGCTCTTAAAGGAGAACGGCCGAGTGCCCAACCTAAAACTAAAAACTAAAAATTAACTAATTTGTAAAAGATGGAACGTTAAGTGTGAGTTCCCAAACCCCCCTTGTCTGAGTTGGAAGCCAATCACGACCTATGGAGTAAATGTATGCAACTTGATCGATTCCTCTTTCTTTTGCTTTCATCTCTAATTATTATTATTGTTAGAAATCCGGTGGGGACGAATGTGCGCGAGTGCTTATTAATTCTACTTTGGGTTTTAAAGCAAAAACTGTGGAGATTGTGAACTAACCAAGGAAACGTCGTGACCTGGAAGGAAATTCCAGCGGGCGGCGAATTCCATGGAAAGTTCGAGAGAAACTGACGGAAAGAGATTTGCGAGTAAGCAGGATCGCCATATTTCGACACCAAAGGCTCTTCAGCAAACTTGCGGAGATTGGCTGTCGATGACGTGATCGAAATTCGCGATACCGAATTGGCTGAAAGCACGAGGATATGGGGCGAAATTTTGAGCGGCTATCCAGGAGAAAAATCTTGGAAGTCACTCTTATCTTGATAGAGAAAGAATATAGAAGCTGGTAAAAAGAAAATCTTTAAAAATCAGAAGTGAAATTAAAAAGGAGGAATTTTGTTTAAAAGAAAAGTAGAAATTGAAAGCATAAAAAGAAAATAATAGTGAAAGTGAAAAAAAATACGGAGGATAAAATTATTGAAAAGCTATTGGGAAAAATAAAGGAAGAGGAAAGGAAGGAAGAGGAAAAGGAGGAAAATCAAACAGAAGGGATATTGTTGAAAAAAAAGCTAAGTATCTTTTTAGTGCTTGTCTTAAAAATAAAATTTTTGGTCTTATTAATTGGTCGTGATTGGGTTTTAACGGCTTTACGTTCTGTTCCGAAAATTGCGGAACTCGTGCCCCGTTTAATAATATCCGTTGTGTTTCTGGGAACCAGACCTTAACGGTCCATCTTATTGTTTCAAATTTCTTGTATTTGCTTGAAAAGATCCTGGGTTTTAATCCTACAAGTAAGGTTTCCCAGGCAAATAAATCTTTAAAAATTCAAAAAAATATCTTTCATTTTCATTCAACTCATCATCGTTGTTTATTTTCGCTCCAAAGGTTTGCAATTTCCTTTTTTGTATTTCAGGAAAAAATTGCTGGCGCCCTTTTTATTACGCAGTAAGTACGCCACTGGGGCGACTAAACGTAATAAATTACATTTTTTATATCAATTTGATATCAATCATATCACCAAAAAAAAATCCCTATCAAATTTTCCAACCCCATTGTGAACCCACCCCAACTGCTCTAGCCGTGGTGGCAGCATCTTACCCGCTGTCAGCTACACTTCTTGTTGTTTTGTCAATTATTGACACTTCGCCTCATTCCCAATTCGTGGTGGTTATCGTCGCGCCGTCGCAGAATTTATCTCGTTGTTTTTCTTTAATAAAAAAATAATATAAATAATAATCTTTTAATCCCTTTCCGCGATCGCGATCGGAAAATCAAGTGTAGCAAACTCGTTCAGTAGTCTACCTAGTAACGTCGATTACACCACCCCTCATCCAAAATTTGATAAAAATTTTCAAGTATCCATCCCTTCCAGGTCTTCTTGGGAAAATGAGTCGTTGTTTATAGACGAAGTAGACTCCACTTGGGAGACTACTACTATAACGATCCTAGTGATCTAAATAATTCCGACATTCACTGTCTCAAACGCTTCATTATTAGCTCAAAATGGTTTAACGAGTAAGGGGGATTTTTGAAATCCTTGTGGTATCACAACGGACCAAATATTGGTCTAAGTGTGCTGACCTTTTCCGGTCAGCAGCCACTTTAACCTAACCTAACCTAAGTCCAACGGTGTCAAATCACCATGATCTTGGCGGCCAATTGACATCGCCACCACGTGAGATAACACGGCCATTGAATTTGTCGCGTAAAAGAGCCATTGTTTCGTTAGCTGTGTAGCAAGTGACACCGTCCTGTTGAAACCACATATCGACCACATCCATATCTTCCAATTCGGGCCATAAAAAGTTCGTTATCATCTCACGATAGCGAACATCATTCACAGTAACTGCCTGACCGGCCTCATTTTGGAAAAAATGCGGCCCGATGATGCCGCCAGCCCATAAACCGCACCAAACAGTCACTCTTTGTGGGTGCATTTGGATTATCATTCGCCCAAATGCGGCAATTCGGCTTTTTGGCGAATCCACTGAGGTGAAAATGTGCCTCATCACTGAAGATGATTTTCTTCAAAAATTGATCATCCATTGTTGCCATTTCTTGCCACCATTCTGACCATTGACGACGCTTGAAATGGTCAAGAGGCTTTAGTTCTTGAGTCAATTGCACCTTGTAAGCGTGTAAATGCAAGTCTTTATGCATAATGTACATCAACGTCGAGCGTGAGAGGGGCAATTGTTGGACACGACGACGAGTTGAGGTAGACGGCTCTTCAGCCACACTAACGCGAACAGCAGCAATATTTTCTGCAGTACGAGCTGTACGAGCATGCACTGGTGTTTTCACATCTCCTACAGACCCGGTTTGCTCAAATTTATGCACGATTTTTCCAATAGTACGCACATTTGGACGATTAAATTAACCGAAAAAAATCACGAAGTGCATGATATGCATTTTGATTTGAACGCCCATTTGCATAATAAGCCTGAATAACTTTAACGCGTTGCTCGATTGTGTATCTTTCCATGGTTCAAATTGAGTTAGTCTGAAATTGAGAAATGCCAAATGAAATGCAGAAAAAACTTGATGTTTAGGTGTGGTTCACATTCAACATCGGCCCTTAAAATTTAACCACTCTTTATAAAGTTGAACTCATTCTCTAACATACTCGTACTACCTCTAATGGAGGTTAAGGCTACCTCTTTGTTCATAGTGTGGTACTGGAATCGCTGGTTGTTGACGTTACACAGCGGAAAGCTTCTTGCTCAGGTGCTCTTTTTAAGACTCTGGCAACTCAATGTTTTTTCTTTCGAGATTTTGAGAGAAGAGAGAAATTGTTCGAGATTTATCCCTCGAAATAGATGCACATCCGCAAAGACGCCAAGTTCCTCCAGGGTGGAACTATTAAGTGGAACCGAGCCTCGTTTAGTATTTCATATTTTTTTTTTATAATTTACACGCACAGTTTGAGGGGATCGATGTTATGCACATTGGTTTTGAATGTCTGAATATCATAATGGGAGGGAAATATAGAGTTGGGTAAAGCATTCCACATCCGTGTAGTTTCGCTAAAGAAAGAATTTCTGAATTTAACAGGACGTCCGAAGTTGGACTCAAGGGTAAACTGATGGGCCTTCTCTTCAGCGCAAATATTTTACTGTTTAATGGGGCAATACTGATAGGTATAACTGGGTGTTCGTCAAACAAATTTTAACGTTAAGTCCATACACCGTGCAGGAAGGCAGTACGTACCGTGAGTCAACTTAATATTCGTAGAATTTGTTGCCTACGGAAAGGAATCAATTGAATGCTTTAATACTGCTAGGGGATTCCATTGGCTCAATCGGATAGGAAAATGCAAAAATAAAAATACTAATGGCAAGTTGAGTAGTGTGACTGCATTGCTATGAAATACTTTTATTTATTCGCAAATCAATTACGCCCATTGACGACTTGATAATATTTTAAATTAGTTATCTAACATAGATAAGGTTCTGATTTAAATTTTATAACCAGTAAATAAGGGGAATCTCAATTAGAATCTTAAAAACTTAATTTAGTTAAGTTCAGTCCATATGTTCAAATTTGTATTGATTAGATAATAATTCAAACTGTGTATTTCATCAAAACCAAACAAAAAATACCAAAGAGTCAAGTTAATCAGTCAACAATAGAATCCGAAATGGTTAAGAACATATCCCTAATATTTGGTATAGTTTTGTGCTGCTGTAAGTAATGAAGGGTTTAAATTTTGAAAACGAAGAATATTACATTTACACTTTTAATATTGTACCTTCAGTTACCCAAGGAATTTCAAGCATCAATATTACGAAAAAATCTGAGTGGGGTGGACTTGGGGCAATTTCGAAAAACTTTCTCGAATTAAATTTAGAATATGTTGTTATTCATCATTCGGCCGGAACATACTGCAACAAAAGTGAGACGTGCAAGCAACAAATGCGAAACATACAATCCTACCACATGAATACGTTGGGTTGGGACGATATTGGCTACAACTTTGGAATTGGTGCCGATGGAAATATTTACGAAGGTCGTGGATTTGGCATTCAAGGTGCTCATGCTTTAAGTTGGAATGGAAAATCTATTGGCATAATGTTTATTGGAAATTATAATGGTAAGAAATGTATTTTGTCTGTTCGAAAAAAAAGCTCTTTCGCACACGCAGTGCTGGAACTCGCAGCATTAACTGTAGGTTATATAGGTTTTCATTCGATACCCCCTATATAGAACTCTATAGACTATTGACGGTTTCTTAAACAACCATTTTTTTAAGGAAAGAGACCTATCTATCCGATTATATCCTTTTTTCAACGCGCGATCATGTAGATAATATTACTAAAAGTAAAGTGGAGCTAGCAACAGTTAACTCAACACATGAAACTCATTTTTTAAAATGGTAAGTGCGTGAAGATAAATGGACAAGGATTATCTTTGAAGTTTGGTACACCATTGGTGATCTATGCTCGGAAATTTTAACCAACCAATATCAATACATTTAGAAAATAGAATTAAAATAAAATTCGGGGGATCTGGTTTTGAATTAATTTAAAACCTTGTGTTTTGATGACGTCAAGTATTGAACTTTAATCATGATCACATGTTATCACTTATCAGTTTGATTTTTTATTTTTATTTTTCACACATATTCCTAGAAGCGACGGCTTTTCGTGGCACGTGGGGTTGTTTTAGGGGAAAAAATAAAATAACTTATAAGACCTAACGGGTAAATCATGCATGAAAAAGCGGACATTAAAAAAAAATTAATTCAAAAAAGAAATAATATTATACTGTCATGTTCAAGAGCTCATGTCAATTTGAATTTTTAAATTTGGAGTACCTTAGGGTAGTCATCTTGGTTCATTATTATTTTGTTTTCGCTCTTTATTACAAATTTGAATCATCACCATTTTTTTTCTTTTTTTTTACTTTTGGAGGAATGCTTGACGCACCATAAGGAAGTATCCATACGTTCTCGTGCTGGACTCTCCAAGGGATTTCAACCGTATTACGGCCTACCGGCTAAACCTCCAAAGTGTCTTGGCGATCACCCCCTCGGAACCACTTTCGCATTACTTCAAGGGGGGGGCGGTCCTGTTTTAATATCCACTGCTCTTCCTCTCTTTTTTTTTTTTTCTGCGCAAGTGCAGATTTTGTTCCAGTTCTGTTCGCTGGTCAGCATCTTTTCGACAAGGTTGTCTGCAGTGATGATGCCGATGTTTCTCTTCAGTTCTTCTCTTTCGGGTTCCCATCTGCTGCTGGTAAAGAAGGTATGTTGCGGGTCATCTTCTTGAGAGTCCCCGTACTGGCAGGCTAGACCGCTCGTTTTGCAGATCCTGTGGAAAAAGGCGTTGAAGTATCCGCATCCGTTTAGTAACTGGATGACGTAATAATTAACCTCACCGTATCTCCGGTCCTTCCACTCAGCCACGTTTCTGATCAGCCTCTGCGTCCATCGTCCTCTGCTTTCCGAGCTCCAGCACTCTTCCCGGTTCTGTTTCATTAGCTGTTTAGCTTCTTTGGATGCCCCTTCCACTCCCATTTCCGCCTTTTTGTTGCAGACGTAGACGTACCTTCGCTAGGAGATCGATAGAGGTCACTCCAGCGATTACAAGGACGGCTGGTTCCGACACCGTTTGGTGAGAGCTGGCCACACGTAGAGCTCCGCGTCTTTGCACTGCCGCCATCTGTTTCAGGTACTTCTCCTGCTTAAGTGCGTCCGCCCAGATTTCGCTAACGTACAGAAGGATGGAATGTGCTGTCGCCATTAGTAACCTTCGTTCACTAGCCGTTGCCGCCCCCCACGTCTGCTCAGCGATGTTTGTTTTTGAGGCTCTTTCCGTTGCTCCCTTTATTTGTTGCCAGAAGGTAAGCTTTATGTCGAGTCTCAATCCCAGGTACTTCAACGCCACGCGGTGAACCGGACCAAATTTGGAAGTCGATTTCTGGGGGACTTCTCTTCCTCGTCAGAAAGACTATCTCAGTTTTCTCCGTGGCTAAGCTGAGCCCGTGCTCTTCCATCCACGAGTTTGCTCGTCGCATGATCTTATGCAACTTCTTTGCGCGTTAAATGTGTCTCGTGCCGTAATCACCGCGGCGATATCATCAGCGTACCCAACCAGAAAGATATCCTCAGGCATCTAAATACGAAGGATATCGTCGTAGGAGATGTCCCAGAGGTCTGGTCCTAACTCCTAAGATTGATCCTTGCGTTGCGCCAGACGTGATTTCCTTCCTTCGCGGGCCTTCTCTCGTCTTGTAAAGCAGCTCTCGAACCCTGAGATAGTCCTTCACTATCCGTTGGAGATGGACGTGAATTTGGGATGGAATTTGGGTACGAGTGTGAGAAGCTGAGAGTGGAGTCGTCGGATATTTATTCGGTAAGGTCAGTTCTTGAGTATTTAACGGGTAGTTTCCCTGGTCAAATAGATTCCTATTACCTACGAACACTTAAAAGACTAACCTTGATAAACTTATCATTTTCTCGCTGATAGTATTTAAGCCAGTTATGAAGGCACTATTTCATCTCCATTTTACAAAATTGAATTTAATACATATTTTTTTTTTTTTTTTTAACAGACCACACACCAACTGACTCTCAGATTGCGAATACCAATGAACTGCTCAATGATGCTGTTGCTCAAGGATATTTAGCACCAAACTATATCTTATACGGTCACAGGCAAGTCGGGGTAACAGAATGTCCGGGAAGTAAGTTGTACACGGAAATTCAAAAGTGGTCCCATTGGAAGATAAGAGTTTGATTACATAATGAAATAAAAAAAAATAAAAATATAGTTTGAACTAAAAAAAAACCAAAGGTTATTCATTATTTGATTGCTTGGAATTTTGCAGAAGTGCTCAATTTCGTGAGACGTTTATTGAAACTTGGGTGCAGAAGAGATAATCAATCTTTCTTATTTTCGGTATTTGGTCTCGATGGCTAAATGGCTTTTCTGAAAAACTAGCCTACTTATCAATCTTATCTTACAACTAACTTACTGGCCCTAATTAGGCACTCGTAATAATTAAACTATATATATATATATATTGACTTAATACTAATGCCTTTCGGTCTAAAAAACTAACTTAACACTAAAATTTATTATCTGGCCACCTGACTGTCCCTACTTATAACTAAAACCTATACCTTTATGTAAGTTGCCCACGACACGAAATCGAGTCGACTTTAACTGTTGAGTAAATCGGGATTGAGCCACCAAGGCTGGTTCTCTTGCTTCCTCCTATTTCTTCGGTCCCCATCGGACACAGTCCTATTCAACCGAATTTGCTCAGCGCCGCCGCCGCCGCCTTATGCGAGGTCGTCTCGATCATATAGAAGTCGACTATCCACAGTTCAACAGCCGACGCACGTGGTAGATAAGCGGAACTGCCTCTTTATACTGTATCAGCCCTCGACTGTCTAAATAGGGGAATGCATTTAATGGAATATAGCCACTTAAATGCACTCTCAAAATATTCATTGTTGGGGTAGTAAGCCCCAAAGATTAAGTTATCAGGTGAGGCCATCACTCTTGAAATGTGAACCCGAAAGTGCAACGTTGAACCATACCGGGCATCCATGGGCAATCATCGCTTTGATGAGGACCATGCAGCAAATCACCTTTACTCTAGTGTCAAGCCGGCTGCTGTAAACCAACAGTTTCGTCAGGGCAAAGGCTCCCTTAGCTCTGCTCAGACCTGCATTTATATGTTTTTCGAAAAACAAATACTGATCCAACCAAATACCAAGGTACTTTACTACATTCACTCGCCAGTGGATGTCTATAATGTCCCACGATCACCAGCTTGCGCCAGTTCTTTCTCGTATACCTTGGGGTTCCAGACAACGAAGTCCTTAACAAACAAGTTTCTGAATTCTGAAAGTTGATTTTCAACTTCCGTTCATCACAATATCGCTGAATGTTGAGTAAGTCACTCTGTAAGAGAATTCTGATGACCTCAACTATTGGAGCCGTTCTTTATACGACATAAGATCGTCGGCCTGCTTAGCAATTAGGATCTGATATGTGATCGCTGAAGTAAATGCTGAATATAATTGGCGAGTTAACCAATCCCTTACATTGCCACTCTTGACTAATAAACTCTCTGCCATTTAGCATGTTATATAGCATATACAAATGTGGTTTACTTATACCAAGGCTACTGAACTGACTACTTTCTCGAAAACCTTGCTGATAATCGGCAGAAGGCTTATCGACCGCAGATTCACCGGATTGGAGTTGTCTTTTCCCTTTTTCGGGAGAGAATGAACCACGGCTGTCTTCCACTACACTGGATAATAATGCATTACATTATTCAGTGCGTTGTTAAACAGTTTGGCATATATGTATGTCAACTGCTTCCTTAGGTAAACTTAGGCGTCGTAGTACAATATTGGATATTCCATCGACTCCTGCCGACTTTTTTTAGTGAATCAAAAATGAGCTGGACCTCCACCTTCGAAACTATAAGGGAACTGATGCCATTTTTCTCGACGATGATGGCATTCGCCAAGTGATCCTTTTTGAACCCAGTGAAACCGAGGTTCTGTAATCGTCTCTGTCGCTGGTTGAGACGAATGCATTCACCTTGTACACTTACTGAAAAACAGCTCCCATAGCCTCCACTTTCTCCAGTGGATCTTCCAACGGCAACGTATGATAGGCTCATTAAATTCTGATCTTGGCAGCATTGTCCAATGGGGAATCAGAAACCATATAGTACTTAATGCTTCAAACACTCAATGCTGTCCACTGGCGCTAAAGCGTAACCCTCTCTCATTACCACTATCTATTGGAAACTGAATAGCTTTCAGTTCTCGGTATGTGGATAACACACCATCTTTTGTGGAGTGATCACATATTTGTCGTCGCCAAAAACGCTGCTTAGTGTTATGGCTTTCTCCGCCGATGCAAGAAGTTTTGTAACCCTTCTGATATGGAATCAATACTACATAAAAAAAAAAAACGCTTAAGCCCATTTCTAACACAAATTTACAAATTTCGATTAGCATCGGAGGAGATGATAAGGCAAGTGTTTTAAAACATAAATTTGACCGTTGAACTCAAATTCGTCATTCGAAAAATGTTTAGCTATTTGGAGGTTATGTAATATCGAGAAGTACAATATTCGAACAAAATCTCTAACGATTCCTGAACACATTAATAGTCTTCTACAAAATATAGGGTGGTCATAGACTATTTATTTTGACACTGACAGCTGTTTCCCCCTCGAAATATTGACAGAAAGTCAGAATCATATCTCCGCAAACGAAATGAGTCGATTTACGCTTGAACGACACGGCGGGAAATATTGAAACTTATTTCAAAAGTGAGTGCTGTGGAGCCGAAACAGTGCGTTTTTTGAAAAAAAGTTTTGGCAGAAATGAAGCACCCACCTCGCCTGCTATACGCACGTTTGTGCGAAAAGTTCGTGAGGCTGTTATGACCATCCGCTTGAACGACGTTGTGTTTCATAATTAATGGGAATATTTGCCCTTAATAAAAAAGCCATAAACATAATACATGGAAAAAATTTAACTTGATTGCATATTTAAAAATAAACTTTTATTTTTGACCCAGCTTTTACAGTTTAAATCTTTCCAATATCTTTGTATATTTAACATTTCTTTTATACGATAATTAGCAGTTACTTTTAAAATAAAATGCACGACTGGGTTGCACGAACTGGCTCCTTTGTAATAGACTGGGAATTTTAAAAACGAATGTTATTAGAGAAAACTGTTCATAAGGATGAAATCCATTTTTTAAATGACTAAAACAACTCCTTTAGCAGTTGGAGCTAAGCAAAGGATGCCATGTGTTTTAAGCAAAAATTAGTTTATGCAAGAACAAAATTATAATTCGTTGTAGCGGGTTCTTAAAAAATAAGCTTTTATATAAAAAATGTTTAAAACATTTTTAAAAAAAATTTTGGTACCCCAATTTAAAGTTTCTATTATTGTTTGAATAAAAATTAAATTTACATAAAAAATATTGAGCCGTTACTGAGATATCGAAAATAATTTTCTTTTTTTTAAATTCAAAAAATATTTATTTTAAAGTTTTGAAATACAATGTTTTTTAGACTTTTTAGAAGCTTCTCTATGAAAAATTTCATTTCGATCCGTTATGTCGATAATGAGAAATTCAAAATTCGAAAAAATCATTATATGGTAGGTACAAGCTGTAATATCTTAATTTCAAATTTGTTTTTATTAAATTAAAGATCATAAAAATTAATTGAAAGAAAAAAATGTTTATCATAATTCTAGGCGCCGTTTTTGAGAAAAATACGATTTTTGAAAACCATTTTTTTAAACTTTTTAACATTTGTATTGTGGGTACCTTTATTTTTAATTCAAATAAAAATAATAATCTCACATCTTGTAAAACTTTTATTTATCAAGTTTAAAAAAAATCTAGCATGGGGTTTTCGAAATATTGAGTTTTGAAAAAAGAAATTAAGGTTTTTTTTAATATCTAAATTTTTTTTTTAATTTGAATACACAATTCTATTTAAGTTTTTGGGGAGCTTTTTAATTTGAATACACAATTCTATTTAAGTTTTTGGGGAGTTTTAGCAACAAAAAAATGTCGAAATCGGTTGTACCGTTTTTGAGAAAATCGAAAACAAAAAAAATGGTTCCATGGGAGGTAGCCTCATTAACCATTTTTCGGAAATTTTTTTTCAAGCAATACCTTGCTTTAACTAAATAAATTTTGTTTGTGTTTTTAGTTTTTAAATCTGTCGAACAGTTTTTGAAAAAAAAAATATTTATAAAATTTTGAAAAAAAAATCGTATGGCAGGTACCGTTATTTTTGGTCTTAAAATAAAAGAAAAAAACATGTGGGGGAGGGGGAATTAAAAATGATATCTACCAAGTTTAAGCAAAATCGGCCCAGCCGTTTAGGCTGCAGTCGAACAGACAGGCAGACAGACAGAATTGCGAGACCCACTTTTTTAGTCTTCGCTATCATCGTAATGTCAACTTTGATCAAAATCTCGAGTTCGATTTTTTTTTCCGAATGCATAACTTGCCTTATAGTACCTATTAGTCGCAAGTAAAAATTGAAGTCGTACCTGCGACGACAAACAACTAACTAAGGACACATCGGCGAAGATTTAAAGCAGATTTCGTTGGATAAAATCGCCTCGTTTTCATACAAAGGGGGTTTTAATAATATTCTGTAAATAAAGGCTTAACTATAAGTTCTCAGAACTGAAAATTCTTCTTCAATTTCAAGAACAATTATATCACAACACATCGCTTATTAGTTTGCTTAGGTGTATTGATTTAAAGTGCCCCTAGTTTTTGAAGAAAATTAATTGAAACCGTCTTCAAGTGTTCTGTCAAAGCCGACTTAAACGTCAAAAGCAAACATAGCAAGCAATTTATCAATGTCTCCATTTTCTAAATTTGTAAGAACATCAGCCTACGTCTCTCTAATTGAATATTAAAAATGAAAAAAAATGAAGATGTTTGTGATTTAATAAGTACATAATAGGAGAATTTATCACAGGCAAGTATGAATGTACATACATAAATTATGTAAATCGAAATCGAACTAAAACACATGCTCTCGAGGTTTCGTATATTTCGGGATATTGGATTAAGCACACTTAGTTGGCTCTCCATTGTGGCCAGTGTTTTAGTTCAGCAAAGAAGGCATTCCCAGGACATTCTGTGTCTCTGACTTGCCTATGTCCGTACAATGTGTAATTTGCGCTCACATGACTGTGTTCTACCGCAAAGTCGATAAATTTTTGTGCAACTTCCATCATTGGTTTTGGTGGTAATTTCTCTGTAAGCAATAAGCGCACACGATCTTTTATTCAATACACCTCTGCAATATTTGTGCTTGCCAATCTTACCCATAAAATCGCCTATTAGTAGTAATCCAATACTCTTGTCGTTATAGCGAGGAGCATGTGCACCAACAACACCGAATCCACGACCAACGTACACATTGCCGTCAGCACCGACGGCAAAATTGTAACCTATATCGTCCCAGCCGTGCCCATCCATGTGGAAGTCCTGCATGGACCTCATGGCTGCCTTGCATGCATCAGTTGTAAGGCAGACGTCCGGAATGTAGGAATGATGAACAACAACATACTGTACTGGGCCATGGATGTGGGCTCGGCCTTTTGGTACTCGAGCCGCCCACTCATCGCGGCTGATTATTTTCCAGGACAAGGATTTCTCTGTGAAGGCCGCGTAAACAATAAAGCAAACTATCATCGGGATTAACCATTGTTAGTGGCTATCAGTGACTATCTGAATTAAATTTGTTACTTGCTCCGACGGTCGTCACAAAAACTATGAAGGAAAATACGCAGAGACACTTGTTCATGGCGGAACGAAACTATTACTACTGACATGACTACTGACCATGGTATAATAAGGCAAGTTGGTTCAATTGGATTGGAATCAGTTTTGCAACTTTTTGGCTTCCCTATCTAATCGCAGTTGATAAAACAATCTGTATCTGTACTTTCTTACGCACCGCGTCAGTCCAGTTATGATACTTGAAAAATATGAATCGAAAAATCATGCTCTGATATGATACTCGTATTTCAGAATTCATTTGAAGTGCTATTGTCTTTACTTAACTGTTTGCTGCCAATGAAATGTTTCGCGATGAGTACAAAGATGACGCTAGCACACTACACCTCAGTTGATTGAACACTGTTTATTTAATACTGAGTAATAAAAAAAAAATATTGGTAAGTCCAGGTAACTGTTTTATATTAAAAACGATCGAGTGGGACAAATATGACAGTTTGGTTGATAATGCACATATCAATATTTGCAACTTCATGGTTAACATTGGCAATGTTGATGATGCAATTCGCTAAATTAAGCTCAGTTGTCTGGGTTAAATGACGCTTAAGTTTATTGCGCAGGTTAATTCAGAAAATATTGTCTAAAGTGGCTACTGTTTCAGCACCAGTCAACAAGGCACAGTGCAGATGTTGTCGGATGTGTGTGGTGATCCGCGGTTGAGTGAGTGATAATTGTGCAAAAGCAAACACACAATACTAGATCCTTTTATACTTTTGAACTTAATTCAAACTGGATAATTCCGTGAGAATGTCCACAATTTCCAAGTGGTCACCATTTTTACCTACCTACCTTAAATTTAAGTGTCGTGTCGTGTAAGGCCCGTGAAACACATCTTGTTTAAATACCATAGTATGAATACCATGCTAGGTGACACACTCCAGAACGTAGTATAGTTTGAGAGCTCAGCACACATTTTCTTATGAATATGGGAATTTTTAATATTGCCTCTCAAGCCGTCGATAATTTCTTTCCTTGAAAATGTTTCAAATCATAATAAACATCAACATGACAGTAAACTTAAATAAAACTATTATCCACCTTAGAAATATGGAGCTGTTTTCGCGAAGGTTCCAACGCTCATCTAAATGACAAACCCATAGCTAGCTCGTTAGATAAGGCAAATATACTTGCAGCTCGTTAGATAAGGCAAATATACTTGCAGCTCATTTTGCTGCTAGCTCTACGTTGCCCGGTAGCATTATTGTCCCTCCTTTACATGAGAACTTAAATTACTCAATGCGACAGGTACATTTTCGAACGCGTACAGTTGCAAGAGCCCTTCGAGATCTTGATATAAACAAACCCGCTGGTCCTAATAGTATTCACCCCATTCTTCTGAAGAGATGTTCTTCATCGCTGGCAAAACCATTATGTAAGCTTTCCATCGCATTTACTATTCCTAGAGAAGGCGACCCTTTCTCCTATCGACCAATTGCATTTACATCCCTTCTTTACAAGGTCATGGAATCACTGATAAATCATCAGCTCAAGAAATACCTTGAAGATCGAAAGGGTCTTAATGACCGGCAATATGGATTTTGCAGCAATCGTTCTACTGGTAATCTGATGGCATATCTTTCGAAGAGTGAAACAGATATTTAAATTGTTTTGGAGAAAGTAAGATTATTGCACTTGATATTTCTAAGGCATTTGATAGAGTTTGGCACCAGGCTCTCGAAATCGAAAATGCGTACGTTTTGTATCAACGAAACCCTTATTCTTTGGATTAAAAATTTCCTTCTAGATCGTTCAATACATGTTGTATTGGATGGTTTTAAGTCTGATCTTCACAAAATAAATACTGGTGTTCCCCAGGGCTCCATTTTGTCTCCGACTCTCTTTCTCATTTTTATAAATGATCTCTTGTCTGAAACTTCTAATCCACTTCATTGTTTTGCCGACGACTCCAATCTCAGCTTCTCATACTTGTTCTCAAATTCATGGCCATTTTCTTCGGAATTGGAATTGCAAGGGTATCGTATGACAAGCTCATTAATCGCCGATCCTTACAGCATTGTTAAATGGGTTATAAGAAATCGTGTGTAGTTTAATGCTTCGAAAACTCAATATGCTGTCTATTGTCGTTGAAGCAAAATGTTCCCCTTATGCCATTGTCCTTGAATGGCACTTGCTTCGAAGAAACCGAAAATCTCTCAGTACTAGGTATTTGTGTCAACGACGATCTTCGTTGGAATGACCACGTTCTCGAGACTGCCAAAAATGCTGCTAAATGCTTAAGATTTCTAGATGTAAGACATTTTTCACCCCCTTTGATTTAGCAATCATTTATAAGGCGTTTATACATCCAAAACTCGAGTGCAACTCACATCTAACAGAGCGTTAAAATTGATAGGAATCAGAACTATAATGGAATCATTCCCATTTCTTGTTTTATCGCTTCTTTCACAAGCAATGCTCACTCGAAGTAACGCCATTATTTCCCTCAAACAGTTCACCCGTAACACGCGCTTCGCTAGGAATGCTTATCAGTTCACCCTCGTGCGTCGTGCCTACTTTTGATCGTACCGGCAAATATAGGGTAGGGATTCGTTGTTTGGTCGCACAACACGATTATGTAATAATTTACCCGACACAGTTTTTCCGTGCCATTTCAATTTGCAAACATTCAAAACCCATTTTCATCGACACCTCTTTTCTACCAACACACACCCCACCCCCCCCCCTTTTTTTTCCCATCAGCCATTCTGTATTTAACATTATAGGGGTTTTGAATTAACGCGTGTGAATTATAAAAAAGAGGTAGACTGTACCAAGCAAGAAACTTTGATATATTTACTCGTAGATACTATGCTCATACCATTTTGCTCGACTAGTATGACTGTGCTAGGTATACCCTGACAGACATGTGTTGCATTCGTACGCTATGGTCTCTATACAGGTGTCACGGGCATAAGACTCGGTGTGTTTTTTCGGGTATACATACATTATTTACAAAAACGGCTCTAACGATTTTGATAAAAAAAAATTAGGTGTGATATTATGGATATGGACTATATTTTGGTAAAAAAAAATTTGGGGGTAAATTTTATTAGGGGTACCTGTCATAGAACGTTCTTTTCGAATTTCTCATCAACGGCTCTAACGATTTTTACCAAAATTTTTTTGCAGAAGCTCCCATGCATTTAAAAATATAAAATTTAAATTTTTTTCGAAAAAATAGTTTTTGGGTTTTTAAAAATATAATAAAATTTTTTTTTTGAAAATTCAATATCTTGAAAACGGATACACGAATACATTTTTAAATTACGTTATAAAATGTATTTTATTGAATACTAACAATTTGCATATCAATTTTTTTTATAAAAACTTTATGGAAAATTTTGTACATAAAAAACATGTTTCAGTGTGTAAGCCACTAGGCCTATGTTCTTCAATCCCGGTAGTTAAGGGTCTTCGGTGATTCCCTAGAAGAGAAATTGAATTTTTTTTTTAGCTCCAAAACTAACGGTACCCCCATACACACGTAATGCAAAATCTTACTTATCTCGAAAACTGCTCTAACGATTTTGATAAAAAAAATTATGTTCGATATTATGGACATGGACTACATATTTGTAAAAAATGTTATTAATGGTACCTGTCATAGAACCGTTTTTTTTTATTTTCGACTTTCTCATTAACGGCTCCAACGATTTTAACCAAAATTTTTCAGCAGGAGCCCCCTTAAGTTTAAAATAATATTGTACATATATAAAAATATTCGAAAAAAAAATATTTATTTTTATTTTTTGAAAAAAAAAATTCCAATTTATTTTTTGAAAAATCAATATCTTGAAAACGTGTGACCGATTATTTCTTGAAATTATTTCCTAAAATCTATATTACTAAACACTTAAAATTGGCATCCTAAATTTTGTTCTAGAAAAATTTGAAAGAAATTTGTCATATAAAAAATTACTTTAGTAAAACGATTTTTAAATTTTCTTTGCGTAAATTCATACTTTTCCGGAAATCAGACGGCATTTCCATGCATTCTATTTATAAAATGTATTTTAAATCCCAAAGTACTTTTACATAAGAGCAAGTTTGTGCGATCCAGTAGTGCATTTTATTTTTTTTTTTCGTCTTAAATGTTTTATTTTAAACTTTTTGGGTTAAAATGCGACGAGTTTTTTCAAATCACCTTGAAGTTAACCAACTTATGCATGCAAGTGGCATATAACCTTTTGATTTTAGTTTCTCGAAAGTACAAACGAAACACCATGCTTGTTACTTGCTTTGTGTTAAGTAAGGGAGAGTTATTAAACAATAGATAACTGGAAAAAAATTAAAATTCCCAAACAAAGCACTTAACGTTCGTATTTAAAATACAGCTCGTGACCCAGAAAAGTATAGCTTAAATAATTGCTTAGGAATTGACTAGATTTTAGTAGAAGCTTCATTTATTGCTAATTTACCATGTCTTACAGGTAGTAAAAGCGTAATTATAAATAAATCTCATAGGTTACGAGGAGTTCAACGCCTGTTTTTGTTAAATTATAATTTAGGAGGTATTGTATATATCGGCTTACGAGGTATTATTTCTTGGTTGCCCGGTATATTTCTTGATTATGAGGTATATTTTCGACATGATTCACTGGGCTTATCAGATATTTAGCAATGGTTTAAGAGGTAATGTAATTTATCGGCTTACCAGGTATAATTCGGGATTGCAAGTTATTTTAAGGGCATTTTAACATTCATTAGAAAGAAAGACCAGAATTTAGATTTACGAGATATTTCACCAAAATAAGTTTCTCTTGGGATACGAGGTATTACTTTTTCAGTTGTAAAGGTATTTTGACGGAGCTAGGGGGACTTTTGTAGTACGCCTTAGCATAATGATAAGTGCTCGATTAAAAAAGAAGCTGAAGAAGAAGATTATATATGACTGAGGGTGGTTCTTCTTCACGGCACGATGTCTTTGGTTAAAATTTCGTGTTTGCTTGTTCATTCTATCATCATCCTTTCTTTTTGAGTCATTGTAAAAGAATGTTTTTTACTTGCAACGTTGTGGAACCTTAGACAGTATTGAACTAATTTGACGACCCAGCAAAAGTTCTGCCGGGCTGTAACCGTTGGATAAAGGGCTTTGCATGGATCAGCGTTCTTCTTGAGATCGAGTTTGGCAATTTTAACTACAGCGTCGATAAACCCGTTGCTTTGTGAACTCGTTCAAACTGGGTTCCATTGTCACTTCTCACCAGCTCGAACACTCCATGGCGAGCTAAAATCGATTTGCAAAGGTTAATGACCACTGCAACCGTGAATCTTTTGAGTAAAGCAACCTCGAATCAGAAATTCAAAAATGATCATGTACCAGCGCCCGTAGCATTTGAAAACATCCATAGCTACCTTTTGCCATGAACGTGTTGGAAAATTGAGAAAATGAACTCGGCATGTACCAAGATCCTCTTGCATTCCTTGCATCAATCAGATCTATTTGACTGATGCTGCATGCAAACTTAAAGTTCGTCCGAAACTGAGCTCGATGTTGTTTTTTAAATAGTTCAAGGGAAGGAATTTAATTGTGTCCTTCACTACAAAAGAAACGATTAAATAAGGAGAGACAAGAAACATTACGGAGGTGTTCAAAAGACATAAATGTTACCATGACGTTAGTATCTGGAACCAATAAAAAAACTCTTTTCTAAATATTAAATATCCAAAAGACTCAAGTGAATCAAAGGATCTTCAGTCTAAATATGAGAGATATGAAAGGTATACTCCAACTTTTCAAGAATGTAAGGACTGTACACACTCGTAATAGCCACATCAGAAGGGGAGAAAAATTTCATCACGTATGTGCTCATTGCACAAAAGGTGGTTGGTAATACACATATCCAGGATTAAAAGTTTGTCTGTTTCCTGAATGCAAATATCACTCATGTAAAGTGGCATTACATATCCAACATATAGGGGTGTTAATTTTCAAACAAATATTATAAGCTGAGGAAACTATCATCAGCAAAACAATTCAATTCAATTCAGGTTTGGACAAAAGCTTATGAATGGAAACGAGAAAGAGAGTCGGAGACAAAACAGAGCCCTGGGGTACACTAGCACTTATTTTGTGGGGATAAGACTTACATCCGTCCAATTTTTCTTGTATTGAACGGTTTGAAATGCAGTTTCTTATCCATTATCCATTGGAGTGCCGATCTGCATGTCAACAAGTGCACGTCAACTGTGTTGTGAAAGTGAAAGTTTTAAATTGCCAAAAAAATATAAAAAAGTCCATTTCCTCCCCTTCAAATTGTTAAAATAAAAATAAAAAAAAAAAAACAATAACCCATAATATAAAGTCAATAAACACACCAAAACAAAACAAAATCAATAATCTAAATTAGTGCCGCAAAGTGTAACAAAAAAATAATAAAGAAAAAAAAATATATATATAAACACAGTCAGCAAGTGCTAATCCCTCGTCCCATCCTTTCCCTTTCTCAACCAACAGTTAATCTAGCTTGATCATCGTATACACCGTGTGGGTAATCTCACATAGAATGTACGATGAATCAAGTATAGTTAACAACAAATGTATATTTGATAATTGTTAATCTCTTTATTCCAGGAGCGGATTTGATGCATGTTGCCATTTAGGCATAACACTAATGGCAATGTGTATTGAATATTGCAATTGGTACTGAGATTTTTTAATTATTAAATTAGACTACTTGTTTGTTTTAGTTTTTTCGTTTTCTGAAAATTTTCAATGGTAAGTGATTTTAGGGTTGATTTTAGCAATATTCGCGGCTTGCGAAGGAATTTCTGTGCCACGTACATCCATACTGTAAACAACAGGCCAGCTGTTTTGGCGCTAAGTGAAACTCAGGTGGGTGAAAACACCGATGATTCGGAATTTTTTCTACATGGGTATAGCTTAGTGCCGTTATTCTTCCCACATCACGGCCTCGCGATTTATATAAGAAATGATGTTGCGTACCAACTTCAACCCCAATTCGGTAAATGTTCAAATACGAACTTCAATTTTATATGGTTAAAATTCACGGTACATAAGCACATCATTCATACCTGTTTCATTTATCGAAGTCCAAACCTGGACAGAAATTCAACTTTTAACGAATTTGATGCTCTGTCCGATTCCATCCAAAGAATTGTTTCCCATTATCCTCACACTGAAATCGTCATTGCGGGCGATTTCAATGTACACAATTCTATTTGGCTTCGCTTTTCTGGTCAGACAACACCCGAAGGAAGGTATGTTGAGGTCTTTGCTGAGTTAAACCACTTGACTCAGCTTGTTAACGAGCCAATTCGAATTCCTGACGTTGCAGGTCAAACCGCCAATACACTAGACTTGTTCCTTACCTCTGATCCTGATAAATACACCATCAGTGTATTATCGCCTCTAGACACATCAGACCACTGTGTCATATCTGCGAATTTCTCGTGTCTGAAAACCTCAGTTAAAGAAAAAAACCCCAAGAGAACCTTTTGGCTATACGAGAAAGCCAACTGGGACGACCTCAATGATTTCTTCAGAAACTTTAACTGGTCATTATGCTTCCTCGATAGTGACGTGAACTCCAGTTCAGATATGATTACAAATTTAATTCTCATCGGAATGAGACGTTACATCCCGCATAGGGAAAAATCTATCAAACCGAAAGAGAACTTATGGTTTGATTTGAGCTGTAAAGAGGTTATCTGGGTCAGAGAAGTAAGTTTCCGATGTTATAAAGCCAATCCTACTGAGGAAAACCGGAATAAGTTCAAACAAGCTAGAAAGACTTGCAATGATCATATTCGAAAGACCAAGTTCTTACATGACCAAAAAATTAGGCAAAAAATACTACAATGTCCCAAGGGTAGTAAAAATTTCTGGTCATTTGTAAAAAATATCCGAAATACTACTTCGTCCTCGGTCCCAACGCTCGTTATCAATAACACTCCCTACGTCAGCTCTATTGATAAAACCAATTTGCTTGCAGCACACTTTTCTGCTAATTCGACGCTGCCAGAGAGTGTTATGACTCCTCCTTGTACTTGAGAACACAAATTTTTCCATGGGACGAAAACTCGTACAGTTGCAAGAGTCCTGAAAGATCTTGACATACACAAATCCGCTGGCCCGGATAGTATCCCTCCCATTGTTCTGAAGAGGTGTTCTTCAACGCTGGCAAAACCACTGCGTAAGCTTTTCTATCTATCCTATTCCTCTGGACTCTTTCCAAGTAGATGGAAAACAGCATTTGTCCAGCCTGTCCCTAAAAAAGGTGAATCTTCTTCCCCCTCAAATTATCGTCCAATTGCACTTACGTCCCTTCTTTCCAAGGTCATGGAAGCACTGATAAATAATCAGCTAAAGAAATATCTCGAAGAACGAAAGCTTCTTAATGACCGGCAGTATGGCTTTCGTAGCAATAGGTCCACTGGTGATCTGATGGTATATCTCACCGAACAGTGGCACAAATCTTTACATCGTTTTGGAGAAAGTAAGATTATTGCACTTGATATCTCAAAAGCATTTGATAGAGTTTGGCATCAAGCTCTCTTATCGAAAATGCGTGCATTTGGTATTGATGAATCTCTTCTTCGTTGGATTAGAAATTACCTTTCAGGCCGCTCAATACAAGTCGTATTGGATGGTCTCAAGTCTAAAACTCATAAAATAAATGCTGGTGTACCCCAGGGCTCCGTTTTGTCTCCGACTCTCTTCCTCATGTTTATCAATGATCTCTTATCTGAAACTTCTAATCCACTAAATTGTTTTGCTGATGATAGTACCCTCAGCTTTTCATATTCGTTCGAAGATTCACTTCCTTGTTCTTCGGAAGTGGAACTTGAACGGCAGCGTATGATAAGCTCATTAAATTCTGATCTTGACAGCATTGTCCATTGGGGAATAAAAAACCATGTAGAATTTAATGCTTCAAAAACCCAATGCTGTTTTCTATCGTTAAAGCGAAATCCTCCCCTTTTGCCGCTATCCATGAGCGGCACTTGCATTGAGGAAACTGAACAACTCTCTGTGCTCGGTATGTGCATCACAGACCACCTTGTGTGGAATGACCACATATTCGACGTTGCCAAAAACGCTGCCAAGTGTTAAGGTTTCCTTCGACGTTGCAAGAAATTTTTTACCCCTTCTGATCTGGCTGTAATCTATAAGGCTTATATTCGTCCAAAGCTCGAGTACAATTCCCATATTTGGGCAGGTGCTCCAATAACACACTTGAGCCTCTTTGATAGAATCCAAAAAAGGAGCTTTAAAATTGATAGGTGATAGAAGTATAACAGAAACATTTGAATCTCTCGAGCACCGTCGCAATGTTTCTTGTCTTTCATTATTTTACCGTTACTTCTATAAACAGTGTTCCAGCGAAATAGCCAGTTGCATTCCTCTCCTTAAACAATTTAACGGTAATACTCGTGCTTTTAGGAATGCTCATCCGTTTACCCTTGAGCCCAATTTCGGACGTACTGTGAAATATAGAGATTCTTTCTTTAGCCGGACTACACGAATGTGGAATGCTCTACCCAACTCTATTTTTCCTTCCCATTGTAATATTCAAAAATTTAAAACTAATGTGCATCGCTATCTCCTTTTAAACCCTTCCTTGTTTTCCTAACGCTCGTACTGTGTTAATCATTTTGGGTAGTAATAACCCCTTGAGTGCGCGCTAATTATAAAAAAAAATCAAAAAAAAGTGTCGTCGAACAGAAGGCACACATTTTCGATGAGAGAGCTTGATGCCAGACTTTAACAAATGATTTTAAATTATCAAGCGCAATAATCTTATTTTCTCCAAAACAATATAAAGATATGTTCCACTATTCGGCGAGGTTCTTAAGAAGCATTCTTTCTTCGAGATGTTTCTTGTGCTGAATCTTGGTCAGCATTTCCATGATCGCGAAAAGAAGGAACGTTAGTGGAATCGGTTTATAGGTAAGGAGTGAAGAAGATTCGCCTTTTTTAGGGAGTAACTTGACAAATGCAGTTTTCCATCCACTTTAAAATATACTTATAGAGTGAAACAGACGGAAATGCTTACGCTGTGGTTTTGCAGCGTGGGAGAAAGCCTCTTGGGAACAATGACGAGAATATTATGTAGATTTATGTACTTATGTCAAGATCTTTTAGCTTAGGACCCTTCCAGCAGTACGAGTGCAAAGAGAGATCAGCCTAAATGAATCATTTCACGACACTTTTCTGGAGCGTGGAAATAACATCGAATTACCTCGATATAAGAATATCTTTCGCACGACCAAAAAGAGTGTCATTGTAGAAGAGTGTAGGATCCGAGGAGTTTCTTATATTTTTTTACAAATTGCAAAAAAATCGTAGTACCTATGAGATATTGTAATGTCTTAATTTTGATCATGTACAAATTAAGTCTGACGAATATGGGCGTTGCAGGTCTTTTTAGCTTATTTGAACTTTTTGCAGTTTTTCTCAGTGGTTTAAAACACCGGAAGCTAAATTCTCTGAGATTGATAGCCCAACTAACATACTCTCCAGAGCTTAGCTCTTTAAATCTGAAAAAAACTCTCATAGAACTCTTTTATATCCCATTGCTATACTAAAGTATTAATATCTTGCTATGAAATTCAACTGGATGTCATAACACATCCACTTCACACTTTTCCAGCTTAAAAGAACTTAAATCTTATAGCAAAACTATTTTCTCTTCTTGTAGTTAGATTATAAAAACTTATAGTCTTATAAGAATCCCTTTCTGAAAACTGAGCTCTAAATATTCCACATAATCCCATAACAAGTCATATTTAAGAGTAAAGTTATTTGTATACCACTTTGAAAATTCTAAAAGAATTTGAGTTTAAATCCTCCTATATCAAGAAACAATTTGGAGTTCAAAGAATATAAGCTTTGCAGTAAGATCCTAAAAAGATCCTTAATGCAACAAGCACAACTATTCACAAACTTCAGTTTTCTGATGTCAACATTCTCCTCTCACTCGCACGTAAGTACACATATATCATAAAGAAGCGTCTATGATCTTATAGAAAGAATAAAGATGTTACTAGAAGAGTTAGTGTCGCGTCAGCAGCAGCCATATTTCTATACACAAGCAAAGTAGTTGCCTTTGCCTGTACATTTGAGGGTTACCATAAATTAAAAAAATTATGATCTCGATAAAATAACTTGGCTGTAGCACTGACTTAAAATTTATTAGGTGGCATTTTCAAGTTTACGTTTAGCATTGTTGTGATTACATAGAAAGTATTAAATATATTGTGTAACTTTTTTTCAATTTAAACTAAATACATTAACATCTTAAGATTTTATTGCTACTACTATCTTTTCATTCAAAATTAACAAAAAAAAATGTATTCTTTATGTTGCATTACACGAGTAGTAATTTTTTGTGACAAGAGTAATAGTAGAAAATTACAGAGAATATGAGATTTTATTACTCTTGTAAATGCAGCATAAGACTCTCAGTGTGTAATTTGGAATATTTTATATTAAATTTTACCTTTCCTGTTTCTTATTAACTCTCACAAGCAAATGACCCATGACATAAATAAAAACAAAACAAATTTCAAAGTTAATTTTGATTTTATTTGCTTTCGAAAGAAATATATGGTAACCCTATTTCCGATAAAAGTTATAAATAAAATAATTTAAATATGCATTATTTTGAAGGGGCTTTGTGTTTTTTCGACGTATAATGTTAGAATTAGTAGATACAATTTCAACCGCATTTACATTTCGGTTCCCATATGTGCAAAATAATAAATATCATGCATCGCCATTATAATACAATAGTTGATAGATTTACAAAATAAATATCTACCATATCAAGCCTAACAGTTTGTTGGCATAGCAAATCATGTATACACACAAACTTAAAAAGTATTTTGTTTCATTCTTTATTAAGTTAACAAATATTCTGTTCTCTTTTTATCACCTCTTATTGGAAGAGACGCTTTCTCATAATAGGATTTTTCCGATCTCTATTAGAGCCTTAGAAGTGCCATTTTAATATAAACGTGCATCTGTCATCCCATAAAGAAACTTCTGTTGCTACTATGAGTAGGAAGAGCCTCTCATAACTAGGCCATTTAAGGCTTTTAACAGTTTTAAAAGAATCTCGTAGTATTCTTTAAGATTACTTTTAGCTCCTCTTAACTAATCTAGTTGAACTCTTGGAGCATCTTATGAGATGAAAAATGTTACTTGGGAGCTTCCTTACAGCCTGACTCCATGAATTTTCCTTCGGTTTAATGATAGGGTTAATGGTCAAAACGAAGGAACAAGTCTAGGGTGTTTTCCGTTCGATCATTTACTAAAGTAACACTACAATATGGAAATTTGTTAATAATGAATTACTTTATGAGTTTATTTTTTACTAATCTTCAAAAATTATTTTGTATGCGTTTCTATTAAAGAAAAACTTAATGCTTAATCAAATGATGAGGAGTGTTTATGAAGTGATTTATTTTAATTGTCAATCATGATTCTTTTCGTATACATTTTTTTTTTCAATTTAGTAGTATATCAATTGTTTTTTAATCATCATGTTACAATTTAGATAACACCTGTCTTATTCAAAAATCTTGAGGAATAAAAAAGTGGAAACAATTTAAGCCCCCGCCACCACCTACGCTTATTGATTTTGCTACCGAAAAAAACACATTTTGTTTTTGATATTGAACTTTGTCTATTTTCATAGTAAGCTTATTATATAGGATGTCACGCGGTCATGACGATAATATGATAAATTAAATTTTGGGTGAGACTTCTTTTAACTGGCTCGACATTTATTACACGATAAGAAATCCGAGATGTTAGAAAGCGGGCTCGATGATGTGGGAAATCACCTTATAAATAAAGTTAGATTTAAATTTTATAAATGATCGCCCACTTTGATCTTATCAAGTTCGATAATCTGTTGAAGAGAGCCTACAGTCTACTTAGCATTCCTGGGAACTTCATTGCCAAAGCAGAAATGGAAGACATCTTGGGCAGTTTAATTGGTAAGCATACATACTTTATTTCCATGAAACGACAACAGATAAAGGCGTGGAGCCAATAGAGTTTGCAATATACTTGTATTTCTAAGCCCAATACATGGTCAAATACAAATACAAAGCAAATTGACCATGTTCTAATCCACTAGAATTGAACGTTCAATTTCTGTCGAACTTAAAGGAAATTCGAACCCTTCCAAATAAGAAATTTGACAATGAACACCGTAGTTTATTTGGAGTTCCTATAGTAGTACAGACGGGAATCCAGTGTCGAAGTAGTATTAAAGAGCCAGTCGAAACCATCATATGCTACTAAACTAACCATCCCAGAGAAAGAGCCGGTCCTATGATAATGAATGTGCTCAAATAAAGCGAAAATGGCGGAAGATGCATATGCGAACATGCTACACAGCAAAACAAGAGAAGATTCCTGAGAGAGATGAAAGGATGTTTGGAAGATTTACCGTAGAAAAAAGACCAGTTCAAGGGAATCGAAGAGTCTCGCAATCGAAATAACACCAGGAGACTTAAAAACTAAAAAATAACCGCCAAGCACCTTAATCTAAAGACCGTAGCACAGGCTCAGGTCACCGAACCACAGAAAAATTTCTGACAACTGCTAAATGGGCATCATATACAGCGAGAGATAGGATAATAAGAAAAGCCATCTCCATTCAATGAAGAAACAGTTCCAGAAGCCAGGTAAGAAGAGATAGGCTTAGCTATATAAAAAGCTTTAGAACGACAAGGCCACAAAATCTGATGGCTTACCTGTAAGGCATTACAACCGAAGATGGACTAAACTTATGTCTCTCACTTTGCCTTCCTAATCATTGTAGCGTGTTCCATGGGGAAATTTTAGGTAATAAGGAAGTTGGCTTAGAGAAGACGTGATATCTACAAAGGATATCCATATCTGCCCACACAGTCAAGCTGCTAATAAATTTGTGGACTCCGTTTCTACAAACTCTAAGTCTTAAAATGTTGATCATCTCTTGTGGAGATGGTCCAACAGCTCAAAATTCATCTTCGTAAGGTGTAGGGCGACTTTCCAGGTATCTAATATAACACACAGGATAGATGTTGGTATACTTATCGTTCTATGTAAACATAAGCTAAAGCAAGATCACCACTTGCTTTGCGACAGAACAGACTTGACCAATGCCCTATTTCAGGCATCTGATATCTTAAATCCGATATCACATTACCTCCGCGAATGGTGTCAGATCCATGTGGTATCCCAATGGACCAAAATTTGGTCTAAGTGTGTCGGTTCTCCGCTGTCAGGTACTTCAACTTTACCTAACCTACAGAGCACTTCAAAAACAGAGGTGCTGGTTTGGTAGGAAGTATGCATTGCATCATCAACAAAGTATGGGTCGATGGAACTTTCGGCTTATCATCTAGAAAAAGGACTATCGAGACTTGTTTTTGGTGAGCGTGACACATAAAATTCTATCCAACTTACTGTCTAAACGTCTAAAGACGCTCTCCAAAAACTATAATTGACAAGTAAAATTACGGCTTACGAGATGTCTATGATCTTCACTAGTGGTGGGCGCATTCGAATGAAATAATCGATTATAATCGATTCAGGCAACATCTCGAGATATCTCGATTCTTCACACAAATCATTCGAATACTCAAATCATTCGAATGATTTTTTCTTATCTACTTTCTCTAAGCGAAATGAGGACTCAACACTCGAGTGCCTATTCGAGACCGAGAAGCGAATATTGAACGAAAAGACAGAAAAGAAAACACGCAAAATCGAGAACTCGAGAATTTGTTTATTTGTGTATCTAGTGTGTATGTATTCAATGACTGGGCTTATATTTATATTAATTTTTGCACTCGATGAGGGTTGAGGGTTGAATATGGAATTGCAAAGGAAACGAGAAGGGAAAACCATTATGGTATGATGTTTTTGTTTTGTTTTTGCCTTGAAATGGTGTGTTGTTTCCTGCTATTTTTACTATGATATTCCTTCGAAAATCATTCGAATGATCATTCGATTCTTTAAATCATTCGAATACTAATATCTCGATTCTTTAAATCATTCGATTATGCCCAACACTAATCTTCACATTAAAATCCATGACTTCAAAGTCGCATATGAGTGCATTTATTGTCTCAGGAGAACTGATCCCGCTGCGTAGCGTGACATTGGAAATGACGCAGTGCAATGTGCCACTAGGAAATAGCTCTTTCAACTTCACGCATCTATGAATAAAATGCACGGCTGGATCGCACGAACTTGCTCCTATGTAATAGACTAGGAATTAAAAAAAAAAAAGTTATTAAAGAAAACTGTTCATAAGGATAAAATGAATTTTTTAAATTCCTTTAGTAGTAAGAGATAAAAACAGAATGCTATGCAAATATGAATTTATGCAAGAACAAAAATTATAAGTCGTTGTAGTGGTTTCTAAAAAAAAAGCTTTTATGTACAAACTTTTTAAAAGCTTTTTAAGAAAAAATTTTGGTAGGCCAACTTTAAGTTTTTATTATTGTACGAATAAGTGTTAAATTTCCAAGAAAAATATTAAGTCGTTCTTAAGATATCGAATTTTCCAAAAAAAAAAACGACTTTTTTTTTAAGTTTTGAAATGCAATGTTTTTTAACGTTTTTAGGAGCTTCTTCATAAAAAATTTAATTAAAATCCATTATGCCGATAATGATAAATTCAAAATTTTAAAAAATCGTTCTATGGTAGGTACAGTCAATAATATCTAGATTTCAATTTTTTTTTTATTAAATTATAGATCGTTAAAAATAATCGAAAGAAAAAAAGTTTTAGCAAAATTCTCGCAACCGTTTTCGAGAAAAATACGATTTTCGAAAACCATTTTTTAACATTTGTATGGAAGGTACCGTTAGTTTTAGATAAAACAAATTTTTTTTGTCAAGTCTTGCAGATTATGTTAGGGAACTTTTATTTGTCAAGTTTGAAAAAAAATGACCATAGGGTTTTAGAAATATTGAGTTTCCAAAAAAAATTTTTATTTTTTTTTTAAATCCAAAAAAAATTTGAATATGTAATAATATTTAGACTTTGGAGGAGCTTTAGCATTAAAAAAAAGGGTTTAAATCGATTGTACCGTTTTCGATAAAATCAAAAACAAAAAAAAAATGGACCCAGGGGGGCTACCAAAAATAAAAATTTTTTGTAAATTTTTTTTAACCATTACCTAGTTTTAACTAAATGAAATGTTTATAATTTTTTTTTTAAATTCTGTGGGACAATTTTTGAAAAAAAAATATTTATAAAATCTCGAAAAAAAAACCGTATGGTAGGTACCGTTATTTTTGGTCTTAAAAAAAAAAGAAAAAAACGTGTATGTACCAAGTTTGAAGAAAATCGGCCGAGCCGTTTAGGCTGTAGTCGAACCGACAGACAGACAGACAGAATTACGAGACCCACTTTTTTGGTCTTCGCTATCATCGTAATGTCAACTTTGATCAAAATCTCGAGGTCGATTTTTTTTAGTACCTACATACATTATGTCGCAAGTAAAAATTATAAACGCTATCAACGAAGCCTGCGATAGGAACCCCAAAAAGGCTGGAATTTCTTCTAAAAAAAAGGCCTAAGTGAAGTTTCTATCATTAGTACTAATAACACAATTTCCGTTAGGAAGGGTACACCAAAGTAAGTCTTTTCTTTTTTTAAATCTCCGATATATTATTATACAAGTTAGAGATAGGCCCTTACTTTAAAACGATTTTCTTTTTTCGTAGAATATCACCACGAATCACGGCCTAAAATATAATGCACAAATTAAGGGATACCCTATATATATCGATATTAAAAATAATAAATGCAAGCAACTTAATTTTTCGATTTATTACCAAGAACTTGGCCATTTTGCCCAAGTTAATTTGGGCCCATTCGGCCCAAGTGCGCAGTTTTTCATGTGGATACCCTTCAGGTGTCAATAGGTCTATTAAATTAGTTATAAATATTTAATAGTGGCGATATTTTTAATTTTTTAA
This sequence comes from Philhelius festivus, assembly GCA_963931855.1. Taxonomy (NCBI): domain Eukaryota; kingdom Metazoa; phylum Arthropoda; class Insecta; order Diptera; family Syrphidae; genus Philhelius; species Philhelius festivus. Next base: position 48,071,740 of record OZ007555.1, on the reverse strand, counting down.
CATGCGAACCCAAGGATACAAGCAGTGAGTTTGTGTTGTGGGGTACACACGTATCGAGAAAAACATAATCAATAAATCAATCGATTTTGCAATTTAAACTAAAGAATAAATTAACAAAAAAACTAACACTGATTCAAGTTTAAAATTTAACTATTTCTTTGAAGTTCGTTTTGTCATTTAATATAAAATGAATTGTGTATGTGGAAAAAAAGTCGATCGAAACGAATTAAAAATTCAGTGTAATGATTGCAAAAAGTATTTCCATGCAAGTTGTGTGAATGTGTTGCCCGCTGATCTTGAGTTTATGAAAAAAACCGCTGTCTGGAAGTGCTCTCACTGCAATTCTTTGCGGAGAACCTCATTCTCTGCCGAAACCCCCCTCCGCAGTTTGAATTGTCATACGCCACCGGTTAATAACAAAGTGGAAACAGAGAAAAAAACACAAAACGTCATAACAAGGGAAATGGTTTTTAATGAAATTAAAGAACTAAAAATAATTAACCAGGACTGCCTATCTAAAATATCTGTGCTGCAAAATGAAAACATTGAATTAAAAACTACCGTGAGTGTTTTGCAAGAACGCATTAATTCATTGGAGCAATCGAGACTTAGTAATACCATAGAAATCGTCAATGTGCCTGATATCGATGCTTCGGCTGCACTTCAAAGCGCACTAAAAATCGTTCGCGATGGAGTGGGTGTTAACTTGGATGAACGTGACATTAGCAACTGTTTTGTGAAACAAATTAAAACACCAAATAACCCAAACAAACCATGCTTAAACATTCTTTCTCTTAAGTTTACTCATCATTTAATCAAAGAGAAAATTATGAAATTGAAACATGAAAAGAGGAAAATGCTTACAACGAAACTGCTGGGTGATGATCAGGATGGATCTCAAATGTACATCAACGAGAGCTTAACGTCCCATATGCGAGCACTCTTTAATGCCACCAAAAAAATAAAAGTAGAAAAAAAATTTAAGTATATATGGATGAGAAATAACATAGATTTTTTGCGTAAAATCGATGGAGATAGTGTTATTAAAGTGAGGTGTTTTGAAGACCTCAATAAACTATAAACTATAAAATACTTGCTTTTATAATAAATTCAAATAACTCAATTTATCAAAAAATTTATGCTAATTCCATCCCTTCTACACTAAATATTATTCATCAAAATATACGAAGTATGAGAGCAAATTTCAATTTATTTTTGGCTCATTTATTTAAACGCTTTCCATCTTAATGTTGATATAATTTTTTATCTGAGATTTGGTTGTATGATTATGAACTATCTAATTATAACATTCTTGGTTACAATCAATACGCAAATTGTAATAATTCATATAGCTCAGGTGGTGTTGTTGTGTATATAAAAAAAGATTATCAATGTGATGCTATTACGATTAGTTTGATTAGCGCCGATATAATTAAAATGAATTGTATTATTCATAAAGAAAAGTTTACTATTTTGAGCGTTTATCGTCTGCATGAAAACAACTTAAGTAAAAGCATTTTTATAATACATTTGAATGAGTTACTTAAAGATATAAAGGTGAAGAACTTACTGGTATTAGGAGATATTAATATTGACATACTAAAAAGTAACTTAGACACGGATAATTATATGCTTTTAATGTCTTCATATGGTTTGAAACCTCTTGTAATGGAACCTACATACCCGTATTACAGACTCATCACAAACATGCATTGACCATATTTTCGTAAGATTAGACAGTAAATTTTTACATAATCCGTCTGCTCAGGTACTAGACTATAAAATTTCCGACCATTGCATGATAAATCTTAGAAATCCATAAAGAAATCTTGTCTCTTGATAACAAAACTTCAAGTGCTTCGGACAATATTACCAACTGCCTATTAAAGAAAATTCCATTATATATTGTGGATGTATTGAGTCACTTATTTAATGCAAGTGTGTGTTTCCTGCTGCTTTAAAATCTGCTGAAGTAATTCCATTATTCAAAAAAGGTAATCGAAACTTAATGTCTCAATATAGACCTATTTCCATTCTTCCAACTTTTAGTAAAGTTTTTGAGAAGCTAATGAAAAAGCGAATAGTATTGTTTTTGAACAAAACTAACTTTTTTGGGGATGAGCAATTTGGTTTTCGAGAAGGGAGATCCCTGAAGATGCCATTCTTAAAGTATCTAGTGAAATAAATGATGGTTTTAATAAAAATAATTCTTCTTTAGCTCTTTTCATAGATATGACTAAGGCATTCGATATGGTTAATCACAATATACTTTTAGACAAATTGTACAAATGTGGATTGAGAGGTGTTATACATACATGGTTTTCTTCGTACCTATCAGAGAGAAGTCAACGTGTGAAACTTAACTTCACCTATAGTGATGAATTAGATACTTACATTGGTGTACCCAAGGATCTGTGTTAGGACCCCTTCTATTTTTAATATACATTAACTCATTATTTAACCAAAATTTCAAAAGTAAAATTACTGCCTTTGCTGATGATATCACTTTTACTTATACGAATAATAAATTATTTGACTCCATAGTTAAACTTAATATGGACGTTCAAATTCTGCGACAGTGGTTTGCTAAACATCAATTACTTATAAGTGAAAAAACTAAATTGATGAATTGTAGTTTAAAAGGTTTTTACTCTGATGATTGTGAGATTATTTTTCATTCCACCAATTGTCCAAACATGTCGTTATCTGCTCACACTTGTGGAGAAAAAAACTTTTCCGATGAATTTGTGTGTAATACAAATTGTTTTAAAATTGAAAGTGTTGAAAAATTTAAGTATTTAGGTGTTTTAATTGATAAAAACTTGAGTTGGAAAAGTCATGTAGATGAATTAAAAAAATATATGTTGTCTGTAACGCGGAAAATGTATCTATTAAAACCCCACTGCTCAACTAAAATTCTCTTGATGATATACTATGGGTTAGCACACTCGAAATTGTAATATGGCATTACAAGTTGGGGTGGAATATACAACAGCACAATCGAAATATTAAACGTTGCCCAAAAACATCTGATACGAATTATCTGTAGAGTTAACAGGCTTGCAAGTAGTTGGCCACTTTTTCATTGTCTCCGAGTACTTCTAGTAACTCATCTCTATATCTTTAAGGTATTAAAGGTTTTCTTTATGCGAAGCGGGTACAGTGCTACATTGAGAAGTTCCAACACTTACGGATTAAGAGTGAATAGTATGGCAATGGTAAATATTCCTTTAGCTAGAAAAACACATTTTTATAGATTTTATACTGCAACGGCACCTAGGCTTTTTAATAAACTACCCTTTGAAATAAGAACAGAAACACAATCCACCTTGTTCATTAATAAAGTAAGGAATTGGCTTTTCACTATGAATAGTTCTTTCGTAAAAATATTGTAGAACTCAGCTTGTAATTTATAAACTTAAATCTTCTTTTCTTTGCTCTCATAAATATTTTTGTTTTTAAATAATTGAATTTTTAGTTTAAATCTGTAAATCTTACCCCACAAACACAAAATAAAAACAATAATGTTATTTTTAATTGACGGATCATTCGCCTCTAGTCACGATAGTACTACAGAATGATACCTATTTCTAAAAATTATTAGTATATGTAATGTATATATTTTAATATCAACTTTGTTAAAAAATTATAAATTAATTATTGATTTTGTCTGTATTGAATTTATATTAGGATAATTTTCAGAAACTAATAAAAAAAAAAAAAAAAAAAGAAGTAATCTTGATAAAATTTGACGTTATTGACATTCAATTGACTTATGTTCAAAAAAGAACTTATGGAATATAAAATAAATAAATTTGGTGGTGCAACAGCTCGGAGTGAACCAGGACCTAGTGACTTACAACTATCAACCATTCCTGTGTGCGTGTTACCAGGAACGGAGGGGACCTACAATTTTCTGCCGATTCCGAACGGCTAATGAGCAGCACTTTCCTTGACAAGAGATAGTCTTGGAGAATTTGTCAATTTCTCGCAAGAGGCAGTACACCCCTGAAAAAAACTTTGCAGCGGCTGAGAATCGAACTCGAGACCTTCCGCATGACAGTCCAACTCACTAACCATTATGCCAAGGGGTACTACAACCAGCGTTACCGCTGTGCCACTTTAGTGTCAAATTGCCACTTTTTTTCAGGCTGTGCCACCGAGCCACCACCTTTCAGTCTGTGCCACTTTTTACTCCTCACAAGTAAAACTAAAGATAGCAATTCACTTTGCCATTTTTCCATACCTTTTCATATCTTTCATGCGTACGATACTTATACCATCAAAGTCTTAAACTTCAACATAACCCACACATTGAAAAAGTGGGTAACAATAAAAATAGTTTGAATAAATACCTATTTTCCGACTTATATGAATTTGTTGCAAAAATTTTAACCTTGCCTCATGGCAGTGCCTGCGCTAAGAGGGTTTTATCCAAGCTAACTTTGATGAAAAACAAACTCACCAACAGACTAAACACTGAAACTTGCGAAAATCTGTTGCCTTCTTTAAATTTAGTAAGCAACTGTGATTTAGCTGAGTGGAGTCCAGATGAGCTCCTCATAAAAAAATATAGGGAAACCATCACAGGAAAGTAAAATGTGATACGAATTCTTTTAAATAAATTATTATTTATTCATACTTTTATTTATTTATTTATGTTGAATAATCAATACAAAATGAACTGTTAAATTTTTAGTTTTTAGCTTACGTTGCAATAAACCTTAAAATGATTTTTTAAATTATGTGTTTTCTTCAACTCCTATAAATTCGTTGAGATGAGTGTGAAATTTGTTCCCTTAAGTCAATTTTCATACATATATAGGGTGTCCCACAGTCACCGCCCCAAACGAAAACCATGAATTCCTGAGGTCATTTTAAGTCGAAAAACTTATGAGGTAATTTTCTCGTTTTCGTCCCGATTTCGAGTTATAACGGTTTTTATGATTTTTGCTCTCTTTTCCCTTAACTGGCTTTATCTTTGCCAAACTACGTCCGATTCGTAAGATTTTTTTTATAACCCATCAAGAATTTATTACAGTTTTAGTTTGTCTCAGAACTTTTTTTTCTGCGGGCAACCGTTTCTCCGAAATTTTGCATCAAACCCAATTTTTTTCGTTTTTTAAGTTGTTTTTTTTCACTTTGATATCATTTTTTTCAAAAATACACGCTAATGAGTATTAATTTTTTTCGTTAATTATTAAAGGCCAGTTCATTTTCTTAAAAAAAAATATTTTTTTTTTCCTTAAAAAGAATACTAAATGTAATTAACAACAAATAAACAAACTGAGTGAATTTAAAAAAAAAAAATAATTTTTAAATACAAAATTAACTTTTTCTGAGCTATTGTGGTTAAGAAAAGGACAAATAGATAAAGTTGTCCCATTTCAGCGTATATTAATAACATTTCTAGATATTCTTGATTAGTGTAATCCATTGTTCGCAAATAGTTGAAAAAAACTACAACTTGAATAACAAATCCAAAATGGAGTATCAAGTGCAATAACACGACGCGGACACTATTTCACGCGAGAAAGACATTTACAACCTTCAAATCATAATGCAAATCTTTACTGTTTACATTAGTTAACGGTCTTACTAATTTACTTTATCTATTTGTCCTTTTCTTAACCACAATAGCTCAGAAAAAGTTAATTTTGTATTTAAAAATTATTTTTTTTTTAAATTCATTCAGTTTGTTTATTTTTTGTTTATTACATTTATTATTTTTTTAAGGAAAAAAAAATATTTAATTTAATAAAATGAACTAGGCTTTAATAATAAGTGAAAAAAATTAATACTCATTAACGTGTTTTTTTGAATAAATTGATATCAAAGTGAAAAAACTACTTAAAAAACGAAAAAATTGGGTTTGATGCAAAATTGCGGAGAAACGGTTGTCCGCAGAAAAAAAAGTCTTTGGACAAACTAAAACTGTAATAAATTCTTGATTGGTTATACAAAAAATCTTACGAATCGGACGCAGTTTGGCAAAGATAAAGCCAGTTAAAGGAAAAATAATAAAAACCGTTATAACTCGAAAACGGGACGAAAACGAGAAAATGACCTCTTAAGTTTTTCGACTCAAAATGACCTCGGGAATCCATAGTTTTTATTTGGGGCGGTGACTGTGGGACACCCTGTATATCGTGTTGTTTTGTTTTTAATTTTAAGTGCCACCTTTTTTTCTCGAGTGCCACTTTTTTTGCCACTTTTCCAAAATATCCTAAGGTAACGCTGACTACAACTTATGGAATATAGATATTGCATAATTGATTTATTTAATCGGTTTGTTTTGGATTTTTCAACAACAAAATTTCGAATCACCAAAAAGAGAAACTTGATTCATTTCGAACGTTACATATGTGATGCAAGCTATCGCCGAAGCAGTAATGAATTCTATAATTTAAATTTGCCATTTTCAAAAACGGCATAAAATATGAAAACTATCTGCAAATAATGATAAAATTTGTGTTCCACGCTCTTCGGACACTTTTGTATAAAGCTTGTGGCGCAAAATTTAAAACAGCCTATTATTAAGGTATTAGTATGATACTACTTAACAATTTGCTAACTTTTTAGTAGTTTACTAACTCATTCTTAATTTTAAACATTTTCTAACTAGTATTGTACTAAAAGAATTTTCTTAATAAATTGCTACTGAACACACCTAAAACAATGACATTTCGTGTAAAAAAGTAAGTACACGAACCTTTTTTGATGTTTGCAAATGTCAAAAAGTCATAATGAAGCTAGCACGATACTAAAAAAATAAAGTAGGTATTCGATGATTTTAACTTTAATAAAAGGGTAGGGAAAGTATGATGCTATATTCAATTAAAATTTGCAAATTTGTTGTTTTCACCTAGTATCATACTAAAACAGCTTTAGCATCGTACTAATTCAATTAAAATTTTGCGCCTGTGTATTTATGATTTAAATGAACAACAATTTGTATGTGTTTGGTTCATTAGTCCTTGATACTGTACCATCTGCTAAAATACGTTTTAAGTAATTAATTACATAGGTACTTCATTAAAAAAAAATAACGTTGTTTGCTTCCTGTCATTAAAATGACAGATGTGCATGAATAACCATTTTCCAACTTTGTTTCTTTTTTCTTTTCAATTATAAAATTGGAATAACGAAAATATATTTATCAAACAAAAATGTTCATTCCGCTTCGGGAGCGTATTTATGGGATTGGAAAAAATGTTGTGATGTGGTAAAAATGTGGCAGTTTATGGACTGTGGTGGATTAATTAATTACATAAATAAGTAGTTATGTTAATGTGTATCAAGATATACAATTATGCAGTTGTCTGTTTATTGATTCGAAATAACTTTCAATGATTGTAATACATATGTATGTACATATACATAATCTCGACAAACGTCAAAGGACAATGATCTGAGAGTATGTACCTGGAACGTGAGAACACTGTACAGCTCAGGTGCTATTCAAAAGTTTAAATCTGTCCTTGGGCCGTTGTAAGGCAGATATTACCGCAATCCAGGATAAGCGATGGATAGGATCAGGTATTTTGAAAAGAAAAAACTGCAACATTTATTACAGTTGCGATAATAGCATTCACATGATAGGATGCGGATTTGTCGTGGGAAATCGGCTAAGAGGAAAAGTTATTGACTTTAAGCTGATAAGTGATCGCCTGGCTGTGATCCGCATCAAAGCAAGCTTGCAAAATAAAAGCTATATATGTATGTGCACACAACCTTACCGATGAAGCCGAAGAATATGTCAAGGAGGAGTTTTGTGACCTCCTGGACGTAGTTAAAGAAACCTGTCCGGAGTACGATGTCAAAGTTGTGCTCGGGAATTTGAATGCTCCACGATACGACAACAGACAATGGCTTCCGACTTATAGATTTTGCAGTTACTTGTAATATGGCGATATATAAGTAGCACTAGGTTTCCAAGGCTTAGTATTCGCAAAGGCGATCTCCTGACGGTCGAACCACCAACCAAATGGACCGTATGCTAATCGATGCAGGGCACGTATTTGACATCTCAGCCGTGCTTTCACTTCGAGGTGCAAACATTGACTCTGACCATTTGCTAGTTGCGGCCATATTTAGATCTCCACTGTTAAAAGAAAAGAAACTGCGAACCGCCTAGAAAAAGATATTTGACGTTGGGCGCCTCAGCATGCCTGTAGTTGCCAGAGCTTACAAAGAGCACCTAAGCGAGAAGCACTCCACTGTACATTCACCTACCAGAGGCATCAACAATCAGTGGCGATATCATCAAGGAGGTAGCCGAAACCACCCACCACAGGCTACAAACTACCCCAGAGATAGAATCCGAGGTATGATGATGAATGTGTTCAACTGAAACGAGTGACAGAATATGACCATGCGAATATGCTGCACAAAACAAGAGCACCGAAAAAAGAATATCGAGCAAAGAGGAGAAAAGAAGAGAAGATTTTGCGTTGAAAGAAGAGAGATTATGTAGCCTTGCAGCTCAAGGAAATAGAAGAGTTCCCTGGTAGACACAACACTCGAAAGTTTTATACAAATGCCAAGCAACTGGCTACTGGTTTCAATACTGGAAGGCAGGCTCTTCGAAACAACGAAGGTAACTTAGTCGCCGAATCACAGGGATTTATAGATGCTTTCAAGCAGCATATTCAGCAGGTGTTTAATGGACATCATTTAAAGCGTTTAATGGGGCAAGAAGACACCTCGCTTCCCAGCAATGAGGAAACAGTTCCACCACCCAGTATAGAAGAAGTAGACTTAGCTTTAAGTATGCTAAGGGCACATGATCTAATGGCTTTCCTGCAGAGCTCTTCAAATACGGAAGTGATGATGTGGTAAGGTGCATGCATCAAACCGTCAACCAAATATGAGTGGAAGGGAGCATGCCCGATGACTAGACCATCAGCTCTATATGCCCCATCTACGAAAAAGGTGATCCTATCATAATATCGAGGCATATCCCTGCTAAATTTCGCATATAAGATCCAATCCAATGTGCTATGAAATCGTCTTAAGCAGTTCTATAACATATCTTTAGCAAACAATCGGCCGCTAGCACAGCCATTCGGGTTAAGGCCTCCTCCCAGTGGATCAATAACGATATTGGCCACTCCACTATACTGAACTCGTTCAGATCTCTACCTAGTAACGTCGATTACACCACCCCTCATCCATAATTCAATAAAAACTTTTAAGTGTCCATGCCTTCCAGGTCTACCTGAAAAAATGACTCACTGTTGGAAGACGGAGCGATTCATTTCTACACAGATGGATTTAAAACCGATGATGGGGTCGGTGGAGGCGTATACTCCGAAAGATTAAATCTTCGTCTATCTTTTCGTATTCCCAATCACTGTAGCGTGTTCCAGGCAGAGCTTCTAGCAATAAAAGAAGTCCTCTCTTGGCTCAAAGAAAACGTTATATCGACTACTGATATACGTATTTTCTCAGACAGTAAAGCTGCCATAAAGTCACTGGACCCTGTCTCCATTAACTCGATCATCTCTGGTGGAGATGTCAAAACAGTTTAACATTCACCTTATATGGGTTCCGGGGCATAGAGACATTCCAGGAAATTGTAAAGCCGACTAACTTGCAAAAAACGGAACAATCTTACGTTTGTTGGATAGCAAATCTAACATCAGTATACCCCTAGCTACTTGTAAGCTTATGCTAAAGCATGATACCATAAAGAAGGCTAACCATAGATGGACCAGCACCCCAACTTGCCGGTCTACTAAACTAATTTGGCCATTGTTTGATGCTAAACGCTCAAAACAACTAATTTCTATTGGTAGATTGAATATTAGCTCCGTTACTGGACACTGCCTAATAGGAATACATGCTTTCCGTCTTGGAGTTCCTGGTTTAACGAGTAAGGGTGATTTTTGAAATCCCGTGGTATCACAACAGACCAAATATTAGTCTAAGTGTGTTGGCTTTTTTCGGTCAGCAGCCACCTTAACCTAACCTAACCAGTTCTATAATACTTTAGTATATAGGCAAGTACCAGTGTGTCTTCCGGAGCGACAGATAGACCATAGACCACAAATTCACATTGAGGTCAATCGTGGAAAAGACCAACGAATCTCAAATTGAGATACCCCATCTATTTATTGACTTCAAAGCCGCACCTCATTGCATTCAACGTCAGGAGCCCTACTCGTATATAGCGATGGCCGAACTCGGGATCCCGCGAAAACTGATGCAAATGTGTCGCGTGAAAAATGTTAAATACGCGGTGCAATGTGCAACAAGGAAGCAACTCTTGAACTATTCCAAAAATAGCGGTAAACTAATGATATACATGAAACATTGTGGCGGTGCTTAAGAGATATAAATGCTTTAGTTAGACAACGGTCACCTATTATTTTTAGAGCACGCTTTTTCTTGGAATTCTGTCCAAGAAAAGAGACTCAAGTGGCTTTTTGCAGCACCTGTCCAGCATCATGAATTAGAACTTTTCCAAGTCTTCATTATCAGGAATGGTGGGGACCTACAATTTGTTTGCCGATATTAAACGGCTAATGAGCAGCACTTTTAATGAAAAGAGAATAAAGTGAACTGGAGAAAGAAATGTAGACACAATAGGTTTAAGCGTCGTTAAACACTTAAAGCACAAAATTACTCATTCATTCATTTCATCTTCAGCTACCTGGGTACTACCTTTGTATATATAAAACTTATAATACTATCAAGAAGACGAAATATTGTGGCGACTTCTTAAGGCTAGGGACTGAAATGAAATCAACCAACACAAGGAGAAGAGCAACTTGTATATCGAAAAGCAAATAGCTATGCGAAGTCGATGATGACAAGCTGAGTAACTGACGCAGTTTATCAGAAAATCATGGATAAAGAAACTGCACACGATACATGGAATGCACTTAAACAACAATTCGAAGCAACTTCCAAAGATCAACTGTTTAAGATATGCACTGATCTGTTTGCATTCAGCTGGAATTCAAGTCAAGATGTTTCAACGCATATTGCAAAACTGCGAAGTTTGTGGAACGAATTAAATGGTGGTCTGAAAGCTAAAAATGAGAAAGCATTACCAGACTTAATGCTAGTATGCAAAGTCTTGCATATTTTGCCAAGTAGATTTGAAACTTTCAGATCAAGCTGGATGTTACTAACAAAAGACGAAGATAAAACATTCGACGAATTGACGATGCAGCTTTGTATGTATGAAAGAAACTTCAAGAATAGAGAAGATAGAGAAATATTGGCTCAGGAAGCGTTAATAGCAAGATTTGACAAAAAGAAGCAAGAGATTCGACAAAAGACAAATAGTGCCTGGAACAAAAAAGAAGATATTTGCAATTTTTGTAAGAAGAAAGGACACTGGATTCGAGACTGCAAAAAGTGGATCGCTGAAGGAAGACCAAATAAATGCAAACTATCAAACAGCAACACAGGTAACTCAGTCGACACTAACGTTTCTCTTGTATCGGTCTGCAATAAAGAATTGACAACAGAGCAAAACTCAATGGATTGGTGGATTGATAATGGAGCAACAAGGCATGTTACCAACTGTCCAGACTGGTTCGTTGATTTTGAAGAGTTTGAAAGTCCTAGCAGAATACAAGCAGCTGGAAAAGAAACTCTTAGCGCTATAGGAAGAGGAACAATAAAAGTAGAATTAATTCACAACAATAAGCTAGTGACATTAAAAGATGTTTGGTATGTTCCAATAATATCAAGAAACTTATTTTCAGTTTTGGCTGCGCAGAACAGAAACCAAAATAGTGTCTTTAAGTCCTCAGCTACAAAATGCTGGCTTGAAGTTGATGGCAAAACTATATTATGCGGAAATCGTCAAGTGAATGGATCGTTATATAAAACAGCCATCAAGCCAATTGTTTCAAAACAGAGGACTGGAATTCAATTCAATGTTGCCGTTGGAGATGACACAACCCTGCAGTTATATCATGAACGATGGGGACACCAAAATAAAAGACATGTCAAACAGATGCTTGAGAAGGAGTTTGGCATCAAAGTCAAGTTGGACCAGAATTTGTGTGAACCTTGCATCTAAGGCAAGGCACACAGATTACCATTCGGAACTAGAAGGAAAGCAACAAAACCAGGAGAGCTGATATCAACGGACGTATGTGGACCTTTTAGCGAATCTTACAAACAGAAAAAGTATTTGGTTGTGTTCAAGGATAGTTACTCCAAATTCCGATATGGATTCGCCATAGAAACCCAAATCAGATGTCAAGCACGTATTAAAAGAAGTTATTGCTCATGCCAAGGTGTTGGGTCATTCCATTAAAGAGCTACTGAGTGACAGTGATGGTGAATTTGACAACGCAGAAGTCAAACAGATTCTTCGGTCAAATGGTATCACACAGAGACTAACAGCGCCTTACACACCTGAACAAAATGGGGGCAGTGAACGTGAAAACCGAACTCTGGTAGAGATGGCAAGAACCTTCAAATATTCAAGCAAAGATGTTAATTATCCCGAAGCAATATGGGCGGAGCTTACAAATTCGGCAGTATACATACTGAACAGAACTGGAAAGTCTTCAGTAAATGGTGTAACACCATACGAATTATGGATTGGTAAGAAGCCCAGAATCCAGCACTTGAGAATAATCGGATCGACATAATTCACTCATATTCCAATCCAGAAGAGAAAGAAAATGGACAGAAAAGCTGTTAAAGGTTACCTCGTGGGATATGACGGTGATGAGCGGTATAGAATATACATCAAAGAAGAGAACAAGGTTATCCTATCAAGAGATGTACAGTTTCAGGAAAATCCAAGTATATGTGAAAAAGCAATAAAACTAACACTTCGTGACGTTGAATCAACCGGTAAAGAACAACTAGAAAAACCAGAAAGTGCAGGAAGTAGCATATATTCAGACGAGTACGAAACTGGGAGAGATAGCAGTTTTGAAAATGAACAAAATGTTATCCCACAACAGATAGAAAACGAAGGCTTAAGAGATCGATCTAGATTAAGAAAACCCAAGAATCTTAACGACTACGTAATGGCAGCACAAGATTTTGTGAACTCTTCATCAAATCCTGAAAATTACAAAGAGGCCATTTGTAGCAAGGACAAAGCTGAATGGAGAAAAGCTATGGAAAGAGAAATTACATCATTGAACGAAAATCAAACTTGGAAACTGACGCCTTTACCGAAAGAAGCGAAAGCAATCCCTTGCAAGTGGGTTTATTGTTTGAAAAACAATCCAGATGGCAGTATCGATAAATACTCGTACAAAGCAAGACTAGTGGCCAAAGGTTTTAGTCAACGCGAAGGTATTGACTATAGTCAAACTATAAGATCAGTTCTTAGTATTGCTGCGAGCGAGAAGATGCATCTGATCCAGTTTGACGTGTCAACAGCTTTCTTGTATGGAAGTTTAGAAGAAGTCATTTACATGAAGCAGCCTGAAGGATATGAAGATGGTACTGATAAAGTATGAGAGAAGTTTATATGGGCTCAAGCAGTCATCAAGGTGTTGGAACAAGCGTTTTGGGAGCTTTATTTCCAATCTAGGATTCAGAGTTAGTGAAGCTGATCCTTGTTTGTAACGGGTGATTTTTTTGAGGTTAGGATTTTCATGCATTAGTATTTGACAGATCACGCGGGATTTCAGACATGGTGTCAAAGAGAAAGATGCTCAGTATGCTTTGACATTTCATCATGAATAGACTTACTAACGAGCAACGCTTGCAAATCATTGAATTTTATTACCAAAATCAGTGTTCGGTTCGAAATGTGTTTCGCGCTTTACGTCCGATTTATGGTCTACATAATCGACCAAGTGAGCAAACAATTAATGCGATTGTGACCAAGTTTCGCACTCAGTTTACTTTATTGGACATTAAACCAACCACACGAATGCGTACAGTGCGTACAGAAGAGAATATTGCGTCTGTTTCTGAGAGTGTTGCTGAAGACCGTGAAATGTCGATTCGTCGCCGTTCGCAGCAATTGGGTTTGTGTTATTCGACCACATGGAAGATTTTACGCAAAGATCTTGGTGTAAAACCGTATAAAATACAGCTCGTGCAAGAACTGAAGCCGAACGATCTGCCACAACGTCGAATTTTCAGTGAATGGGCCCTAGAAAAGTTGGCAGAAAATCCGCTTTTTTATCGACAAATTTTGTTCAGCGATGAGGCTCATTTCTGGTTGAATGGCTACGTAAATAAGCAAAATTGCCGCATTTGGAGTGAAGAGCAACCAGAAGCCGTTCAAGAACTGCCCATGCATCCCGAAAAATGCACTGTTTGGTGTGGTTTGTACGCTGGTGGAATCATTGGACCGTATTTTTTCAAAGATGCTGTTGGACGCAACGTTACGGTGAATGGCGATCGCTATCGTTCAATGCTAACAAACTTTTTGTTGCCAAAAATGGAAGAACTGAACTTGGTTGACATGTGGTTTCAACAAGATGGCGCTACATGCCACACAGCTCGCGATTCTATGGCCATTTTGAGGGAAAACTTCGGAGAACAATTCATCTCAAGGAATGGACCGGTAAGTTGGCCACCAAGATCATGCGATTTGACGCCTTTAGACTATTTTTTGTGGGGCTACGTCAAGTCTAAAGTCTATACAAATAAGCCAGCAACTATTCCAGCTTTGGAAGACAACATTTCCGAAGAAATTCGGGCTATTCCGGCCGAAATGCTCGAAAAAGTTACCCAAAATTGGACTTTCCGAATGGATCACCTAAGACGCAGCCGCGGTCATCATTTAAATGAAATTATCTTCAAAAAGTAAATGTCATGGACCAATCTAACGTTTCAAATAAAGAATCGATGAGATTTTGCAAATTTTATGCGTTTTTTTTTTAAAAAAAGTTCTCAAGCTCTTAAAAAATCACCCGTTATATGAGGGAGAGAAACGGAAACAAAATTATACTTGTTCTTTACGTAGACGATGGGCTAGTTGGATGAACTGGTCAGTATGAGCTAGATATATTCATCGAAGAGCTGAAAAATGAATTCAAGATCATTTCAAAGAAAGCCTCGTTCTTTTTGGGATTAGAGATTGAACAAAAAGAAGACAGAATAAAAATTAGTCAAGAAGCACATGCCAAGAAAATTCTTGATAGATTTCAATTTTCGGATTGCAAGCCAATTTCGACACCAATGGTGAAGACTACTGAAACCACAAAAACAGGAAAAGAAGAAATACAAAACCATAATTTCCCTTATCGACAGGCAGTAGGCGCGTTAATGTATCTAATGGTGGGAACAAGACCAGACTTGGCATATAGCATAGGATTTCTGTCGAGATCCTTAGAGAATCCAACTATGGAAGATGTCATTCGAGTCAAAAGAGTATTCCGGTACATAACTGGGACTCTGAGCTTTTGTATTGAATATCGGCAAAATATTAAAAAGGGTGTACTAGAATGTTATAGTGATGCAGATTTCGGTGGATGCGCAAAGACTGGACGATCGACTTCCGGTGTAGTTATAACTCACGCAGGAGGGGCTATTTCTTGGCTAAGTCAAAGGCAAACAATGGTTGCAACGTCTACAACTGACGCCGAAATAGTAGCAGCAAATGAAGCAAGTAAAGAAGTAATTTGGTTATGCAGGTTGTTTAAAGGAATAATTCAACTGAATCAAACTCCTATTCTTCAAGTGGACAATTGTGCAGCTGTCAGACTCGCTCAAAACCCAGAATTCTACAGAAGAACAAAACACATTTCAACAAAACATTTCTTTATTCGAGAAAAAGTCACTGAAGGACAATTAAAATACAACAAATATCAACGGAAAAACAAGTAGCTGACATACTGACGAAACCACTTCCTTATCCAAGACTAATCCTTTTGTGTAGCGAAATGGGTATGTCATGAAAATGTTAAGTATCAATTAAAAAGGGAAAGTGTTGAAAGTATTGATTACTTATGTTTGAATTAATCTACTTTACATTTTTAGAACTTAGTTTTTAGAATGTAATTAAGTTTGTTTTTCCATGTTACTCAAATATTGTTTTTTAATTTTATTTTTATCTGATCAAATCTTTTCAATTGTTCGGTTCACTAAATAAAGAATTTACTTTTAAATTAAAAACGATTTATTATTTAATCCATAAAAAACAATATTTTTTACTATTTGTTTTGTATGTTATCCTATTCACCGCAATACAAAATCACGCTCCATGATAATACTATAGGTTATATGAAGAAAGGTACTACTAAAAATATTAAGACCCAAGGTAAATAGGTTTATCATAGAAGGTCATGTTGTGTCTTGTAACGAAGTTACACTTTTTAACCTAATTACACCGTTTACCACCCAAAGAAGACGGAACGCCGAAATTCTACAGATCTTTATTGTTAGTTTCAATATGATGTATGTTAACAAATTGAAGATGAAGAAAAAATAAAAATTGAACTGAACTGAACTGAATTCTACTTTAATTACTATTCCGGATGAAATGACCAGAAATTATTGCATACCTCAAGGCGCCCACGCAAATATGCAAAAGAGGACACACACAGATGGTTGGCGACGTCAGCAAATAAATTTCGTTCGTCAGTTTGACTGTTTGACAATCCATGTTTGGTTTTGGCCGTCAGGTCGATAAGTAAGAGTGAGAAATTTATCGAAAATCAGGGGCCGAATTACCGCATCAGTTATCGAGTCATACGTGACTGAATTATGTAAATTTGGCATTACCGCTCACGTTATCGAGCAGTCTAGTACAATAATTTGACATTCTCTCATCAGTTATCGAACTGAATTTTATTCGTCAGATGAGAAGCCGACTGATAGAACGTACATATTTTATTTGAATTCCGGATTAAAATGTAAGAATTATTGTATTTATTGTTTTTCATTTTATTTTCACGAAATTTATCTTATTTAGGTCTAATTTAAACAAAATAAATCAACAACAAAAAATTATAATGGCAGAATTTATGTCAAAACATAATGATTTGGCAAAAAACATAGCTTCTTCATCTTCTGGTTGATGTGAATTAAATGTTAGTTATTATGTACATACATATGTATGTACGTATAAAAATATTTTTTAAATCCTTACCATCTGAATCGCTTGATAAAAAGAAATAATCCATTTTTAGTGGATATTTAGAAATATCCTCAAATCCTTGTAATAAAAACTGGAAACTCGCGAAAAATTTGTTGTTTTTACAAAAAAATGAAATTTGTTTGTCCAAAAATAAATTAAATGAATACAAATTTCATCTGTCAAACAAGAAAGACTCGATAAAAATCAATAGAGACTCGATGTAGTAGAATAGAATTACTACAATTTAAAATAGTTACACGATACGTTAGTCTACGAATGCCATCATGCCAAAGTGCTCACTAGTTCATTCGATAACTGATGAGACTCACTCACTCGATCACGGAAGCGGTGATTTGGCCCCAGATTCTTCTTGCCGCCGTGTACTGTTGTACCAATCTAGTGCCCAAGGTAAAGAGCATCTCACTATGAAGCACACTGCTGGTCGCATATACCAGGTAGTAGCTTCGAAACTTTTTGCTTAAGCCGTTAAATACCCTCTTCCCTCTCCTCCCCCACTCAGACTAGGGACTCTATCCCAATCTTCGCTGTCTGAATTTCCTGAATCCCCGCCGCCGTATTTAAGACTAGGGACTCTATGCCAATCTTCGCTGTCTTAACCCTCACCACTCAGACTAGGGACTCTATCCCAATCTTCGCCGTCTGAATCTCCTCGCGCCGGCGCCGTAGTTAAGACTAGGGACTCTATCCCAATCTTCGCTGTCTGAACCTCCACCACTCAGACTAGGGACTCTATCCCAATCTTCGCTGTCTTAACCCTCCCCGAAAGCCTTGGACTAGGGACTCTATCCCAACCTTCGCTGTCTAAGGATAAGGTTTATAAATTTTCAATTTTTTGTTTTGAAACAAAATATTAAAATCAACTGACAAATGTCACAGTTTTCCACGTTGCCTTAAACTTTTTCCTGATGGTTGTAAATTGAGAAATGAAAATCATAGCGTGGAAAAAGTTGTGGAAAATATTTGTTTTTCCAATCCACATTTTAGTACTCACCTCTCGTTGCGGATTTCATGCCAGTGAACCAGCAGTCACTTTTATATGAAATTTTCACTTGAACTGAGTACTAGGCTTTACGGGAAGGTATCGATATGAAATACTTTGCTAGCTTATTATAAGATCGTAAATATTGTAAAATTATATGAAATACTTTGTTAACCTATTTATATAAATATTCAATAAATACAAATTAGAACTGGAGCTTTGAACTCTCTATTGGTCGAGTTTTACTGCTTTCTTCGGTTGACCCTGGACCCCGCTGACCTACATCAGCTGGAAACAAAAAAGCATCACAGTCTTCACCAAAACCTTCAGCCTCAATCAAACTGGAAACAACACATACGACACTTCGACCTGTCGTCTTTCATTAGAATCTAGCTCCTTGATCGCATAGTTTTAGGTTGCCGTAAGCCCAATCGCTGCTTCAATGTTAATAAGGATTAATAAGGAGCGTTAGGAATTCTTTCTCACCTATAAGTGGTTGTGAGGAGTTTCCAAGTGAATGAAAACCAGCATTTTCTTTTCAAGGGCACCTAAAGGAATATTTATATTATAGGTCAAATCTGCAAAACTTTTTTATAAATAAAATAAACAAAAATTGATATGATCTGGGACTTTCCATAGAACCTCAATCGATATCTCGAGAACTAATTTAATTCAGAGATCAGGTTTGAGTAAAAGAGAAAAACGGTTCATCACTTACTTTTATATAATATGAAATTTAAAAAAAATCAACACAAGTTTGTTATTTTTTTTTTTTTACTTTCAAAATTATAATCAAGCTTATCGATCTAAACTACTTAACGTACTGTTCATGTGAATTAAATTGATAGTGCAATTAATATGATATCAACCGGTACTTCCCCTAGAAAACAGCTACCAGGTGTTCTAAATTTTTTTTATTTCTATTACGTATAAAAGAATGTGAAATTAAACCTAGTTAATGTCAAGATAGCAAAATCAATCATAAGGTGTTTTTTGGCAAGAAAAATTTAACGGCCATATGGAGGCGTACACATTTGCCTTATTATTTGGTACCAACGGTACTAAGGGTTATTTGCATTCGCTATAGTGAGATTTGACTTACGAAAATTATAAGGAGTTATATATCGCATGTTTAATGGAATACTGACCCATTAGGAGGTAGGTCAATATTGAGTTACTTACAGATACAGGCTTTTTCAAGTCTCAGATCTCATTAGTAGTTTATCATAATTTAAGAATACCACTATTCATGATTAATTCATGAATTAGTTCTAATTTTATCCGTCAACAAGTAGGACAAATCCTCATAGCAAGATATTTTTTTGCAATTTCCCAAAAATCGTCTTTTCGAGATTCCATTAAGCATGCGATACATACAACATTATTATGCATAATGCAAACACTTCAAACACTTGCGAAATAGGCATCAGGTAGAACGAGGTTTCCAATCAATGAACAACCAGTTCCACCACCCAGTATATGAATGGCTGGCTTAGAACAACAAGGCATGCAGGATCGGCAAGGCATGCTGACTTAACTGGAGAACTTTCCAAATACCCAGCTTATGTTTTGAAAGGTTGCATGCATAAACTCATCAACCAAGCTCATTTAAGTCATATTGCAACTATATATGTAATTCGGCAAGGGCAAATGTGGTATCCAGCGGTGCAGATTGATATACACCAAATCTTGAAACCCGCGGCGGAAAAGACCAGACCTAAATTTATGTCGAGACGCACCGAATTTTCATCAACTTATAAGCCCCATCCATACATCATACATCATACATCATTCATCATCTTTATGGCGATGCCCGATCTGTGTTGTGTTACAATGAAAAATACCCAGTGCAATGGGCAACTAGGCAAAATCTCTTCAAAGCTCTTCCAAAATACACAGGCTTTCGAAGAAGAGATGCTCTTTCATGTTGAATCTCGTTCAAGATGAGATGGGGCTCGGAGGGCAGTCGTAAGCGCGTCAGGCACTATATTTTACAACTATGTCCAACTATTGGGGGATGGAGCTAACTACTGAAGGTAATAACTTCGAAGTTCATCTAGCTCGGAGTAAATATTAATTTCACGAATTAACTCCTTAGTAAAAATATCTTTTTCGATTTGGCGAAAGTAGTATAGGAATTGCACCATCTGCAAAACCCTTACAGTGCCAATCCTGTTTTAGAGGGCCGAGTGTTGGAATTTAAACAGAAAAACAGAGCTTGTTTTGCAAAAAAAAAATTCTTCCAGAGATATGTGGTCCTTTGTGCGAGAAGGACGAATGCAGTATAAGATCCTCGTAAGACTACGAACTTACCAAGATGTGGATCGATCTCAACAGCTGAACATTTTACGCACTAGGCTGAGGAGAATTCTGCACAAAGATCTCGGATTATTCGCTTACAAGGTCCAATCGACTTAGCAATTGAAGGCGCACGACCATCCACTTCGTTATCACTTCGCAGTTTGGGCTATAGAGCAGCTTGAATTGGACAACGATTTTGGGCGAAAAATAATCTTTTCTGTAGAGGTGCATTTTCATCTTGTCGGCTTCGTTAACAACAAAAAACCCGAACGTTATTGTCCAGAAGCCAGCGCCTCTGCAGAGAGTGACAGTTTGATGCGAATTGTAGTGTAGCGAGTAGTGGCATCATTGGACCAATGAGGCTGGGAACCTTTTTTTTTTTACTGAAATTGAAGACATGTATTTGGATAACCTCTGGTTCATGCAGGATGGCGCTCCATGTCACATAGCTCAGCCCATCCCACAATCAATCTTTTGCGCACCAAATTTCCAAATCGTATTATCAACCATCTTGGAGATGCCAGTTGGCCGCCTCAGAGCTGCAACTTGACCCATTTGGACTTTTTTTTGTGTGGGAACTCAAATTTCTGCCCGGCGCGCGAGTGATTTTTTCAAGTTTGAAAAAAAAGTCGCACGGGGCCAAATCTGGAGAATACGATGGATGGGACAGCAGCTTATAGTGCAATTCGGACAATTTAGCCATCGTCTCACGGTTGCGCTTGTTGTCCGGAGTGAGCAAACGCAGTGCCCATCGCGCCGACAGCTTTCTCATGTCCAAAATTTCATGGAGGATATGACCCATGCGGTCTTTTGAGATGCCTACTGTTTCATCTATCTTTAGCACCTTCAATTGGCGGTCTGTAAATACGAGATCGTTGATTTCTAACGTTATCCTCCGTGGTACCCATTTTCGCGGCACCTGGGCGGGGCTTATCAAAAACCGATGTGCCACCACTTTGAAACTCTTTATAGCAATTTTTGACGGTCGCCACCGAAGGAGAAGAGTCACCGTACACAGCATCCAAGTGCTATTTTATTTCGGTGCGCGATTTTCCTTCCAAAAACAAGAATCGAATCGCCGCGCCGCACAGTGCGGCCGAAGGCATCTTTTTGCGGCCAAAAGTCCAAAATAAAAGTTTTGAGTTAGGGGTTTTTTGTCATCAGGCTTTCTAAACGAGACCCCTAGGAGACGAAAAATTTTCGTAGTAGAGTGTCTTGCCGCAGATCCCCCCATAATCTTAGTCTGAATGTGGCTGCTAAGTTAACGTAGTCACGCATCGTTAAGATAGGCTAATGGACACCTCCATGAAAACACGTGTAAAAGTTTTTATGTTCAAGCAAATCTATTACAATGAAATGGATTAAACAGGTGCGTAAAATAAGTTAAAGAATTTCTGAATAAAAATTCCTAAATAGTACATTGTTAGACAGAGATATGTCAACACTATTTATTTACTTCAAAAAAAATATTTGTTTGAGTGAAAACTTTTTTTTCTTGCTATTTCTTGTTCTCAAACCTATTTAAGATAGTTAATAAAAGTATTGTGTGCCAAATAAAATAAAATTCAGCTGCCCGTAGCTGCCCGTTGAGTTTTTTTGTGCATTAAGGTACTAGTACGGTCTAGAACGCCAAAAAACGCAAGATTTTTGTGATTTATTTTTCGGAAACTTTATAAGATAATAACATAATTTTTTTTTTAAATAATGAATACATGCGTCAAGAATACAAATTTTTTGAAATTTTTGAATTTTGGCCGAATAATAGAGGGCGCAAACGTCGACTCATCAAAAAATACATTGTCCCATTGCGGACAGTTAATCCCAGGATTGGCTGGACTGAAACAAAAAAAAAACAAAGTGGGTTATTTAAAGGAAGGTTTCTTACGAGTAAATTTACCACAATTTGTTTAAAAAGTCAAAAACAAAAAAAAAATGTCAAGCTTTGAAAAAATAATTTTTTTTTTTTGAAATTTTTTTGGCCATTTTTGGGTCGCCATTTTTTTGTTCATAACTTTTTGGTCAAATTGTGGTAAATTGTCTTAGAAAACATAAAAACAATTAAGTTGCAATAACTTTTTTGAAAATCGGTTCAGTAGATCCGGAGATTAACTCTCCGCAATGGTACAATGTGTTTTTTGAAGAGTGAACGTTGGCGCCCTCTATAATTCGGCAATTAAGGCAAACAAAAAATGTTCTTGTACTCTTGACGCATGTATTCATTATTTAAAAAAAATTATGTTATTTTCTAATAAAGATTCCGAGAAAAAAAATCCCAAAAATCGTGCGTTGTTTGGCGTTCTAGACCGTACTAGTACCTTAATTTACAACAATATCCCTGGTGTTGTATGCCCACGTTAGTTCACAAACTTTAAATTCATGGCCCCGAGATAATAAAATATTCAGTGTTACCTATCTGTCAAATTCGGAAGATGCACTAGAAGCATGTAATAATTTTTTTAAATCTATCAAGCTAATTTCACAAGGAACCATTATCGTCAAAAGACAATAGATCCATTAATATCTAGTTGTCGGGAATTACCTCTAAAACCACTTAAATCTTTGTCTAAAGACTGTATCAATTTGCTAGCATCTCCACCTGTAAATAATCAAACAGAAGATGAACAACAATCTTTTGACAGCTCTTCCGCTTCTGAAACAGATACAGATGTAGATGATTGTGATTTGTGACTGTTACGAGATGGGCAATGAAAACTTTTTCATGTAAATACCGGATGAACTAATATATTGTTTGCTCATATTGAATTTTGTATTTCTAAATTTATAAATAAATAAATAAATTTGGTGGTGCAACAGCTCGGAGTGAACCAGGATCTAGTGACTTACGACTCTCAACCATTCCTGTGTGCGTGTTACCAGGGAACGGGGGGGAAATACAATTTATTAGGATGACCATCAGGACCGTAGGAAAAATTGTCTTTGAGGAGTTTCGTCTTAATTTATCACTGAATCAATGTCAATATTAATGGATGTTAAAGATGTCTGAGCACAACCATTCATGTAGGTAATTGAAACAGCAAGGATCTACCTCCGTATTGTCACATGAAAAATTTAACAAAAAGATTGAATATAGTTGCTAGGTGAGCATACTAATTTTAATTTTAATACTGAAGGGTAACCATTGGACTTTCTTTTGCTGAAATGGAAAAATAATTTGGGTTAGAGATAAGACCAATCTGCATTTGATGAAGATATCTTGAGCTCCTGACCATAAGTATTGATATAAATCATAAAAATTATTATAAACTAATGTGTAGTTAGACTGACAAAGTTTGTTGCGGAGAGAGGAAAGTTTTTTGTTGTACCGGGGCGGGCAGGATGTAAGGTTTCTTTTGTTAAGGCATTTGGGATTGATTGAGAACAACACTCAAATATAAGTGCATAGAATCTTGCTGCTCTTATGACGATATTGGTGCTGTAGTCAGATATGAATTCAAGGAGTCTTCGAATGTCACTCCCCAGGGCCGAGAAATAAAGCATGAACAAAGCTTTGGCTAAGAGATCAAGCCATCGATAGGACTGGAAGCAACGTGTTCGGTAGCGACTGGAAAGACCGTTCATATTCGGCAGCCAATTAAGTATAAAAAGAAAGCCATCTGATTTCTTACACAAAAATTATTGCATGCAAACAAAATTTATTCTAAATCGTTGAACAGGTTTTCTTATATGCAAAATGTTTAAAAGATGTTTAAGAAAAAAATTTGACAACGACATCTCTGACACTATAGAAGGAGGAATTCTTTTTGCCATCAAAGACTCGAATACTTGCAACCTGATTGACGATTTTCGATCCATGAGTATCGAAGTAATTTGTACAAAAAATAAGTTTGTATCCGGACATCTGTTTATTATATCGACTTACATACCTCCGAGTTCTAACAATGACATTTATGAAAAATTTAACGACTGTATAGAAAGTCTATGTATATGTTCATTTGGTGCCAGAAGATGAAATTTTCGTTGTAGGTGACTTCAACTTGCCGAATCTAAATTGGATACAAATTGACGACGACAACTTCTACGTTCCAATTAACGCGTCTAGCTCAAATGAGCTTACTATAATAGAGGGTATGTCTTCGTGTGGTCTTAATCAGTTTAATGGAGTGAAAAATCGTTTGGGAAGAACACTCGATTTAGTTTTTTTCTCCGATACAGTTTGTGCTGAAACTGCAGTACTATCTGTTAAAGTATTAGAAGATGATCGACATCATCTTGCTTTAGATATTGCACTTAATTTAAATATGTCTTCTCCAAGTAATAATTATTTTTATGACAAACTTGAATTTAACTTTAGCAAGTGTAATTTTGTAAATTTGTTTGATTTGTTATATACGGAGGCTGTTTGAAAAGTTCTCGGCCTAACATAGAAGGCGTTGTTTTAATAAATAAATTTTAATTCCTCAAATAGCCTTTATATACAATTATTGTATGTGAACTTTCATTAAAATTGGTCGCGTACTTATATCAGTGCAATTTTTTGTTTGAACGAACCTATTGCTAACAACGAAAATGGAAAAAAATGAAATTAGAGCCGTCATTAAATATTTGGTCAAAAAGAATATGACACCAAATGAAATTAAAGATGACTTCGATGAGACATTGGGGGAATCTGCTCCTTCGTATTCCACGGTCAAAAAGTGGGCAGCCTTATTTAAACATGGCAGACAGAGCGTCGAAGATGATCGCAGAAGCGGAAGACCAACAACATCCACCTCTTCAGAAAACGTCGATAAAGTTCATAAAATGGTTTTAGACGACCGAAGGTTAAAAGTGAGAGAAATAAGCAACACCATGGGGATCTCTTTTGAGCGGGTTTACCACATTTTGACCGAAGAATTGGGGTTGAAAAAACTGTCCGCAAGGTGGGTGCCGCGTTTGCTGAGCGAAGAACAAAAATTCAATCGAGTTGAAATCTCTAGAGAGAATCTAGCGTTCTTTCGGAGGAATACCAGCGATTTCTTGAGAAGATTCATTACCACCGACGAAACTGGGATTCATCACTATATTCCTGAGACAAAAGAACAATCAAAACAATGGAAGCATAGCGGTTCCCCTCCACCGAAGAAAGCCAAGTCGTGTGCTTCAGCTGGGAAAGTGATGGCGTCAGTCTTTTGGGATTACAAGGGAATTATTTTTATTGATTACCTTCCCAAGGGCCAAATTATCACTGGTCAATACTATGCAAACCTGTTGGACAAATTGGCTAAAAAAGTTGCCGAAAAAAGACCAGGATTAGCCAAAATGAAGATCCTTTTTCATTAGGATAATGCTCCAGCACACAAGTCGGTTGGTGTCATGGCTAAACTCCATGAACTTCGATTTGGTGTACTGAACCACCCCCCTTATTCACCTGATTTGGCACCATCAGACTATTACCTCCTTCCTAACTTAAAAAAACATTTGCCTGGACGCAAATTCTTCACCAACGAGGAGGTGATTGCTGAGACGGAGCGGTTTTTCGAATAGTTGGAGGAATCGGCCTATAAAAAGGGTATAGAAGCGCTGGAACACAGATGGAATAAGTGCATTGATATAAGAGGAGAATATGTGGAAAAAGATTAAAAAAAAGGTTTTAAATTTATTGCGTTTTATTGGTCAGGCCGAGAACTTTTCAAACTGCCCTCGTACCATCGACTGGAACCAATTATTTTTAAATTTAAATATTGATGATATGTGTAACGTTTTTTACAATACACTCTTTGACTTTGAAAAATTTGAATACACAATAATATACAAACTGTTGGCGAGCTTTAGCTTAAAAAAAATGATCAAAATCGATTAAACCGTGATTTGAGAAAATCAAAAATAAAAAAAAATGGTTCTAAGATGGGTACCATTAATATTAATTTTTCGAAAAAAAAATTTCAGTCTTTATTTAATTTTAACTAAATGAATCTGTGACAGTTTTTGCGAAAAAAAAAATATTTTAAGAAAATTCGAAAAAAAATCGTGTGGCAGATACCTTCATGTTTGGTTTAAAACAAAAGAAATAAAATGCACGACTGGGTCGCACGAACTTGCGCCTATGTAATAATGAAAGTTATTAAAGAAAACTGTTCATAACAATAAAATTATTTCTCTTAGTAGTAAGAGATAAAAACAGAATGCTATGCAAATATGAATTTATGCAAGAAAAAAATTATAAGTTGTTTTAGTGGTTCCTTAAAAAAATAAGCTTTTATGTACAAATTTTTTTAATCATTTTTAAGAAAAAATTTTGGTAGGTAAGCCAATTTTAAGTTTTTATTATTGCACGAATGAGAATTAAATTTCCAAGAAAAAATATTAAGCCGTTTTTGAGATATCGAAATTTCCAAAAAAAAATTACTTTTTTTCCAAAAATTGAAAAAAATAAAAGTTTTGGAATGCAGTGTTTTTAAACTTTTTAGGATTTAAAAATCGTTTTATTAAATTAATTTTTTATATAACAATTTTCTTTCAAACTTTTCTAGAACAAAATTTGGGATGCCAATTTTAAGAGTTAAGTAATATATGAAGAAAGAAAGTAATTTCTGTTTAAGTGGAGTGATTGAATTAAATTCAATTAAAAGCTCAAGTGACCTCAACTCCAAGGTGCGTTTCGCCCAGGTACGACAGTGGGCTCATCAGTTAGATGCTGCCGTACCCTTCTAAGACGCAAATATTGGTCGATGTTTACCGACTCTTATAAAATTTACAGCTTTAATAGACTGTGAATTTTATTTTTCTAAGTAATATAGATTTCAGGAAATAATTTCAAAAAATAAACGTTCACACGTTTTCAAGATATTGATTTTTCAAAAAATAAATTGGAATTTATTTTAAAAAAAGAAAAAAATATTTTTATATACAATATTATTTTAAACTTAAGGAAAGTCCTGGCAAAAATGTTGGGTTAAAATCTTTAGAGCCGTTAATGAGAAAGTCGAAAATCAAAAAAACGGTTCTATGACAGGTACCATTAATAACATTTTGCCCCAACGATTTTTTTTACAAAAATGTAGTTCATGTCCATAATATCACACATAATTATTTTTATCAAAATCGTTAGAGCTGTTTTCGAGTTAAATAGGATTATGCATTAGGGGTGTATGGGGGTTACCGTTAGTTTTAGAGCTAAAAAAAAAATTCAATTTCTCCTCTAGGGAATCACCGAAGACCCTTAAGTACCGAGTTTGAAGGAAATAGGTCAAGTAACTTAGACCCTAGATCGAGGTACAGACATACAGACAAACAGACGGAATTGTCGGACCCACTTTATTCGTCTTCGCTATCATCATAATTTCAACTTTGATCAAAATCTCGAGTTCGATTTTTTTTCCGAATGCATAACTTGCCTTATAGTACCTAGAAGTCGCAAGTAAAAAACATGTTGGGGAAATTTTTTAAAATAATATTTACCAAGTTTCAAGGAAATCGGTTGAGCCGTTAAGCCTGTAGTCGAAATGACAGACAGACAGAATTGCGAGATCCACTTTTTTTCTGTTTTCTTTCATCAAAATGTCAAGTCTGATCAAAATCTCGAGTTCGTATACCTATCAAGTGTACATTAGCTGTGTTTTATTTTCCCCCAGATCTGATCCAGATTGGATCTTCATTCAAAATTACATGTATAACAAAAACAACACAAGGCCCAGTTTTGTTTGTATTTGTTTTTTTGAATGCTATTTTGAAAACAAAATCCAATCCGGATCAAATCTGGGGGAAAATAAAATACAGCTATTATGTATGTTTATCGCAAGTTAAAACCATATTCTTAAGAATCCATAACTTACCTTAAATAGATCTACCATAAATCTATTACAAATAAAAAAAAAGCCTTAGCTGATATCAACTTTGTACCTCACCATAAAATACCGTGGCCCGAAATAAATATACATAAATGTGAAAACAATTTCTCAGTAAAAACAGCCAAATTCCGAGAATCAATGAGTGCGTTAGCGTTTCATCATATCAACTATCTACAACTACTATCTACAGACCTACATATTCATTTGGCTTCGTCAGAATGGGGCGCCGGTCTTTTTGAAAAGGTTTACCCGTACAATTGTGTGTCCATCAATTAATTGCAAATTTAGACAAGAGTGTTGTGTACAATAAAAATTTTTGATTTTATTGTTAATGTTTTTTTTTTTTTGTTGTTGTTTTCATCGAGGTAAGTGAATTTCTGTCATGTTTCGAAACTTAATTACATTTGTTTGATTCATTTTACACAAAAATTTCAATTATCCCTTTTATATGCTTCGCCAAACGCTCACCCATTGCCGAAGAGCGCCATGGAAGCAAAATAAATAAAATGAAACCTGCACATTTTAAATAATTTAATGGGTAAGAACGGACCTACGTTAAAAGAGTAAAATAATTCCACCATGAAAACAAAAAAATAAACCAAAAAATAGGGTTAACACAGCAACAAACAAAATGAAAAAAATCCGGCGAGTACGGAATGTTTAAAATTTATTGCTAATTACAACAATTAAATATAATTATCATAATCAAATTAGTGAAACAATTACCGTAATAAATTATTCTTCTTTGTTGTTGTATTTGTTTGGGATGTTTGGTAACCATGTGTGCCGGGTCTGATGTTTTGGGAATCATTTGGTTTTATCAATTTATTTATATTTTCTTTATATATGTATCTGTGAGAGGTTGGATTAATGCAAAGCAATGCATTCGTAAAAAATTCAGCTTACGACAGACTTGCACAAATTTACCTTATGTATAAAACTAAAAATTTTACTAGAGGAAAATGTTTATAACCATATAATATCTACATTTTTAAAATGGACGAACCCTACGGCAAACTTTAGTGAAAGACTTACACATGTTCCCGTACAAAATGCAACCAGTGCATCAGTTAATGCTTGGTGAGCGTTCGTCGCGTGTGAATAACTGTCAAGCCATCCTTAATCTCAACAACGAAGAGGTCGACTTTGTGTCGAAAATTAGTCATGAGCGACGAGGCGTACTTCCACGTAAGCGGTTACGTCAATAAGCAAAATCTTCGTTTCTGGGCACCGAAAATCCGCGTGTGATGCACGAAGAGCCTTACATCCACTCAAAGCCACTGTGTGGTGCGGCTGGGACGCGGGAGTAGTGACTGGGAACGCCATCGGCAATACGGTCAGTGTTACTGACGAACGCTACAGGGCCACGATCAACGACTTCTTTTTGCCATGATTGGACGAGCGGGGCTCAGTGAACATGTAGTTTCAACAAGACGCACGTATGCAACCGCATACCGAGCAAGAGCCGTAATATATGTATATTGTGGAGGAAGCGTTTCCTGGTCGCATACTCTCCCGTTTTGGCGATTTGGCATTGCCAGCAAGATCACCCGATTAAGCTATCCCAGACTTCTTTTTGTGGGGGCTAATTGAAGTCGCGGTCTTATGCCAACAAGCCTCAGACAATCACAGACCTTAAGAAAATATTCGACAGGAATTACGAACAGCTATAACCGTATAATGTGACGACAGGCACTTGACACATATCATCTTTCCCACTTAACAGAACAAAATATAAAGCTCTAAATAAAAATTTCCATCATTCAAAATTATTTTCTTTTTTTCTTTTTTTTTATAATTAGCGCGCACTCAAGAGGTTATTGCTACCCTTGAAATGAATAACACAGTACGAGCGTTAGGAAAACAATGAAGGGTTTAAAAGATAGCAATGCACATTAGTTTTAAATTTTTGAACATTACAATGGGAAGGAAAAACAGAACTGGGTAGAGCATTCCACATTCGTTTAGTCCGGCTAAAGAAAGAATCTCTGTATTTCACAGTACGTCCGAAATTGGGCTCAAGGGTAAACTGACGAGCACGAGTATTACGGTTAAATTGTTTCAGAGGAGGAATGAGTAAAAAAAAGAAATTAAAACAAAATTGGATGATTTATTTTGCGCTACCTTGTATAACAATTTGTGAGTATAAGGGTCAGTGAACTCTTTTGAATTCCGCGATATAAGAGTAAATCCTATCAAAGGGTCAAGTGGATCCACGTTCAAACTAAAAATGTTTATAAAAGAAACGCTGCGGTTGCCGTAGCTCTTTCCGCTTCTAGATACTCGTACCTTTCTTCGGAAAGGCGACGTGTATGTAGTGAGTGAGACGGACGCATTTCACTAGCAGTCGCTTGGGTCTCATAGACCCACTACTATATATGAGGACGAAATTGTCCCAAATTCGAGATCCGTGCACAATAATAGCCCGAACAATTATTCACAAAATTATTTCTCTGACAGTGAAGAAGAATTTGTGTTGACAAGTGATCATGACTCAAATTCCGAATTGTCTAAATTAGAAGAGACTCAACAAGGGATTGAAGAGGTCACTTCTGGATACTTATTATGGAAAAACCAGGACTTGAGAACCACCTGCAGGAAAGTCTCATGTCAGTAGACATAGACATAACACATCATGTACTACTTCTCGATCCAGAACTGTTGATCCGTATAATCCCGAGGAATCATCCGACAAAATATTTGATGTGGATATCAAAAGCAGAATATTAAAATGGACAAACATTAAAATGGTAGCGCTCAGAATTAAATACAAATCTATTTACAACGTTGAACTAAAAGAGTACACTGTACAAGAAGTGGATGGTTTTTTGAAACTTTTGATCTACTCATCTGAAGCTATAGTAGCGACGGACGGAACAGGACGAGACGTTTTCTGACTTCGTATGTCCTCATTGCGATTTTACACTCTTATATTATGTATTCGCTCCGACAACCCAGAGGATAGAAATAAGCGGATCTAGGTTGTATAGTTACAGATATTATAAATATTTTCAACAAAACTTAACAAGCAAATTAATCAATTGGAGCCAATGCTATAATATGGATGAAATGTTGCTTGCTTTTCGGGGTCACTATGAATTTAAGATGTACATATATATTCCAAGTAAGCCTTATAAATATGGGATGAAAATGTAATGCCTTGCGGATTCAAAAACACACTACGCACTAAATACATATTTGTACCACTTGTACCCCATATGAATGAGAGTTATTACCCCCAAAAACTCCCTGTTCAACTGTGGACGAGCATTGATACGGTTCTGAAACTTCAACCAACAGCTCCAGACAGTGATGATTTTTTAAATTTAAAAAGAAACAAGAGAAAAACATGCTGTCTATGTCCGCCTAATTAAAATACCAAGACTGTGTGCAGATGCCTATTTGATTGACATGTTCAAAACCAGTTCGTTTGGCATGCCTTTAACCCTAGAAAGGTAATCATATTTTTTAGTACGTTAAAGGTAATCATTCGTCGAATCGACGAAGTAACATTTAAATGCAATTTTTTCGAAAAGTTATTAACAAATTCTTATAGATGTTAATAATTTATTTTTATCAAACCTTTCTTTTAATAAAAACACACTTTTCATTTTATTTTTTTAGATTTGTGACTTTTAATTCTCCTTAAAGATCTATGAAGAATCTATCATCATCATCATCGGCTCGACAACCGGGTTCCGGTCCTGGCCTCTTTCAACAAGTCTCTCCACCTATCCCGGTCTCTAGCCGACGCCATCCAGTTGCGCACCCCAAGGCTTCGGGCGTCCTGGTCTACGCCATCTCTCCAGCGCAAGCATGGTCTACCACGCTGTCGTCTACCATAGAATGTACCACAAAGAACTTTCCGAGCAGGTTCCTCTTCGGTCATGCGAGCTAGGTGCCCTGCCCACCGGAGTCAACCGAGCTTAATTTTTGTCACGATATCTGCTTCAAGGTAGATTGCGTACAGTTCATGATTGTACCGTCTCCGGAATCGTCCTTCCTCACATATGGGGCCAACAATTCTCCTTAAGACTTTTCTCTCGAAGCAACTAAGAGGTCGGAGTGCCTTTTGCTAATCACCCATGTCTCGGATCCATATGTGAGTACTGGCAGGACCGTGGTCCTGTACAGCAGCAGTTTTGAAGTTATGGTGAGATTTCTGGATTTGAAAAGCTTTGACAGACTATAGTAGGCTCTGTTGGATTTGAGAAGCCGCCCGCGTATTTCTTCTTCTATATTGTTATCGGCTGCTACTATTGACCCAAGGTATTTAAAGGATTGCACCACTTCAAATTCGTGCTCCGCTACCTTGATTACCTTGATTGTTTGACCAACTGTTCCTCTCGCATTCGACGCCACCATGTACTTTGTTTTACCTTCACTAATGTGCAGCCCCAGATTTTGTGCCGCCTGCTCGATCTGGATGAAGGAATCGTGTACAGCTTGTTCGGTTCTTCCGATGATGTCGATGTCGTCTGCGTAAGCCAGTAACTGGCTGGACCTGTTGACGATGGTCCCTCTTGTTGCCGTGCCAGAGTCACGGATTGCTTTCTCCAACGCCAGGTTGAAGAGGAGGCAGGCCAAACCGTCCCCTTGTCGGAGTCCATTAAAGATGTTGATTGGTCTGGATAGCAATCCGGCTATTTTTACTTGGCTTGTTACGTTGGTCATGGTCAACCTACATAGTCGTGTCAATTTATTTGGGATGCCGAATTCTCTCATGGCTTTGTAAAGTTCTACCCTGGCTATGCTATCATAGGCGGCCTTAAAGTCTATAAACAGATGGTATGTTGGGATGTTAAATTCTAGACATTTTTCCATCGCCTGCCTAAGGGTAAAGATCTGATCAGTTGTTGATTTGCCTGGAATGAAACCACACTGATATTGTCCGATGACGGTTTAAGCGTATGGGGTTATCGGGTCTTGTAGGATAGAGGAGAGTATCTTATAGGCGGTACTCAACAACGTGATACCTCTATAATTGCTGCACGTTGTGACATCTCCCTTCTTATGTATGGGGCATATTATACCTTTTCGCCAGTCTTCTGGCATTTCTTCCTGCTCCCATACGTGGACTATAATATCATGAATTGCTTGACGTAAGGCTGGCCCGCCGTGATGAAATAATTCGGCTGGGGTGCCATCGGCTCCCGGGGCTTTGTTCTGTTTAAGCCGGCCTATAGCCTTCTCAACCTCTTCTATGCTATGTGGCGGCAACATAGGGTATTCTTCTTGAAGTAGCGGAGCCTCCACTTCTGCAGTGAGCTGACTATTTAGCAATTCATTAAAGTATGCTTTCAGGATCGGTGATCAGATTTCTCTCTCCATTCTTGCAGTATGTGCAGCGTGGTGTGTACTGCGTCATGTTTCGGACGGATTGGTAGAACTTCCGCGCCTGGTGCGGACCTCGCTCTCGGCTATTTTCTATTTCACAGATTAGGTTCTTCTCCCAGGCTGATTTTTTTGTCTGTGAAGCTGTTTTTCTATTCTTCTCAGCTCTTTTTATTCCTCTTCGCGTGCCCGCGTTCTATGAGATTATTGCATTATACGCAACATTCTTACGTTCAGTCGCTAACTTGCATTCATCATCAAACCAGTCGTTTGGATTTTTACGACTGCTGCCTAAGATGGAGTTGGCAGTACTAATGACAGTATTCTTAAGGCGTGTCCACTTATCATTTACGCCCAGCATACTGGCTCCAGGACTTACTCTCCCTAAATCAAGTGATTCTAGGGCGGGTCCTAACGCATTACCAAAAGTTTTACTGGTGTTTTCATTGCGCAGGGCAGCCTTGTTGTCCATTGTCATTAGTGTTCTCATGCAAACTGTGGGTGCCTGCGTAATGCCTGAATACCGGCTCCCGACCTATTTTTGCGTTCAAATCCCCAAGGATGATTTTAACATCATACCTTGGACAGGCATTGAGGGCCCTCTCGACTTGTTCGTAGTAAGTCTCTTTTTCTTCGTCTGAGGACTCCTCCGTAGGTCCGTGAACGTTAATGAGGCTGATGTTCGTAAATTTGTCTCGCACGCGAAGGGTGCATAGCCCTTCGCTTATAGCGTTAAAGCCGATGATAGTAGACTTCATTTTTTCGCTGACTAGGAAGCCTACCCCGAGCGCATGGTGTTTTGTATGACAGCTGTAATATACGTCATATTCCTTCTTCTGTAAAACACCATTCCCTGTCCATCTGATTTCTTGGAGACCTGTTATGTCAGCTTTATATTTTGACAAGGCATCGGCTAGCTCCTGAGCAGCTCGAGCTCTATAGAGTGATCGTACGTTCCGTAAGAAAATTCGTAAATCGTTTTTCCGTTTTCTTTGCGTGTGTTGTCGTCGTTTGATCAGTCCGTTTCCGAGGCTTGTTGTCGTTCTCGAAATTCTCTTAGTTTTACGGGACAGGGAATTAACCTGTCGCCAACCTGTGGAACCAGCCTGATCATATTAGCCAAACCTTTTTAAAAGGCTTGTTTCTAGCGGCCGCCGCGAAGAGGCTATGATCACACTTCCACCAGTCCCGAATAGTTACGGCACGTGCATGTTTTCGTATGCTACATGTTGTTCCCCCTATTCGTCTGATGGCTGACCGCCATGAAGAATCTATGAGAAATTTTAAAAAGACAAAATGATGTTCGTCTAATCGACGAAGATTACCTTTCTAGGGTTAAATGGACTCACTTTGACCAATGTCAGAATTTTTCACGAAGAATATTTTATGTTTTTGTTTTAACAGTTCTTAAGAGAAGATTTTTTTTTATTGAAGAAATATGTTTAGTTTGATTTTTATTTTATTTTCTCTTTTTGGATGTTATACAGGGTGAATTGAGATTCGTCTGTCCAAAGAATTCTGTTTATAACCTGGTTGGCAACCAGTAACAAAATTCGAGTCTCTTTTCAAAATCGGGAAGCATTTCTTCCACAGGTGTACGGTGATATGGATACATATTTTCTCCATGCAGTATACTGGAAATTCTGTATTTGGAAACATCAAACTGTAGAGTGAAGCGTCTTTTGCAGATGGAAGGATCGATTTCAACAGCTGCCAGTATTCTTTCATCCACCGAAACTCTTCTTGTGCTTGCAGCTCCCGCGTTAGGTCTTGCAGTTAAAACTGATCCAGTTTCTCGAAGCCTTCGAAAGGTATTTCTAAAGACATTTCGAGAAGGAAGTCTTCTGTTAGGATAAAGTTCATGGTATCTTCGTTGTGCTCTTCTTGAATTTTCATTGCACAACCCATAAACGAATAAAATGTCTGCATATTCTTCTCTTGTAAATGAAGGCATTTAAAAAACGTGACTAAACTTGATAATCTGATGAATGAATTTGTTTTTCGATTCTTTTATTCCCCTTATTTAGTTAACTTACCCATTAAATATTCATAATCCAAATTTAACTCTCCCTGAGAATAGGTAAGGTTATTAGGGTTTTGACAGCAAGTCAAGTAGGCGTGAGTACACTTTTTACCCTTTTCATGAGTGCACAGTCTTAAAAATTACCTAAAAACTATCAATTTTTGGAAAACTGCTCCAATTGCCAAGTGCTGCAATAAAAGTAGGTAAGAAATCGATTTCTTACTCGTTTTAGACTTTCCCAAGTATCATAAAAGATATGGGTTTTTGGGTGCAATTATTAATGAGTTTTTTTTTATTATTATTTTGTTCATCAGGTTAAAATGAGAAAACTTTAAAATTGGCCCCAAAGTCAAAATTTTGTTCGGGAAAGAAAAATTGAACACCATTTAAACTTGAATATCTGGCAACACTAAAAACATATCAGCTTAATTTAAACGCTGTTTTTAAGGTTAATTTTACTAAGAAAAAAGTCTAAAATGAGATCCCTACCATTAGAACTGGCAGAGAAATTGACTTTAACATGAGTCAGGATACACCGAAATTAGCCTTTTTTAAATCGTCAAAAAATGATGTTAACATTGAAAATCAGACTTTACTGTAGAGCAATTTTTTTCTTAGAATATGACCAAGAATCACATGACAAAGTATGGCACACGAATTACCGAACACCCTGTATATAACACAATTGTTAAACCTCATTTTGATTTTTGCTCAACCATTTTGTTCTTAGGAACCAATGACGATATTAATAGAATGCAGATTCTTCAAAACGAAGCTATGAGAACAATTACAAGGAGCAGTTTTCGTACACCTACAAACTAGTTGTTGTCCGGTCTAAAATGCACTGAAAATAAAATCTAGGTATATATGACAAAAATGTAGTTAGATCTGATAAAAATTTTGTCAATATACGTCCAGTAAAAAGTTTTGTCATATTGATAAAAATTACAGAATTTTGTTGAGGTAACAAAAAATATTTTGTTGTATCCACAAAACTATTTTGTTATGCTAACAGATTAATTTGTTGAAATAACAAAAATATTTTGTCAATATGACAAAATTTCGTAGAATTTACAAAATTAATTTGTCATATTAACAATTCTTTTGTTGTATTAACAATTTTTTTGTTAGTGTTATTGTTTTTTTTATTATTATTTGTTATTATTTTTTTACTATTTTTTTATTATTATTTATTATTATTATTGTTTTGTTAAATTAACAAAATTGTTTTGTTTAATTAACAAAATTGTTTTGTTACATTAACAAAACTTTTTGTTATATTTTGTTAAATTAATAAAATATTTTGTCAATTCAATCAATCAATTCTTAGATACAACAAACATTTTGTTAACATCACAAAAAAGTTTGTCGATGTGACAAAAATCTCTGTTTTATGTTGTTATATTAACAAAACTTGGTTTGTTAAAATGACAATATTATTTGTAGTGTATATTTTGTTAAACTGACAAAAAATCATGCTGGGTTATAAAAATTTTGTCAAATCAACAAAATCATTCTTTCGTATTGACAAAAATTTAATCAAAATGATTAAATTGTTTTGTTGAAAGTCAACAGAACGTTTTTATCAATATTACCTAGGAATTTATTTTCAGTGTGGTTAAATGAACGACAGTGTATCAGACTTAACCCATTCTCTCCCATTGTACTTTTGAAAGTACAGTAAAATGAATTTTACAAATGGCCATTTACCAGCATGGCATGAAATAAAAATCATTTTTTTGAATTTGTTTTCACAAAAGTCAATGTTATTTGAATTTTTTCAGATACTTTTTTTATTTTTTTAATCACAGTAGGCTGTTGTCCAATTGTCTTTTCGTAGAAATCATTCTGAAATATTTCTAGTTTTGTTTCCTTCAAAAACATTTGTGGTCATATAAACTTCAATTTACAAAATATGAAACATTATTTTTTGATTTTTATTTGAAACAAACATAAAGTTTACGAGCATACAAGTCCCTTCACATTTTTAAATATACATACATATATACGGAGGTAAGCAATGCCAAAGTTTGATGTACTTTCAAAAGTACAATGGGATCATGCATGCATTATTTTTCTATACTCTGTTCAATTTATATTTGCAGTACAGGGAAGATAGGATATTTGATTTTTAGTCTGACCATTATCGATTTCAATAAGCCATTTTTAATTTAAAGCATTAAAAATTGCCGCAAATCTCAGAAAAATATTTGCTACTAAAAGCTCGGAAAAGCTTAAATCCTGAAAGTTACATACAAAAGCACAATTTAAGAAAATGCCATATGAAATTCTATCAACTCGGCGATAAATAAATAATTTTTTTTTTAATAAATTTCGTGGTGCAACAGCTCGAAATGAAACAGGACCTAGTGACTTACAACTCTCAACCATTCCTGTGTGCGTGTTACCAGGAACGAACTCGGCAATGGTAACTGTGATTCAGTGTTTTTTTTTAATAAACACAATAAGGCCCGGTGCACACATGTGTTCTTTTAACGCGCGGTCCCGCAGCCTGCGAGTCTTTTTACATGCCGCAGCGTCATCGCACTCGTGTGTGCACCACTCATTTCATTTGTGAGTACTGTAAGACGCAAAGGCGGTGACGCTGCGGTAGCGCGCGTGAAGAGAATGCATGTGTGCACCGGGCCTAGCAGCAGGCATCACCAGAGTTTCTGAAAAAGCTCTCCCATAAAACCTGTACTGCAAATATAAATTGAACAGAGTATAGTGATCAGAATGGTTTTTCAAACTACCCCTGTCAAACACTTTTATGGTAAACGTTTTTAAAATCTGCTCTGGAAGAACTGCATAATAATATACATATCGTCAACGCTGATATCGTCATGATTTCTCCACCGGTGGACTACATAACGGACCAAGAGGATTTAGATGAAGACAATATGAGAACAACAACTATCACTAGATGTTCCAGGTGAGGTTGAGGTCTTTGTGGAAGCTTATTTAGCGATTAACGATAACGAATTCGACAGCGATGATGACATCCCATTATCAAAGTTGAAGAAGTCGGATAAAATCAATTTCCTCAGCCGAGTTCCAACGAACCGAACATAGCTAAGATGGTTATTTACACCAATTTGATAGCTACTGTGGAGCTAAAAATGTGAAACTTTTCATGAAAAGTCTCCCGCTAGGTTCAAGAGTGGTTCTGGACCTCCAAATGACCGAATGACAATATTATCTTTTTTGACAACTTCTTCACAAGCTATGAGCTCATGAAAATCTTAAAAGATAAACACTTCCGAGCAACGTGAACGACTCGCGACAACCGACTTAGAAAATGTCCTTTACCACTTTATAAAGACTTTCAAAAACATTGTAGGGGTAGTTTTGTATACCAATTTGATTCCACCCATAAATTGCTTTTTGTAAACTGGAAGGACAACATTATAGTTACTATAGCCACAAAATGTGATCGAACCGTGTAATATTGTGAAAAGGTGGAACAAGGAGCAACAATAAAGTGAATATACCCCAGCCTATTTTGGTCAAGAATTATAATATAAATATGGGTGGTGTGGACCTCCATGACCAATTCATAAATACTTATTCCATTGAAATTCAAGGCAAGAAGTGGTGGTAGAACATTTTCACCTCCATGCCTTCGTTTACTGTTTCCAATGCCTGGAGGCCCACAAGCTGACGAATAATTTTAAACGTGATCTACTAGAATTTACCAGAGCAATAACTCTTCACTACGTTACGTTTCACACTCCGAATGCAGGATAAGGACAACCTAAACTAACTGTCAAGCGAAGCATTGCGAAGAGTCCAGGATACTAATACTTCCCCCAAAAATTACCAAATCAATTCCGATGTCAACAGTGCCATCTACGATCCAAATGGTGCTGTGAAATCGTCGGCTAAAGATGCAAACCTCGTAAAACCATATTTGAAAATAATGTAGGACAACGATTTATAATATTCAACTACCTACCAAATGGGTAGAATTGACATTTCGTTTTTGACTTTTTTGCCATTTAATAAAACATTATGGATGTTTTCTTTCAATCCAGACAAAGATTTTGTTGCCAACATAATATAAAAATGAGATTTTTGAAAAAAAAAAATGGATTTACGAGGTTTGCATCCTTAGCCGACGAAATGTAAAATGTTACATTGTGTATAAATAAACACTGTTTTAAAAATTTCCAGGAAAACTCAAATTAAATAGTATGTATGATCCCACTGTACTATATAAAGTACACCT
This sequence comes from Philhelius festivus, assembly GCA_963931855.1. NCBI lineage: Eukaryota > Metazoa > Arthropoda > Insecta > Diptera > Syrphidae > Philhelius > Philhelius festivus. The sequence continues at coordinate 48,032,038 of OZ007555.1, read as the reverse complement.
TAATTACCAACAACGTAGATTTGTTTCAAAAACTTTTTTTGTATAAATGTTCTCATTTTAACCTCAATAAACAGAAAATTTTAAATGTACTTGGGAGTTGTTCTGCATTTGTTTTCAAAGTGAAGTACAAAATGATGCCAAGGTATCTTACAGAAAATCTACAATACGTCCAAGATGTGCAACTATATTCTTTTAGAAACAATCAGACCAAAAAACATAAATGTTAAAAAAAGAGCCAAGTTCTTCTATACAAAAACCTTTGTGTAACAAGTCAGCCGTGAAAAGTACTGAGATCTAACAGTACGCCAAGTTCTTACTTCATGAAGGTTTAATACCGAATATTTAAAGTAGAATAATATTGAAACAGCTACAATGTAATAGAGAAATTTTATTATTTAATGATTACTGACTAAAATTTGATGGGCTTACTTGGCAAGTTTTTTTTTATGCCCAAATTCGAAAAGTTTTAAAAACTTGACAAGTGAACCCTATAAATTTTAGTCAGTAATCATTAAATAATAAAATTTCTCTATTACATTGTAGCTGTTTCAATATTATTCTACTTTAAATATTCGGTATTAAACCTTCATGAAGTAAGAACTTGGCGTACTTTTAGATCTCAGTACTTTTCACGGCTGACTTGTTACACAAAGGCTTTTGTGTAGAAGAACTTGGCTCTTTTTTTAACATTTATGTTTTTGGTCTGATAGATATTAGAGAAAGCGTTTGAGTCTGTTTGGCACAATAGAATAGTTTATGAAATGTTAATGTTTGAGTTTTCACTTTATTTGTGTAAAATAGTACAAAGTCTGGTAGATGTTTTCAAGTTCAAGTTCATGTAAATTGTGGTATTTCTAACTTATTATGTTGCGTGTTCCCCAAGGTTAAGTTCTTGGACCAATCTTGTACAATCAGTATACATCAGATTTTTCTAATTTTCCGTATTGCAAATCTGCTATTTTTGATGATGACACGGCAATATTATCATGGTATGAGCCTGCTCTCCTGCTCTCTTCTGAGAATAATCTAAGACATACAATTGAAATATCAGAAAAATTGTATTAACGGGTGATTTTTTTGAGGTTAGGATTTTCATGCATTAGTATTTGACAGATCACGCGGGATTTCAGACATGGTGTCAAAGAGAAAGATGCTCAGTATGCTTTGACATTTCATCATGAATTTAATTTAATTTATTTAATTCGTTAAAATCTAACGTTAATCTAACGTTAACAATATTAAAATAATTTAATTTATTTAATTCGTTAAAATCTAACGTTAACAATATTAAAATAGTTCTTATAATCTAATATAATCTAATATCATAATTTATATTTATTATTCAATATTGTTGAAAAAGATAAGTTTAAATTTTTTACATTTTATGTTATCATTTACAGATTCTAAACAAAATTGAAATTCGTTATAAATTGTAATTAATTGATTGAGGGGGCTACATACACCATAGTTTGATCTGCTAAATATTTGAATAATAGGTTGCTGTCGCCTTAAACATGAACGGCTGAAACTGAAATTTAATTTACTTAGAACTGATGGTAATGATATCGAACCATTAATAATCCCAACAATAAAACAAAATTGTAAAAACTTTCTGTGGTTAGTCAAAGAAGGAAGGCTGATCAAAGCTAGTCTTTGAGAATAAGGGGGAAGTAGATTTTCCCTTGACCATGGAAGAGACCGAAGACAGAAACGCAGAAACCTTTTTTGGATCGCTTCAATTCTTGTAACATGTATTGAGTAATAAGGTGACCATACCACACAGCCGTATTCTAGAATTGGTCTAACAAACGAAATAAATAGAAGTTTTAGAACATAAGGGTCCTGAAAATCACGACCGAATCTTTTAATGAATCCAAGAACCCTATTGGCTTTTTTAATTATATAATTTAAATGATCATTAAATGCTAATTTGGGATCTAGAATAATACCTAAATCAGAAAACACAGAAACCTTACATAACGGACAAGAATCAAACGTATAGTTGTACAAAAACGGAAATTTTTTACGTGTAAAACTCATGGTTTTACATTTGTCAACATTTAAAACAAGTCGGTTTTTATTGCACCATTCCCTAAATATTGTTAAGTCTTCTTGTAGTAATAAACAGTCAGAGGAGGATTTTATACTTTTAAAAAGCTTAATGTCATCAGCATAAACAAGGACAGACGAGTTTTTTAAGTTTGAAACCAAGTCATTAATAAATAAAACAAATAAAATAGGACCTAAGTGGCTGCCCTGAGGGACGCCAGAATTGACAACAAATTGACTTGAACTTTCATTACGAAACAAGACAGAATAACGACGGTTTTTTAAGTATGAAGAAATCCAATTTATAAAATTGTTGTTAAATCCTAGATGGTTTAATTTTAAAATTAGTGTATTGTGACATAACTTGTCAAAGGCTTTACTAAAGTCAGTAAATACACAATCAACTTGCCCGCGTTTTTCAAAAACATCTAGACAAAAGGAAACGAAGTTAAATAAATTAGTAACAGTGGATCTCTTTTTGACAAAGCCATGCTGGCTATCACAAATAATAGAACTACAATGAAAAGAAAGAACATTACTCACAATTGACTCAAACAGTTTAGGTATCACAGATAGTTTAGCAATGGGTCTATAGTTCATTGTTTCATTCTTAGGACCTTTTTTATGTATAGGAATAATAAATGAACTTTTCCAGATAATAGGAAAAATTGAACTTTTTAAGGATGAATTGAAGAGAATATGTAACGGATACGACAAATAAGAAGCACATTTTTTTAATATATAAGATGGAACACCATCGGGGCCTGGAATAAAGCACTCATCGAGATTTAATATTTGTTGAGCGACTGTATCTTCACTTATTTCAAAATTAATTGCGTTTAAATGAGTAAAACTGTCGAAAGAAGAAGAAAAAGAAGAGGAATGATTAAATTCTGATTCTTCAAATGCTTCTTTGAATTGGTCAGCAAACATGTTTGCAATAACCTTTGGATCATGACTAGTTGATGAATTATTTGACATCGAATTCGGATAGCCACACGTTTTCCTTTTATTATTAACGAAATTCCAGAAACTATCTGGATTAGATTTAATACCATGTTCTATTTTACAAATGTAATCGTCATATAGACTGTTAGAATAATCAGTGAAAAGTTGTTTTAAAATTAAGAAAGTTCTATAATCATCGTCAGTTCTAGTTATATTATAATTTACCCAAGCTTTGTTCCTTTTATTTTTTAAGTTTTTAATACGCATATCAAACCATGGTGGTGCATTTGAAGCAAAACGTGTTCTTTTTAAAGGAATAGTTTCGTAAAAGCAGTTAAAAAGAGTTCTATAAAAATTATTACACATATCATCAATATTGCAATTACAAAATAATTGATTCCAATTTACAGTTATTAACATATCAAAAAGATCAACAAAATTACATTTAGAAAAGTCAAATTCAAGTTTGTTGTTATTATTGTTATTGTAAGGAGAAGACATGTTTAAACCTAGTGAAATATCTAATGCAGGATGATGTCGATCTTCGTCAATTAATTTTATAGACTTACTAACGAGCAACGCTTGCAAATCATTGAATTTTATTACCAAAATCAGTGTTCGGTTCGAAATGTGTTTCGCGCTTTACGTCCGATTTATGGTCTACATAATCGACCAAGTGAGCAAACAATTAATGCGATTGTGACCAAGTTTCGCACTCAGTTTACTTTATTGGACATTAAACCAACCACACGAATGCGTACAGTGCGTACAGAAGAGAATATTGCGTCTGTTTCTGAGAGTGTTGCTGAAGACCGTGAAATGTCGATTCGTCGCCGTTCGCAGCAATTGGGTTTGTGTTATTCGACCACATGGAAGATTTTACGCAAAGATCTTGGTGTAAAACCGTATAAAATACAGCTCGTGCAAGAACTGAAGCCGAACGATCTGCCACAACGTCGAATTTTCAGTGAATGGGCCCTAGAAAAGTTGGCAGAAAATCCGCTTTTTTATCGACAAATTTTGTTCAGCGATGAGGCTCATTTCTGGTTGAATGGCTACGTAAATAAGCAAAATTGCCGCATTTGGATTGAAGAGCAACCAGAAGCCGTTCAAGAACTGCCCATGCATCCCGAAAAATGCACTGTTTGGTGTGGTTTGTACGCTGGTGGAATCATTGGACCGTATTTTTTCAAAGATGCTGTTGGACGCAACGTTACGGTGAATGGCGATCGCTATCGTTCAATGCTAACAAACTTTTTGTTGCCAAAAATGGAAGAACTGAACTTGGTTGACATGTGGTTTCGGAGAACAATTCATCTCAAGGAATGGACCGGTAAGTTGGCCACCAAGATCATGCGATTTGACGCCTTTAGACTATTTTTTGTGGGGCTACGTCAAGTCTAAAGTCTACACAAATAAGCCAGCAACTATTCCAGCTTTGGAAGACAACATTTCCGAAGAAATTCGGGCTATTCCGGCCGAAATGCTCGAAAAAGTTACCCAAAATTGGACTTTCCGAATAGACCACCTAAGACGCAGCCGCGGTCAACATTAAAAAGTCACCCGTTATAATTGAAAGATTAAGTTGAACACTGGAAAGATGTAAGCCATTTTTTTTCTCACGAAAAAGAAAATCTTCCTATCTTCCTAGTAGTCAGCTTCGAGTCAATGGAAGTGTGATATCATGTGAGAAGTCCGTTAAATATCTAGAGGGGATACACCTTGACTCTAAACTACTAACCTTAGAGAAAATAAGTACTGCAATTAACATGCTGTACCCGTTTAGTAACAGATAAGATCTTCACTAACAAATGATAATAAAATTTTAATACATAAAGTGATTTTCCAAACAATTTTATTATATGACTGTCCAAATACAAATTTGGTGTTGCAACAGCTGGAAGTGAACCGGGACCTAGTGACTTACAACTTTAACCATTCCTGTGTGTGTGTTACCAGGAACGGAGGGGACCTTCAATTTTCTGTCGATTTCGAACGGCTAATGAGCAGCACTTTCCATGACAAGAAATACTCTTGGAGAATTTGTCAGTTCCTCGCAAAAGGCAGTACACACCTGAAAAAGTTCATGTAGCGGCTGAGAATCGAACTCGAGACCTTCCGCATAACAGTCCAACGCACTAACCATTATGCCAAGAGGTACCACTATGGGTGTCCAGTACGCGGAAATGCTACGAAAAGTCATATAGACATTTGCTGAGAATCCACTCATAAACCAAGTTTTTATAACTGAGATAACTTAAGCTATATTTCCTATGTCTTAAGTCTAATTAAGGCGGTCTTTGTATGATTACATACGTTCAGAAGTCACTGCAATACGAAATCGCTATATCTGGGCTTAATTTTCAGTCAAGGACAAAAAGTTTTTCAATTTAACTTGAAAGTATAAAGGCCAAGCAGCACTTAAGCACCACCTACATACGATCTAGCAAGTTGAGCTCTTCATTGTTATGTCCTTATTGAGCCAGCGCTCAACCAAAGCGCTTTACAAAGAAAGCAAGTCTGTAGGACCGGAGTATGGATTTAAATTTTTATTTCATTATTATTGCGTTTTTTTTCGCTGTTGTGTGTGTGTTTTTGGTGGAGTAATTAAGTAAACGAGTTTTTTAAATTATGCATTATATACGAGTATATGCATGTAGGTATGTTCTTGTATGCTTTTCGCGAAGTGAATATTTGCTTGATTAATGGCGATATGTTGCATCAGGACGCAGTGCGAAAAAGGCTCGTCGGCGGCATTGTCATTTATGCACGGACATAAACTGCACGATGCGACAGTGCATTGATGGTTATTGTTTTAGTGTCGGTGAATTGTTTTATATCGCCAAAACGAATCACTCACTTAACACGCAAATTTCACGGATGGTAATTTGCGAAAAATATATTGGAAAAATTGAATTCCGTGGCGAGAGGGGGAAGGTAAGTCTCTATATGGAAATGTTTTCGTGCTGGATATTAAGTTTTTGGTAATTATGATAATGAAGTAATTTGATTGAAGTGTGTATATATTAATTTTTGATTGGTTTTTGGTTTGTCAATTTTAAGAAAAATTGATTATTAAAATGGTTCGCAATTCTGAATTTAACTGTTACAAAAAATCAAGGACAAAAATGATTACCTATACATTGCTTTGTGCTTTTAATATTTTATTCAATTTCATCTATGCATGAAGTAATATATCAGTCGATAAAATCAGTCCTTTTAAATTTCAAATTTCAGTATTATCGATTCCGATTGCCAAGGTATGCTCTTGAGGGGTACACACAGAACCCATCACAACAGCGAGGCATGATGTGTTAAATAAAATATTCGATCTTTACATCGTTTTGTAGAAATTAAGATTGTTACACTTGATATTTCAAAATCATTTGATAGAGTTTGATGATCCTCTTCTACCTTTCAGACCGCTCAATACAAGTTGTATTGGATGGTTTTAAATCTGAAATTCATAAAATAAATGGTGATATGCCACAGGCCTCCATTTTGTCTTCGACTTTCTTTCTGATATTGATCAATGATCTTTCGTCTGAAACTTCTATTGAATTGTTTTGCCGACGACAAAACTCTCAGATTCGTTTCCAGATGTGGATCTAGAATGGCAGCGTATGATAAGATCATTAAATTCTGATCTCGATAGCATTTTCAAATGGGGAACAAAAAATTGCCTATACTCTGTCCAACAAAAATTGTCAGTACAGGCCTTATGAGAGAGCTTTTTCTAAAGCAGTGGCGCCTGATGCACCCTCACTACAATGCGTTAGGAAAAATGCCACTAAAAAAAGAGCAAGCCACTGACTTTTCTTAAGGAATTGTTGTTGTAATTCTTTGCAAAAAGTTGTACACCCCAACACGACCGTCGTATCCCACTGCTGATGAGATACTGTCAAGTGTCAAGAGTGTCAAGTGTCACTCAATACGATCGTGCGCTCTTTATCTACATCAAAACAGAGTTACCATTACCATTATCATTCTCAATTGCAAGCAAGGAGCTTTTTCAGTGGTTTTTATTAAGGAGCTTTTGGGATTTGAAGCTTTTGAGAACACATTTTAAGAAGATGAGTATGTTGAGTGTGGTCGTATTGCTTTTCAACTTAAAAAAAAAACGCGCCTATTATCTTACCGCTTGGCGTTGTGGGAAAAGGTAAATTGAATATTGTTTTCAGTCGTTTTGAATCGGCAGACGGTAGCCCTACGCGTTTTTTACTTTCATTTGCGGCGATTTATAATTTAAACTACGGAATCCCTGTGAGAGCTTTAAAAGGCGACACACTTATGCATGTCAATGCAACCAGAATGAGAGACAAACGTCTTATCTTCCTGTACTGACAATTTTTGTTGGACAGAGTATAGAACTTAATGCTTCAAAAATAAAATGATTTTCCTGTCGTGAATCCCTACTCCTCATGCCGCTATACATGATTGGTACTATCATTGAGGAAACGGAACAACTTTCAGCTCTCGGAATGTGCAGTGCATTACAGACCACCTTTTGTGAAATCACCGCACACATTTGCCGTTGCCAAAAGCGCTGTAGTGTATTCTTTCGACGATGCAAGATATTATTCACCCCTTCTGATCTGGTTGTAATCTATAAAGCCTATATTAGTCCAAAGCTCGATTCTCATATTTGGATAGGCGCTCCAATAGCCCACTTAAGTCTCTTGGATAGAATTCAAAAAAGAGCTTTAAAAATGATAGGTGATAGAACTATTTCTTTTCTTCTATTATTTTTATAAAAAGTGTGAAATAGCCTATTACATTACATCCCTTATACAAATCAACCATTATAAATGCTCTTCAGAGAATGCCCATCAGTTTACCCTTGAGCCCAACTTCGGACGTAATGTTAAATTCAGAGATTCTTTTTTTAGGCAGTACTACACGAATGTGGAATGCTTTAGGCCACACAATATTTCCCACATATTACGATATTTGGACATTCAAAACAAATGTGCATCGGTATCTCCTCTTCACTTTCGTAAACGCTTGCAATTTTAAGGGTAGTCATAATCCCTTTAGTCCGCGCAAAATATAAAATATTGGTTATCGAGATATGTATGTAATCGCCTGGCTGTGATCCACATTTATGCCAGTTTCCAAAACATAAACCTCATTTATCAGATATTTAAGGGCTTTTTGGGGGAAGCTTTTCGGGAGTACAGTGCTAAAATTGTACTTGTAACGTTCAAATAATCACCAACCATTTGCTCTTGAACGGATTTACGAAACAAATAGGTTCAAATCTCCCCACGAAAAAGACAAGGCCGCAGCCTTTTGGATACTTTGTGCCACGGGGCCGAATGGTGTAGAACAAACGCGATTCTGTAAGATGGAAAAATATGTGGATAAATTCCAAAAAGTCAAAACACGTTGACTATATTTACTCGGTTGCGTGCGTCGAGCGAAGGGATAACAACACTCTGAACCAACAGAGTCTTTTAATCTAAGTCCTCAGGTTTGAGTCGAAAAAGAAGAATGGAAGACCATGTACCGGTTAAGTTAATTATTAAGTGTAGAGTTTAGTTCTGGAGACTTTGTGGTCTATATATTACATAAACTCTTTTTGTCTGGAATGAGCGCGTCGCTAACTTATACATACCTACACTTTGGGTCGTTTTCTAGCGGAAAGATCAATTTCAGAGGATTCGGTGGACATACTGATATCATAAGATGATACAAAACACAACTTGTATTAAAACACTTAATAATTAATTTTTATTGATATACTGCAAGAGTGTTGCGTATGCTTCAGTTTAAGTCTTAGAGGCTCTTCTTCTACGGACATCTTTTATACAAAGAACATTTTCTATCGTTCTCGAAACAATCGCTTAAATTTCTATGAAATATTCTGGATTCACCTCTGAGGATATTTAATGAAATATTCAATTTGATGCCTAAGTCATTAATATCTAAAACAAGAAATGGCTATCTCTGACCTTTATTTTGACAACACTTAATACCTTTCAAGACCTTTCACCGAGGCACAGCAAATAAATACATTTTCTGTTAACATAAACACCATTACTTCTTCCAAACCAATATACTCCCAGAGGTAATAGCACAAACCCAAAGATAATTCATAAATATAAATGACTTCGACGACTTCGCCTAAAGATAACGAAGCTGAATTGTATTTCAACATTCCTTCCCCACAGATATACTCATCCGTACAATTAAAGTTCAGCTGATTTCTATGGGGGATTCACCGCAATAAAGAACATATCTTCAACTGACACACAGAAACTAATCTACTTCCACTTTCGGCAATCATATTTGAAATCGTTAGTTATTTTATATTGAATAGATGATTTTAAGTTAACTAGTTTTTATTGTGTTTGCCTGAAGCATTGTTCTGTCACTTGAAAATTAACTAAGGGTGCACGACTATGTCGGAAGTACTTGTTATTCAATGAGATGTTGAAGATTATCAAAGCGGTTCGGAGAGAACCTGAACGTAGTGAGACGTACATTTCATGTAAGGAGACAATCTGGCAGAGTTTTGTCACATCATTCTAATAGGCAGTAGCCCTGGGAAACTTTTTTTTTTTTGTTTAAGGTGGCAGCGTCTGACAGTCCTATAAATTAACCACTGTTCCAAGAGGTATTAAAAACTCGACGAATAATAGTGTACCTATGATTCTGGTACATTGGCACCCCGTGTATGGGATATTCGCAAGAAAAAATGCCATCTATGTAATTGGTCAGTCAATGGTGAAAAACAAGCAACTAGTTTAGAAATTGGTCAACACTAGAAAATTTGGCTTAAAGTGTTTCAAGATATTCAATGACTTTTAGCACCTCATTTGTGGGATATTTTCAAAAAATGTATATCATTCGAAAGATTGAGATAAAAGGATAACTATTTTGAGTAATTGGTCACCCATAGATTTTTTTGTGAAGTCTTGAAGTTGTATTCAAGGTCACAGAAAATTTACGAGTACTTGAAAAAAAAATCATTTAAGAAAAAGTATTACTGACTAATTACTGAAACTAGCTGACTGTTATAGGGTTCTAGAGAGTTTTCAGATTTCAGGTGGCTTCAAGAAGAAACTACTACCAGCCACCACAGCGAGTGTTACAATTATCTTATTGTAAACTCCATTCGATGAATGTGTATATCGAGAAATGGTCCTGTTGATTGGCCGGCCACCTACTCGTAGAACGTGTGATTTAACACCTGCAGTCTTGTTTACTTGCGATATCCTATCCCACTTTCCTAATTGCTCGCACTGTGTTTAAAATCATGAAGCTATTCATAACCCCTTGAGGGCGGGTATAGTTAAAAAATATATAGGTACTATAGAGCAAGTCCTGCATTTGGAAAAAAAAAATCGAACTCGAGATTTTTATCAAAGTTGTCATTCCGATGATAGCGAAGACGAATAAAGTGGGTCCGGCAATTCCGTCTGTCTGTCTGTATGTCCGTGTGTCTGTATGTCTGTACCTTTCCCTACAGCCTAAGCCAATGGACCTATTTTCTTCAAGCTCGGTACTTAAGGGTATTCGGTGATTCCCTAGAGGAAAACTTGAATTTTTTTTAGCTCCAAAAAACGGTACATGTCATACGGCTGTTATGCCAAATCTTATTTATTTCGAAAACGGCTCTAACTATTTTGATAAGAAAAATTAAATGTGCTGTTATGGACTATATTTGGTCAAAACAAATTTTGGGAAAAAATGTTATCAAGGTCCTTTTTGGGTTTTCGAAAAAAAAAATTCCAATTTTTTTTTGAAAAATCATTATCTTCAAAACGTGTGAAGAATTATTTAATAAAATTAATTCCTAAAATCTATATTACTAAATACTTAAAATTGATATCCCAAATTGTTTTCTTAATACAATTTAAAGGAATTTGTTTTATAAAAATTTAATTTAATATTAAACGATTTTTAAACAAATTTATGAATTTGAACATTTTTATCTCATTAAATCCATGTTTAGTTTTAAACAATTTTTAAATTCCAAAGTGGGAGCTAGTCGTGTATTTTTATTGGACTACGTTAAATCGTAATTAGCTCGCATGAGCGAAGAGGAACCTGCTCGGAAAGTTCTTTGTGGTACATTCTATGGTAGACGACAGCGTGGTAGACCATGCTTGCGCTGGAGAGATGGCGTAGACCAGGACGCCCGAAGCCTTGGGGTGCGCAACTGGATGGCGTCGGCTAGAGACCGGGATAGGTGGAAAGACTTGTTGAAAGAGGCCAGGACCGGAACCCGGTTGTCGAGCCGATGATGATGATGATGATGACGTTAAATCATTGTTCTATGCCGCCAACATTGAACGAGAGAGATGACGGCACTGTCCATCGAAAAGTGCTCGTGGTGGACCTATGTATGATGACAAGTACCTAAATTTTTTGATTGTATTTTAAAAATTTCGAGATATCTCAAATAGTTTGCGATTTATTTGAATGCCCGTCAAAACTGATCCTTAAAAAATTAGGAGAAAACTGATTGTCTACCCTAGTTGTTTTTGACATTTCCGATTCAATAAATTAAAAAAAAAACAAAAGGCGTGTCAGTGGGCGAATCTTATAATCCATACTTTATTTAAATTTATCAAAAATTGTCATCAAAATCGGCTAAGAACTTCAGATTTTTGGCTTTGACTGTAAGTAAATATCGAAAGAAAAAAAAAGTGGGCTTGTAAAAACTTTGAGAAAGTTTCATCAAAATAGGTTCAGATTTTATTGAATAAAGTCCACCTTTTCATATGACCTAAGCCACTGTGCAATGGCCATTTTAATTAAATGTCTCCATCTTGTTTCATGGCCTACCATTGAGAAGTTTGTTTTTTTATTTTTTTTTCGACATTTTGCAATGCATGTTACCAATTTTTTTAAAACACAATTTATGGTCAGTTTAATCGACCTACTGAGGCGGCTATTCGGGCCATTGTGACTAAATTTCGCACCAAATTTACATTGTTGGACATTAAACCACAAACACGCTTACGTAGAAGGCGAACTGAGGAAAATATCGCAGCTGTATCGGTCAGTGTTAGAGATGGCCGTGAATTATCGGAAGGATTAAGGTGTGAAGCCTTTCAAAATACAGCTGGTGCAAGAATTGAAGCCGAACGACCTACCACAACGCCGAATTTTTGGTGAATGGGCTTTGGCGGTCAGCCATCAGACGAATAGGGGGAATAACATGTAGCATACGAAAACATGCACGTGCCGTAACTATTCGGGACTGGTGGAAGTCTGATCATAGCCTATCCGTGGCGGCCGCTAGAAACAAGCCTTTAAAAAGGTTTGGCTAATATGATCAGGCTGGTTCCTCAGGTTGGCGACAGGTTAATTCCCTGTCCCGTAAAACTTTATGAATTACGAGACCGACAACAAGCCTCGGAAACGGACTGATCACACGACGACAACCAACGCAACGAAAACTGAAAAACGATTTACGAATTTTCTTATGGAACGTACGATCGCTCTATAGAGCTCGAGCTGCTCAGCAGCTAGCCGATGCCCTGTCAAAATATAAAGCTGACATAACAGCTCTTCAAGAAATCAGATGGACAGGGAATGGTGTTTTAGAGAAGAAAGAATATGACATATACTATAGCTGTCATACAAAACACCATGTGCTCGGGGTAGGCTTCCTAGTCAGCGAAAAAATGAAGTCTACCATCATCGGCTTTAACGCTATAAGCGAAAGGCTATGCACCCTTCGCGTGCGAGGCAAATTTACGAACATCAGCCTCATTAACGTTCACGGACCTACGGAGGAGTCCTCAGACGAAGAAAAAGAGACTTACTACGAACAAGTCGAGAGGGCCCTCAATGCCTGTCCAAGGTATGATGTTAAAATCATCCTTGGGGATTTGAACGCAAAAATAGGTCGGGAGCCGGTATTCAGGCATTACGCAGGCACCCATAGTTTGCATGAGAACACTAATGACAATAGACTTCGAGTCTTAGAATTGGCAGCATCGAAAAACATGGTCGTTGCGAGTACCAGTTTCCCGCGTAAAGATATCTACAAAGCCACCTGGGTATCACCTGATGGAGTCACACGTAACCAAATAAACCACGTGTTGATAGACCGTCGCCACTACTCGAACTTGATGACGGTACGAACGTACCGAGGTGCCAATATCGACTCGGATCACTATCTTGTTGGTATGGTTTTCCGAGGGCGGATTGCCTTGCGAAGACGCATTGCATCAGGTTCGAATCAACACGGCTGCCCTGCGCAATGAAAACACCAGTAACACCTTTGGTAATGCGTTAGGACTCGCCCTAGAATCACTTGATTTAGGGAGAGTAAGTCCTGGAGCCAGTATGCTGGGCGTAAATGAGAAGTGGACACGCCTTAAGAATATTGTCATTAGTACTGCCAACTCCATCTTAGGCAGCAGTCGTAAAAATCGGAACGACTGGTTTGATGATGAATGCAAGCTAGCGACTGAACGTAAGAATGTTGCGTACCGAGCAATGCAACAATCTCATAGAACGCGGGCACGCGAAGAGGAATATAAAGAGCTCAGAAGAATAGAAAAACGGCTACACAGACAAAAAAAATCAGCCTGGGAGAAGAACCTGTTGCAAAATTATCTAACGCGAATCTACGAAAATTTTTATGGGAATTTAAGTTTAAATTTATGAAGGCGGAACTACAATCCGCAAAACACAAAACAGAATAATTATTTAATTAAACGAATTAATTAAATATATACAAAGTCGAAACGAGCCGGCGCGGCGTGCGAGAGAAAAGAAACTAATGACAACTGTCACTCGAAGGTGGGCGCGTTTAGAGAATTCGCAACAGGGAGCATAAAAAAATGCTGCCACCTAGATAGCTCAGCGATGGGGTGGGTTCAGCGAAACGGTGGGCTGTATTAATTGGGGAAACGATAAAAAAAAGATGTAAAAAAATGAATTAAATTGAATTGTACAGTAGGGTGTACCAAAATAAAATGGGCGCCAGTAATTTTTTTTGTTTTAGTTCTGGACTAAGTAGGAAATTACAAACCTTGAACCAATTAGCTGAAAAAGAAGTTTCTTTCCAGGAGAAATAAAAGAATATTTTAATTTACCTGAATAAGATTTTAAATAAGTTTTATTTGAAACTATCTGGGAAACCTTTATAAATATAGGTATAAAACCCAGAATTTTTTCTAAAACAAGCAAGAAATTTAACAAATGTAATTGGTAATTGGCAGATGGCCAATTTACAAAAAAATATGGTTGAAAAGATGCAAGATGGAAAGTTAAAACAAGAACAATGGTTTTGTGCCACAACGGGGCACGAAGAAAAATCACGTTAGGGAAAATTCCCGAACAACAACGGAATTTTAAGAACGGTCGCGGGTCCCGCAATCTCGGGAAGACAAAAGACGAAACGAAAGCCTAAACGGGGTAAATCTAAGGCACTTAATAGCCTCCAAACAAAGCAAAACGAATGAAAATTCTCTTAAGCACAATTGAACGACAATCAACGTATACTTAGCTTTTTTTTTTTCTGCAGCGGATCCTATCTCTTCTAGTCAGTTTCACCCTGGCTCTATCTCCTCGAACAAGAATGCTTTCCTGTACCACAAACAATCTTCCTTTTAGTATTCCCTCAACTCGGGATTTCTCTGACAACAATTTGACTATCTCAAAAACACAACTCGAAAATTTTTTTCTCGACTCAGATAATAATTTTTCGCTTTTAAACTTTTTCAACTTAGCTCTTTCGTAGCTTTTTCAAAAGTGCCTCTCAAAAGGCGAACTTCCCTCCTCCATTCGGCCACGACATATATGCCATCCTCTTCTGACCTTTGGTCCGTGTTGGTATTCTGTCGCGGATACAACACCCGGCTTTTTCGCTGGTGTGCATGCCGCTGTCGAATCCAGCCACGCATATATGGTCTCTTTCACATTGGTGATTTGAACACCAACCTTGGCTTAATGGACGAGTTCAGTTCTAATCCGTCAATTTCAAATGGTCTAAAAAGTTAAACGAAAAATTATTAAAGATCGCGAATAAAGTCCCCAGCCCAACCGGCCCAACTCAAAACTTGAAGAAAGCATTCTGTTAGATGGGATCCCATGCCATTTTCCCAACAAACATTATGAGACAGGATCCGATGTTTCACGCGAAGTTTAACATATTTTAAACCCGTAGACTTTCGCGCAGACAATTAAGGATAAAGGGAATAACATCGCAACGTGATTTTACTTGGTGAGCCCGACACTTAAAATTGGGCAGAAGGCCATACTAAATTTATGTTGGTGTGAACTTGAAATCACACATGCCGTTGAACATGGGTCAAAATCTTCATGTTTTGCAATCCTGTGTGGACCATCTGTCGCACACCCACATCTCTTGTGGACCATCTGTCGCACATTGTGTGTACTTGTGTGTTGGGGTCGTTGTGACTCATCCGTCACATATACATGGCTTTTGGTGACCGCCCGTCACTCAACTTTGTATTTGAAATTCGAAGACCTAGGTTGATTGCTTTTCCAGAATACTTAAGAGTAGGACTCTGGGCGATGGAAACCAGGTTTCAACTGAGCTCTACAGTATTTTGGAGCCGCAATAGAAGGGAAGGTTGAAAAATGGATTGGGGAAAATAGAATAGGTAGGTGAAACTTGTTGTGGTAAATTTTACCGCAACAAACCTAATCTGTGAAATAGAAAATAGCCGAGAGCGAGGTCCGCACCAGGCGCGGAAGTTCTACCAATCCGTCCGAAACATGACGCAGTACACAGCACGCTGCACATACTGCAAGCACGGAGAGGGAAATCTGATCACCGATCCTGAAAGCATACTGGAGCGATGGGAAGTGTACTTTAATGAATTGCTAAATGGTCAGCTCACTGCAGAAGTGGAGGCTCCACTACTTCAAGAAGAATACCCTATGTTACCGCCACCAAGCATAGAAGAGGTTGAGAAGGCTATAGGCCGGCTTAAACAGAACAAAGCCCCGGGAGCCGATGGCATACCAGCCGAATTATTCCATCACGGCGGGCCAGCCTTACGTCAAGCAATTCATGATATTATAGTACACGTATGGGAGCAGGAAGAAATGCCAGAAGACTGGCGAAAAGGTTTAATATGCCCCATACATAAGAAGGGAGATGTCACAACGTGCAGCAATTATAGAGGTATCACGTTGTTGAGTACCGCCTATAAAATACTCTCCTCTATCCTAAAAGACCGGATAACCCCATACGCTAAAACCGTTATCGGACAATATCAGTGTGGTTCCATTCCAGGCAAATCAACAACTGATCAGATCTTTACCCTTAGGCAGGCGATGGAAAAATGTCTAGAATTTAACATCCCAACATACCATCTGTTTATAGACTTTAAGGCCGCCTATGATAGCATAGCCAGGGTAGAACTTTACAAAGCCATGAGAGAATTCGGCATCCCAAATAAATTGACACGACTATGTAGGTTGACCATGACCAACGTAACAAGCTAAGTAAAAACAGCCGGATTGCTATCCAGACCAATCAACATCTTCAACGGACTCCGACAAGGGGACGGTTTGGCCTGCCTCCTCTTCAACCTGGCGTTGGAGAAAGCAATCCATGACTCTGGCACGGCAACAAGAGGAACCATCGTCACCAGGTCCAGCCAGTTACTGGCTTACGCAGACGACATCGACATCATCGGGGCTGCACATTAGTGAAGGTATAACAAAGTACATGGTGGCGTCGAATGCGAGAGGAACAGTTGGTCAAACAATCAAGGTAGCGGAGCACGAATTTGAAGTGGTGCAATCCTTTAAATACCTTGGGTCAATAGTAGCAGCCGACAACAATATAGAAGAAGAAATACGCGGGCGGCTTCTCAAATCCAACAGAGCCTACTATAGTCTGTCAAAGCTCCTCAAATCCAGAAATCTCACCATAACTTCAAAACTGCTGCTGTACAGGACCACGGTCCTGCCAGTACTCACATAATGGATCCGAGACTTGGGTGCTAAGCACTCCGACCTCTTAGCTGCGTTCGAGAGAAAAGTCTTAAGGAGAATTGTTGGCCCCGTATGTGAGAAAGGACGATTCCGGAGACGGTACAATCATGAACTGTACGCAATCTACCTTGAAGCAGATATCGTGACAAAAATTAAGCTCGGTAGACTCCGGTGGGCAAGGCTATCAAGACTATCTCGCATGAGCGAAGAGGAACCTGCTTGGAAAGTTCTTTGTGGTACATTCTATGGTAGACGACAGCGTGGTAGACCATGCTTGCGCTGGAGAGATGGCGTAGACCAGGACGCCCGAAGCCTTGGGGTGCGCAACTGGATGGCGTCGGCTAGAGACCGGGATAGGTGGAGAGACTTGTTGAAAGAGGCCAGGACCGGAACCCGGTTGTCGAGCCGATGATGATGATGGGCTTTGGAAAAGTTGGCCGAAGATTCACTTTTTTATCGAAAAATTGTGTTCAGCGACGAAGCACATTTCTGGTTGAATGGATACGTGAAGTCGTGAACATGCAAAACTGCCGTATTTGGAGTGAAAAGCAGCCATAAGCATTGCAAGAGCTAACAATGCATCCAGAAAAAGTAACTGTTAGGTGCGGATTATTATGGGCTGGCGGAATCATCGGGCCGTATTTCTTCAAAGATGAGCGAATCGCAAAGTTACTCTGAATGGAGAATGGAAGAGCTTGATTTACATGACATGTGGTTTCACACATGCCACACAGCACGCGTAACAATTGACTAATTGAGAGGCGAGTTCTGTATAAAGTTTATTTCACGTTGGGGCCGGTCAATTGGCCACCTATGTCGTGCGATTTAACGCCTCTAGACTATTTTTTGTGGGGCTATGTTAAGGCTCATGTCTATTGCGACAAGCCCGCTTTGATTGACGCACTGTGGAAGCCAACATTGAAGCATCTATTCGTGAGATACCGGCCGAAATGTTAGAAAGAGTATTAGTCCAGTAAAATTAAATTAATTAATTCGAAATATCTACAAAAAATACTGCGTCGATTTTTTTTTTTTGTTTCTTAAAGAGTACCTATTGGAGAGTGTAAACCCAAAAAGTTGGAACAAAAAGCGCCCATGCGTTGTCCGCCATTTTGAAAAAGGCTTTGGAAAGAGTGAACTTGATTTTCTCGGCTCCTATCATATATAGAGCTGTATTTTTTTTAGGTTTCTACGTAAAAATATCTTCTTGAACTTTTGTTGAGAAAAAAATTTGAAACCTCTATCCAAAAAATAGTTATCGACGAAAAACTGTCGAGATTTTCAAATAAAAAATGGTTTTTAACGTCTATCTCGCCTCATGTTCATCTGATCGAAAAAATACTTAAGTTGTTCTTTATAGATCACTTTATTTTCTACATTTTGGTATATTTAAATTTTATGTGCGGCAAAAACTGTAGGAAATTAAACCTGTCAAAATGGCCAATATCCTGCGAAAATTAAAAAAAAAAAGAAATTTACTCACGTTTGAAAATTTTCAAATTTGATTATGTTCATCATGAAATTTAAAGAAACAGTTCAAACTCTTTTCCACGCCACCTCCGAGTTAGAGTTACGGCGCATTTTTTTAATGTGGTGTCCCCAGGAGGTATAATCCAAGATTCAATCGTTTTCGTTTCTATATCAGCCTATCGATAGCTCAATGTGGCATAGTTTTTTCATGTCGTTCTTATCTCCTTTTTGTTTTTTTTTTGGGCTAGGCGTGCGAACATCAATGATCATATTAACGTTGTTAGGCGCTTTTTGTTCCAACTTTTTGGATTTACACTCTCCAATAGGTACTCTTTAAGAAACAAAAAAAAAATTCGACGCAGTATTTTTTGTAGATATAAAATACTAATTTGACTGGACTATATGCCAAAATTGGATTAAGTGGATGGACCATTTGAGGCGCAGCCGCGGCCAACATTTGTGCACAACCTTCTTCTTTAAATTAAACCAAACGATATAAGAGTAATGTTGAAATTTTGTGAATAATGTGGTAAAAAGAATAAATCAGATAAATATAATTTTACTAAATAACAGTGTTAAAATATCTCTTAGGACGTAACTTTCTTGTTTGATCTTAGCTGTAATGAAGATTTAAATTTTTCTCGTTAACAACCTTACCGTCACTCTAGTTTCTAGTTTCCACTAGAATGTATATTCCAATCAATGATTTGATTTTAAATATCAAATAATGAGATCCCTAAGCTCTCGGATTTTCTGGGTATCATTACATTACAAACAATTTGATAATAGGTTGGACGAGTTTTTCTGAACATTTACAATTCATGAAACTCGTTTTATGCTTTGGTCGTTCACCAGTCATGTCTACAAGAGGAAGAAAGAGACACGCTGCTGAGTGAGTGTTCCACCGATAAAATTGGCTGCTCTTACTGATAAGATAAGCTATGTACTCCCACTGATAATATTGGCTACTCAAAGTTGGTTAAATAACCGATTAAATAAGCTTCTCCAACCAAGTAAATTGGTTGATGTAATTGAAAGACTTGGATAAAGAATGCAAGTTTATTAGTTACTCAAACTGAGTAAACTGACTACTCCAATTGAGTATGTTACTTCAAATAACCGAGTAGATTGGCTACTCCAATTCAGTAAAGAAATGAAGGTAAACGTGTAGATTGCCTAACCGAAATATATTATACATATATTATATTATATTTGTCTAGAGTAACCGAATAAATGTGTAACTCCAACTGAGAAGATAGGTTAATCTATCCGTGTAGATTGACTACTATAAATGAGTCAGTTGGTTTACACAACCCAGTAGAGTAGCTATTCCAATTTCTTATCAATAAAATATTATATCAGGTGCTTGTGATAAACTAAATAAGTCTGGGTGACTAGTTGATAATTTTTCGTTTTGTATTGGTTTTATAAAGCATTTATTTATTAAGTTTTTTCCATTTATTTATTAATATCAAAGTGCACAATTCAAATTTTCATAACATTTTAAATTGTGAGCAATAAAAATAAAACTTGCCAAGTAAATCACACAAATTTTAGTCAATAAAAATAAAATCCAAATTTTTTCTAATAATTTGCAATTGTTTCGATAATATTATATGTACTTAATAAATTTGATATTGAACTTCAGAATCTTACAATTTGGTGTACTTTTCACAGCTGACTTATACATATTCTAAAAGTGGTCTGCACATTTATAGGAATTTTGTGACACAGAGATCGGAGAATTGTTTTGACCAGCGTTTTATAAATCCAAGAGACGAGTTAGCTTTGTTTGTAATGTTATCAATATGAGAGCGAAAGTTCACTTGGACACTTGGGAGTCGCATAATAAACCTAAATCACGGATCGAAGTAACAATGGGAATGGGATCATTTGTAAAATATTGTCTTTGAAATAATGGAGGACGCTTACGGGTATACGTTTATGTTATGGCTTGACATTTTTTAACATTGTAGAGTTTGTCCAAGTCAATTTGCAAAGATTTGGAATCTTCAGTAGAAGAGATCTTTCTGCATTTTCTCATGTCATCTGTGTAGATTAACAGATCAGAGTTCGAAAGTATTTTTTAACGTCATTAGTGGTTAAAACGAAAATAAGTGGTCCTAGGTGGCTACCTTGTGGAACTCCAGACGTTGCACGGATAGAGGTTGAAATACACCACCTGAATATAATGTTGTATTGTCGTTTCGATAAATATGATTGAATCCATGAAATCATGAAAGGCGGAAAGCCGAGTTGTTTTAGCTCAAAACAGAAGAGAGACCGTCAGGACAAAAAAAAAAATCATCTTTAAGCAGATTCATTTTATTTATCACCGATGATATGTCAATATTAAGAAAAGTTAAGAAAATCTGGGTGCAGTCATTCGTATAACTAAAATAGTTAACGTCAGCCTCAGAATTGTCACACGAAAACGCTGCCCTGAAAAATTCTGCAAAAATATTGGATATAGTTTTTGAATCCATTGACGAAGAATCATATAATATTAATACAGAGGGGTGACCATCAAATTTATATACATAGAATATTGGGAAGAGAATGCACAACATAGAAGTCCCACAGCTCTACAAAAAATTATCAATCAACAACAATCAGAAGTGTAAGAATTTTGAAAAATTGGATGGATGCCACGCCCCTGAATGAAAAATCCCAAATTTTCATTTTGTGTCATTGAGTGAGTGACTCGATCAGTTACGGTTTTAGCGATTTTTTAAGTCCTACTCGTATATCCTAGAAACCCCTAATGCTAAAGAGTTAAAATTTGGTGATGCGCCAGTTTTTGATCAGTTCAGGAAATACTGTGAAAGTGAATTTTCTGACCATAAAAGTACTGTTGTTAGAAGGGCTTCGAAAATTGCCCGAGTTTCTGTAAAAATGGTGCATTGGCGCAAACTTACCTGGGCACTACCGTACCCTTTGATCAATTCTACACACACAAAAAAAATACATATATCAATTAAATTGCTCTGAGCTGAATATATAGATTACTACAAGTGGGTACTGCAACCGTGAGGATCGGTTGCGACACTTGGAATAACTTAACCACTCGGCAGTTTTAACTTCGTTACAGGGTTTGTGTTACTGCAATGCAATCTATTAAATTAAAGAAGACTGTGCTGGTTCAATTATTCCATAATTGTATTGTTCGACTAAAAAGCGAATATTTGTCCAAAATTACGTTCGAGGAGGTGAAATAATGAGTATTTCTAGTGAAACGGTAATCATGTCTTGAGAGAAGTAGATATGTAGGTACAGTCTTGTGCAAATTAATTGGGACAAACAAATTTTCAAATGAATTTGGTAGTAGGCTTTGATTTTTGCGTTAACTTTTTGATTATTTTGGTAAGTGCTCCCTGAATTAGTTTCATCTTAATATTTCTGCTGACTTTTTGAAGTCGCATTTTTTTCTAAGGGTTCTGGAAATATTGGCATTATTTTTGAAAACATGTTACTAGGTACTCTATTTATCAATATTTCGGCTTTAAGAAAAATATGGATATATCGGTGGAAAACAGAGCAAAAGTTATCGTTTTACATGAACATACAGGAAAAACCATTAAAGCGATATCGATTGCTGTAGGTGTAGCAAAATCAATCGTCGGTAGGATTATTGCATTGCACAAGGCAACAGGATCAGTTGAAACACGGAGAAAGGGCAAATGTGGTCGAAAACGGAAAACAACGGCCAATGACGACAAAATGTTGGTCCGAAACAGCGTCATAAGCCCTGAAAAGGCAAGTGGTGAGCTTCAAATGGACTTCGAGACAGCTGGAGTACATGTGGATTCATCAATAGTTCGAAGGCATCTTCTTGAAGTGGGCCGAAAGGCTCGAAGACCATTAAAGAAACAGCTTTTGACAGACGCTATGCGCAAAAAAAGATTAATATTGGCCAAAATGCATAAGGATTGGAATCCAGAGGACTGGAAAAAAGTAATTTTCTCGGACGAGAGCCATTTCGAGGTCCAAGGATACAGGGTAAGTGTCGTGAGGAAAAGTGACAAAAAAAAAGCTCCGACCTGGACATATCGTCCAAGCCCCTAAACACCCGCTAAAGGTTATGTTTTGGGGTTGTTTCACGTCTGAGGGTCCTGGAAGCTTGAAGCCCATAGAAGGCATGATGAACAGCGCTAAGTACGCGGATGTCCTAACGCATATGCTCCTGCCTACTATCCAAGAAGAACTTCGATGCAGGAAACCATTTTTCAGCAAGATCTTGCTCCGTGTCACACGTCCAAAAAAAATGAAGCAATTCTTCGCGGAGAAAAATATTAAGGTGCTGGAGTGGCCTGGCAACTCACCTGATCTCAAACCGATTGAGAATCTATGGGCTATTGTTAAAGCGAGGCTCAGGACTGTACGACTAAAAACAAACTAATTTCAGCAATTATTGAGGTATTGTTACACGACCAACAAATGAAAAATATATGCGAGAAGTTAATTTCATCAATGCCGAAGAGAGTTAAAGAACTCATAGATACTAAAGGGGGGCATATAAAATATTAATTTCATATTTATATACTTATTTATAAACATTATTCAAAATAAATGAAAAAAATGCTCAAAAATCTGCTTGTCCCAATTAATTTGCACAAGACTGTATATAACCGCTCTTACAAAACCAACTCAATTGAGGAAATTTAGAAACCATTCCAACGTTTTTATAAAAAGAACCAATCCCGCATTCTTCTAAAGAGATGTACTTCACCGCTGGCAAGACCATTGCGTAAGCTTTTCCATCACTTCTACTATTCCAAAATCTTACCTAGAAGATGGAAAACAGCATTTGTTTAGTCTGTTGCACTTACGTCCCTTCAAGAGCTCAAGGCACATTTCGAAGATCGAAAGCTCCTTAATGAGCGGCAATATGATTTTCGTAGCAATAGTTCCACTGGTAACCTGATGCCATATCACAACGAAGAGTGGAATAGATCTTTAAATTATTTTGGAGAGTGTAAAAATATTGTGCTTGATATTTCTACGGCATTTGATAGAATTTGGCACAAGGCTCTTTTATCGAAAATGAGTACATTTGATATCGAGGAATCTCTGATCATTCAATTCGAATTGTTCTAGATGGTTAGAAGTTTGATATTCATAAAATAAATGTTAGGGCTCCATTTTGTCTCCAATTCTATTCCTCAATTTTATAAATGATCTCTTGGTTGAAATATCTAATCCAATTCATTGTTTCGCTCATTACTCTACCTTCAACTTCTCATACCTGTTTTCAAATTCACGTCCATCCATCTCCTTCGGAAGTAGTATTGCAACGGTATCGCTTGATATGCTTGTTAAACTCTGGTCGTTACAGCGTTGTTAAAAGGCGTACACAAAATCCTGTGGCTTTTAATGATTCAAAAACTCAATGTTGTATGTTGTCGTTCAACAAAAATACGCTCCTTATGCATTTTCCTTGAAAGGCGCTTGCACCGAAGAAGCCGAAAAGTTCTCAGTACTCGGTAAATATGCTAACGACGATCTTCGTTGCAATGACCACATTCTCTAGACCGCCAAAATTGCTGCTGTTTAGGATTTTTCTATTGATGTAAGAAATTTTTCAAACCCTCTGGTCTGGCTATAATTTTCAAGGCATTTATACATTCAATATTCGAGTACAACTCACATTTTTGGGCAGGTTCAGTCAAAAGTTCTCTTCATTTATTGGAAAAAATGCAGAACGCATTGAACACCGACCGCCGCGCCGAAATGTTTCATGTGTTTCCTTGTTTTATCCATTCTTTCACAAGCAATGCTTACTCGAAGTATCCAGTTGCAAACCTCCCATCAATCAGATAACCCATTTTAAACGCTTCACCAGAAATTCGTATCAAAACTTACCCTCGAGACTAATTTTGGATGTACCGTCAAATACAGAGATTCGTTTTTTAGTAGCACATCACGATTATGGAATAATATACAGGGCCTTTCATTTGAATTATTAAACATTCGGGAACAATGTTCATCGAAACCTCCATTAACCAAGCCCCCACCCCCAATTATCCTATCGCTTGTGCTATGTTTATGTTCAGCATTATAAGGGTCACAATAAACCCTTTAGAGTGTGTAAATTATGTATTTCGTACCTATTACATACCAAGGAAAAAAATTGATAATATTTTAAATAAAATGGCGAGTTTCTCCTGAGGATAGGGCACTCACACATTATTGTTATTTCATCACTTTGCTCAAAATCTCAGTAAAGAATTAAGAATTTATTATTTAAACAAAAAAAACTGTAACTTACCTTTTAGGAATCAAATCCCTAGCATTCGCCTAAAAAGAAAAAAACAAACACAACTCTTTAGAGATTATAGGTTAAAAAAAACAATCAATCAATTTTGGCAAAAACAACTTAAGGCAATACCAAAAAAAAATAATTCTTAAGAAGATAACTTTTTGAGGGAGTACACCACTTGGACACTATCAAATCAATTTACTATCATAATTCTAGTAAAAGCACCTACCCAAATGTGAATCCCCTTTTGTGAATGCCATAAAAGATATTGTTTGATTTTTGACCTCACATATTGGGCACATAGTATTCACAAATAGGCACTCTTTGTTAAATATTGATATACAAAAACTAATCAAGTGGCGAACCAAATTTTGTTTACTTATTTATTCAAGAGAGTAGGTATATGACGCCATACCATATTGACAGGGTGTTTTATTTTTGACAAACCCCATCTGTTGCACGGACCCTTTTTGTGTTCTTGGGGGTGATTGGTTAAAGTAAATAAGGACGTGCTTTGAGGTGGTGAACTAGACCGCAAAAAGGTTCAATTTAAATGCAATTATATGGCATGTTGTGGTAGGTTGATTGAGCTTAATGTGTTCTTCGGATTTAATGGTTCTTAATCTCTTAATATAATATTATATAATCATAATAAAAGTAAATCTACGTGACTTGCAATAGTTAATTAAAATAATAGATGCACCTATATGTGTGTATTGAGTTAGAAAAGCAAAGCGTTCGAAAAATGTACAATTTTTCAAAATATTGAAATTCTTTGAATCGTAAGTAAGATCTAATTGTTGGAAGGAGGGTGTACATCAATAGAATAATTACTATGAGTTTGTCGCGATTATATATTTGGGATGAATTCAATCCATTGCATAACAAACTTCAGAGGAATAATTAAATTGGAAGAACTTGGGATGATACTTAAAATAAATCTCCTTTAAAGAAGTGTATGTATAAAGGAGATGGCGGAAAATTAAGCCTCAAATTTTGTTTTTGAATGACTTTAACTTAATAAAAAAAAAAAAGATTTTGGGTGATGGAAATCTTTATCTCAATTTTTACAAATTTTTAAATTAAGTGGAAAAAATGATATCCGTCAAGTGGCTTCTGCCAGTGTTGATACACATTATGTTTAATAGCATTTTCCATGACTTTCCGCAAGATTAACTGCTCGCATTCCTGTCTAATAAGTAGCTCCAAAGAAAGGAGTCTGGGATGGTTAACTGATACACTGTTTGCACTTTTTATGGGAACATGTGTATGTGTAGGTCTTTCACTAAAATTAGCTGTAGGGTCCGTCTGATGATGCCCAATTGCATGGCTCGTCGTCTGGTTGATTTTTCTTCGTTCTCAGCAACATCGGCTGCAACGACCAGTCCGCTGGTGGCCACGCACTGCCTGGTCTTCCGTGATTTTAGTCTTTTCGAGTCGAGTAGCTAAGTGCCGAAATGTTTGCCCAGTTGGGGCGACACGATTAGGAAATCGACGTCGCAATCAAGCTTCGCTTACACCACCCACCGATTATTATTCAAAATAAAATGCACGACCGGGTCGCACGAACTTGCTTGGAATTTTAAAAACGAATGTTATTGTAGAAAACTGTTTATAAGGAAAAAATTAAGTTAAAAGATAAAAACGAAATGCTAAACAAATATGAATTTATGCGAGAACAAAAATTATAAGTCGTTGTAGTGGTTTCTTTAAAAAATAAGCTTTCATATACAAAATTCTTAAAACATTTTTAAGAAAAAAATTTGGTACCCCAACTTTAAGTTTTTATTATTGTACGAATGAAAAATTTAAATTTTTGAGATATCGAATTTTCAAAAATAAATGATTTTTTTTTTTTTCCAAAAATTTAAAAAACATTTTTTTTAAGTTTTGAAATGCAATGTTTTTTAAACTCTTTAGATGCATGTCTATAAAAAAAATTCATTTATTCTTTTTTAAAGATCATAAAATTAATTAAAAGAAAAAAAAATGTAATCCAAATTCTAGGCGCCGCACAGTGGTTAAGAATGCATATTCAACGCGAATTTATTCGAATTTCTTACGTCTAAGAATATAAAAAAATGTGTTTCGAATCCAATGTTTAATAACTAAATTATATTATAATACACAAAATTATTAATTTGGGTGTCTTAGTGGTATGGTACTGCCAAAGTTAGCAATCTACCAACAATTTTTTTTAATCAAAATAAAGTGTAGTAATAATTCATGTATTTCGGTAACTAATTTACTGTTAATTTATTTCTGTCATCTCTTACTGATTTCTGTGTATTAAATATATTATGTCTGGCAGAAAAAACCGTTAATATATGTTGTGTACCACTTTTCTAAACTGTATATTGTTTTTGATGAAATTTATAAGAATATCGAGGCTTATAAAAAAATGCAGATGATTGCAGGTGCTAAAAACAGTTACATTATTTAGTTCATGCATTATAATTTAATAATATAAAAAAAAATGAGACCCTGGTTTACCCCCTCCATTTTTATTTTTAATTTTTCAGAAAATATGGCTGGAATTACTTACTTCCAGTTATTTGGTGAATGGTTTAAATTCAAAAATTTACCTAGATCTGAATGTGTCAAATTATTGGGATTGTATATTTATAACATTAAGCATATACAAAACCAAGATATACAAAAGCAATTAGAAAATTTTGTGAAAAATTTTGAATCTCGCTGGAGAAGGCCAAATAATTACAAGGCAAGATTTTTGGAAGCAAATAAGACATGGTTTGAACAAATTATGATTTTTTCAATCAGTGAGACTGATGATACACACCCTGGAACCTCAAAACCTGGAAGGCCGTCAAAAAGTTTCACCGAATATGGTATTAGGAGTCAGCAAAAAAAGTGCAAAATATAGTTGCTGATAATTCGTTGGAACAACTTTCTCGTGCGACTCAGACTGCTTTATGGAAGAAAGGTAAGCGGGATGCTGCTCTTATGCTGAAGGATGCTACAGTAGGATCGTCAACATCTATCAAAAAAGCTAGGACAAGCAAAGATTCAGAAAAAGGCATACCAGTCCCAATGTCTCCAGACGAAGCATTAGCGCTTATAATAAACACCAAATCAAGTAAATCTACTTATTTATCATATCGATTCGCTGCAAAGAACTCCAACGCAAATATTTATCCATCCTGGCATAAGATATTATTAGCTAAGGGAAGTTGTTATCCAGACGAAGACAGCATAGTTGTGACAAAGTCGACTATGTAAACTTCAAGAAGAAGTATTGTTGACTTCTGCTATTACAAATTTACTTTAATTTGTAAATGGGGTATAGACGGTAGCTCTGGTCAAAGTAACTACAGGCAACATAGTACCTCAAAAGAAAAAGACTCATCTGTGTTAATTATATCACTGGTTCCATTACAACTAAGAGATAGCCAAGATGACACTAATATTATGTGGCAAAATCGGGTACCATCCTCTACGAGGTTTTGCAGAGCTATAAAATTTATTTTTGCCAAAGAAACCCCAGAGCTTACTAGATTAGAGGTCAATAATATTAAACAACAAATAGCCAATTTATAGGTTTTTCAATATCAGGATAAAAGTATCGATTTTAATCTTTTACTAACAATGGTTGACGGCAAAGTTTGCCACACTTTGACTGAAACACAATCTACACAAAGTTGTTACATATGTTCTGCTAGGCCGAAAGATATGAATAATTTGCAAAATGTAACTAAAAAAATATCAGTGTGGTTTCATTCCAGGCAAATCAACAACTGATCAGATCTTTACCCTTAGGCAGGCGATGGAAAAATGTCTAGAATTTAACATCCCAACATACCATCTGTTTATAGACTTTAAGGCCGCCTATGATAGCATAGCCAGGGTAGAACTTTACAAAGCCATGAGAGAATTCGGCATCCCAAATAAATTGACACGACTATGTAGGTTGACCATGACCAACGTAACAAGCCAAGTAAAAATAGCCGGATTGCTATCCAGACCAATCAACATCTTTAATGGACTCCGACAAGGAGACGGTTTGGCCTGCCTCCTCTTCAACCTGGCGTTGGAGAAAGCAATCCGTGACTCTGGCACGGCAACAAGAGGGACCATCGTCAACAGGTCCAGCCAGTTACTAGCTTACGCAGACGACATTGACATCATCGGAAGAACCGAACAAGCTGTACACGATTCCTTCATCCAGATTGAGCAGGCGGCACAAAATCTGGGGCTGCACATTAGTGAAGGTAAAACAAAGTACATGGTGGCGTCGAATGCGAGAGGAACAGTTGGTCAAACAATCAAGGTTGCGGAGCACGAATTTGAAGTGGTGCAATCCTTTAAATACCTTGGGTCAATAGTAGCAGCCGATAACAATATAGAAGAAGAAATACGCGGGCGGCTTCTCAAATCCAACAGAGCCTACTATAGTCTGTCAAAGCTCTTCAAATCCAGAAATCTCACCATAACTTCAAAACTGCTGCTGTATAGGACCATGGTCCTGCCAGTACTCACATATGGATCCGAGACTTGGGTGCTTAGCAAAAGGCACTCCGACCTCTTAGCTGCGTTCGAGAGAAAAGTCTTAAGGAGAATTGTTGGCCCCGTATGTGAGGAAGGACGATTCCGGAGACGGTACAATCATGAACTGTACGCAATCTACATTGAAGCAGATATCGTGACAAAAATTAAGCTCGGTAGACTCCGGTGGGCAGGGCACCTAGCTCGCATGAGCGAAGAGGAACCTGCTCGGAAAGTTCTTTGTGGTACATTCTATGGTAGACGACAGCGTGGTAGACCGTGCTTGCGCATGGAGACGGAGACATGAACTCGGTATAATAGTTGATCAGCCAAAGCCTGGATATGGATCTACAAATACGGGTAATACCGCAAGATTTTTTTTTGAAAATTATAAAAAATCTGCTGAAGTGACGGAGTTGGATGAGAATTAAATCTATCGGTTTTATATAATTTAACAAATCATTTCATCTGGATACGAAATTGATATTAGTAAATTTCATGAATATACTATGGAAACTGAAAATAAGTATGTGTCTTTATATCCTTGGTATAACATGCCAACAAGTGTCCATAAAGTGTTATTCATGGATCGGAAGTTATTAAGCAAGCAATTTTGCCTATCGGACAATTAGGCGAAGAGGCACAAGAGGCCAAAAATAAAGATTTTAAGTTTATAAGAGAACACAGGAGCAGAAAAGACAAACCTGAACATAGTAATATTGATCTTTTTAATTATTTTTTACTATCATCAGATCCTATTATTTCTCACCTAAGCTTACAGGGAAAATATTGCAAAACAAAAAATTAGAACCGGATGCAATGAATCTGCTTAAAGCACCAATGTTGAATTTTATCTAAGCGTCTGATATCAATGATTATATTCCTTATTATTTAATGTATATTTTTTGTTCATTCAACCTGTAATGAAATACAGTTTCAAATAAATTAAAACTACTAACATAAAAAAATAATCAAAATCGGTCGTACCATTTTTGAGAAAATCAAAAATAAAAAAGATGGTTCCAAGGAGGGTACTAAAAATACATAATAATTTTTTTGAAATTTTTTTTTCAGCCATCACATAGGTTTAACTAAATGAAATTTTATGATTTTTTTTTTTAAATCTGTGGAACAGTTTTTGAGAAAAACAATATTTATAAAATTTCGAAAAAAAATCGTATGGCATGTACCGTTATTTTTGGTCTCAAAAGAAAAAAACATCCGGGGGAAAAAATCAAAACCCATATCTACCAAGCTTGAAGAAAATCGGCCGAGCCGTTTAGGCTGTAGTCGAACAGACAGACAGACAGACAGAATTGCGAGACCCACTTTTTTAGTCTTCGCTATCATCGTAATGTCAACTTTGATCAAAATCTCCAGTTCGATATTTTTCCGAATGCTTAACTTATAGTCGAATATCATCATAGAGTATAGCGCTCCACTGCTTGTCTGTTTGTATTCTGCAGCTGTCAGGTTCACAAGTGTCAGATATGATTGACGTACGATGCCATTTGCAAAAATCATAACATCTTTCGAAAGGGTAATTAATTTTGCACCACTTTGTATTTGTATTATAAGGGCACAAAAATGGGTTCTAAACAAGAGAAATTTTGATTTAGATTAGAATTCTTTATTTCATAAAAATAGTTTCACAATAATTTTCGATTAAATCAGTTTCTTATGCAATTCGAGCGAAGAACCCAAACAAAAAAGATAGAAATCTTATACAATTTTGATGATTTGCAATTTCAAAAAATATTTTTTTTTTTTATAATAACACAGCGCAGGCGTCAAGCTACGGAAGAGAAAGAAGGATAGGAAAGATGTGTGGCACGATGTTGAGACTAAAGGTGGTTGTCTCAGATTTTTTATCTCCAGGGATGGCGGCTAAACTAAAGCGGAGAACTGCCGTGTCTTATTTCTATGTCCCTTATAATTCGCATTATTTTTTTTTTTATTCGTATTCATCCTTGTTGGGCATACTAGTTTAACTCAATCACATGTTGTTAGTGTTATGCCTAAACAACATGTAATGAGTAAACTAGCAACCCATTGATAACAATTTTTAGAAGGTTTTAATGGAATTAAAGAAGACATAGACGACGGCAGTGATCGAACCTATGATAATGAGGTTGACAGGCGAACACACAACCATCGTGCCACGGCCACCCCCGATATCTTGCCAAGAGCAATTTATTTGTTGTACTCGTATGTTATTATTTTTTTACAATACCAAGGGGTAGTAGATAGCCCTATCACTGACCCTTAAACAAATAAAAAATAACTTTAGAACGATTTTGTTGTATGAATAAACCAAAAAATCATAACACAAAATTTTCTTGATGAATAAGGAAACACCCTGTATAGTATGACATTATTAAAAGTTCGAAAAATGTTAAGGTAAACTTTTCAAATTAAAAATCATAACGATAATGGAAAAATAAGTTGTTGATAGCAAATCTCTGTTGCAAACAAAAGTGCATCGAAGCTCATTCTCTGAAAATTTCATCCCTACAAGCTGATAGTCATGTCGAGATAATATTCAACAATGGGTATTCTAATAAATAAGGTATGGAATATGTTTTGATTGATTTTAAAAACTCTATAGAAACATTATTTTTTTGAACACAAATGAGTTTTGTATTTAATGGACAAAAGTTTGTTTATTTTTTTTTTATAAAAAAAAAAGTTTTTTGTTTAACAATTCAAAGGAAAAATTATGTTGAGCATGTTTTCTAATAATAAATGGTCCAACTCTGAAATATGTGTTTTATTATTAGAAGTTTTTTTTCGAAAGCAGGAAAAATGGAGCTTTAAAACTTTACGAATACTCTTTTGTGTGAAACTTCAGCATGCTGTGTATTATTATGGAAATCATTATAAATAAAGCCTCTTTTATCATTCTTTAATGAATGTACAATATAGTTATAGATAAGAGAAACAAGTCTCAAATAATTTTAGAATGGAAGTCTTTTTGTTAATATTAAATGAAATGAAGCATATATACGAGTACTTTACCGTTTTAAAGATTTTTTTTACTTTAAAGCATTAAAAGACATTATTGTTCGTACTTGTTTTTAACTTAAGATGGCGTCATTTTTGGTAATTTATTGACATCTCTTGGTCAAATTCACATGTATGACAAATAAACCTACTTTCAAATCGTTAATTTAGAAGGTCCATTGTTGTGTACTCCTTCTAATACGACGTGGGTGATCAATTGTAACACTATTTATTTTGGCATCAATTTCGATAACAAAAAATAGCCATAATATTTTCAAAATAAAGTTGGCTCCGTTATTTAGGACAGACAACACACGAAGGAAGATATGTTGAGATCTTTGCTGAGGTGCACCACCTTACTCACCTTATAGATGAGCCCACTCGAATACGAGATGTTGCTGGGCGAAACGCCCACACTCTCGACTTGTTTCTTACTTCAAACCCCGATAAGTATCCTATAACAGTAAACTCTATATTTGGCACTTCTGATCATTGTGTAATATGAGCCAATTTTTCATGTCCCATTCATCCAGTTGAAGAGAAGCAGTCCCCTAGCACTGTTTGGCAATACGAGAAACCGAACTGGGACGGTCTGAATAACTTTTTTAGAATTTTTAACTGGTCACTATATTTCCTCGATAGTGACGGTGAAGCCAGTGCTGAAGTGATTTTTTTTTTGGATGCATACTTTTATTCCTAACAGAGTATAAGGCCTTAAGAGAAGTCTTGGTTCGATACAAGCTGTAAAGAAGCTATTAGGTTGAGAGAAGTTTCCGCTCTTACAAAGCCAACGCAACTGAGGAAAATCAGAAAACAAGTCAGAAACCAATGAAGCGCTGTCATAAAGAGAACCAAATTCTTACATGACCAAAAATTAAGGCAAAAAATCCTGCAATGTCCCAAAGGCAGTAGAAATTTTTGGTTATTCGTGAAAAACGTTAAAAAAAATTCAACTTCATCTTCATTTTCAACGCTCATCTACAATGACATTCCATTCCGTTCCATTCTTGTGAAAAGGTGTGTAAGCTTTTCCATCGCTCCTACTGTTCTGGAATCTTCCCTAGAAGATCGAAAACAGCATTTGCCCAGCCTGTTCCTAAAAAATGTGACCCTTCCTCCAAACGACTAATGGCACTTACGTCCCTTCTTTCCAAGATCATGGCAACGCTGATAAATCATCAGCTCAAGAAATGTTTCGAAGATCGAAAGCTTCTTAATAACCGGCAATACGGATTTCGCAGCAATCTTTCCACTGGCGATCTGATGACATATCCCAGCGAAGAGTGGAACAAATCTTTACATTGTTTTGGAGAAAGTAAGATTATTGCCCTTGATATTTCTAAGGCATTTAATAGAGTTTGGCACAAGGCTCTCTTATCGAAAATGTGTGAGTTTGGTATCAACGAAACCCTTATTCTTTGGATTAGAAATTACCTTCTAGATCGTTCAAAACATGTTGTATTGGATAGTTTTGAGTCTGATATCTACAAAATAAATGCTGGTGTTTCCCAGGGCTCCGTCTTGTCTCCTGTTGTCTGAAACTTCTAATCCACTTCATTGTTTTGCCGACGATTCCACTCTCAGCTTCTCATACTCGTTCTCAAATTCACGTCCATCTCTTTCTTAAGTGGAAAAAGTGAAATGAAGCATATATACGAGTACTTTACCGTTTTAAAGATTTTTTTTACTTTAAAGCATTAAAAGACATTATTGTTCGTACTTGTTTTTAACTTAAGATGGCGTCATTTTTGGTAATTTATTGACATCTCTTGGTCAAATTCACATGTATGACAAATAAACCTACTTTCAAATCGTTAATTTAGAAGGTCCATTGTTGTGTACTCCTTCTAATACGACGTGGGTGATCAATTGTAACACTATTTATTTTGGCATCAATTTCGATAACAAAAAATAGCCATAATATTTTCAAAATAAAGTTGGCTCCGTTATTTAGGACAGACAACACACGAAGGAAGATATGTTGAGATCTTTGCTGAGGTGCACCACCTTACTCACCTTATAGATGAGCCCACTCGAATACGAGATGTTGCTGGGCGAAACGCCCACACTCTCGACTTGTTTCTTACTTCAAACCCCGATAAGTATCCTATAACAGTAAACTCTATATTTGGCACTTCTGATCATTGTGTAATATGAGCCAATTTTTCATGTCCCATTCATCCAGTTGAAGAGAAGCAGTCCCCTAGCACTGTTTGGCAATACGAGAAACCGAACTGGGACGGTCTGAATAACTTTTTTAGAATTTTTAACTGGTCACTATATTTCCTCGATAGTGACGGTGAAGCCAGTGCTGAAGTGATTTTTTTTTTGGATGCATACTTTTATTCCTAACAGAGTATAAGGCCTTAAGAGAAGTCTTGGTTCGATACAAGCTGTAAAGAAGCTATTAGGTTGAGAGAAGTTTCCGCTCTTACAAAGCCAACGCAACTGAGGAAAATCAGAAAACAAGTCAGAAACCAATGAAGCGCTGTCATAAAGAGAACCAAATTCTTACATGACCAAAAATTAAGGCAAAAAATCCTGCAATGTCCCAAAGGCAGTAGAAATTTTTGGTTATTCGTGAAAAACGTTAAAAAAAATTCAACTTCATCTTCATTTTCAACGCTCATCTACAATGACATTCCATTCCGTTCCATTCTTGTGAAAAGGTGTGTAAGCTTTTCCATCGCTCCTACTGTTCTGGAATCTTCCCTAGAAGATCGAAAACAGCATTTGCCCAGCCTGTTCCTAAAAAATGTGACCCTTCCTCCAAACGACTAATGGCACTTACGTCCCTTCTTTCCAAGATCATGGCAACGCTGATAAATCATCAGCTCAAGAAATGTTTCGAAGATCGAAAGCTTCTTAATAACCGGCAATACGGATTTCGCAGCAATCTTTCCACTGGCGATCTGATGACATATCCCAGCGAAGAGTGGAACAAATCTTTACATTGTTTTGGAGAAAGTAAGATTATTGCCCTTGATATTTCTAAGGCATTTAATAGAGTTTGGCACAAGGCTCTCTTATCGAAAATGTGTGAGTTTGGTATCAACGAAACCCTTATTCTTTGGATTAGAAATTACCTTCTAGATCGTTCAAAACATGTTGTATTGGATAGTTTTGAGTCTGATATCTACAAAATAAATGCTGGTGTTTCCCAGGGCTCCGTCTTGTCTCCTGTTGTCTGAAACTTCTAATCCACTTCATTGTTTTGCCGACGATTCCACTCTCAGCTTCTCATACTCGTTCTCAAATTCACGTCCATCTCTTTCTTAAGTGGAATTGAAACGGTATCGTATGATTCGCTCATTAAACTCCGATCTTTACAGCATTGTTAAATGGGTTATAAAAAACCGTGTGGAGTTTAATGCTTCGAAAACTCAATACTTTCTATGTTCAAGCAAAATGTTTCCCTTATGCCATTGTCCTTGAATGGCACTTGCATCGTAGAAAGCGAAAAGGTCTCAGTACTTGGTATGTGTGTCAACGACGATCTTCGTTGAAATGACCACATACTCGAGATCTCTAAAAATGCTGCCAAATGCTTAGGATTTCTTTATCGATGTACAATTTATGAGGCGTTTTCTACGTCCAAAACTCGAGTATAACTTACATCTTTGGGCAGGAGCAGCACAAACTTCTCTCCACTTACTGGATAGAATTCAGAACAGAGCGTTAAAACTGACAGAAAACAGAGCTATCATGGATTCATTCCAATCTCTCGAAATATGAAGTAGAATGCTCACTCGAAGTAGTCAGTTGCATTCCTCCCCTCAATCACTTCACCCGATAAAACCGCTTCGCTAGGAATGCTCACTAGTTTACACAGTTTTTTCGTGCCATTTCAATTTTCAAACATTCAAGACCTCTTAACTTCTCCACCGCCCGTGCTGTGTTTAACATTATAAAGGTCGTTGATAAACCCTTGTTAATTATAAAAATAAAATGCACGAACTTGCTCTTACATACATATGTAAAAATGAATGTTATTAGAGAAAAACTGTTCATAACCATAAAATGTATTTTTAATTGCGACTTATAGGTACTATAAAGCAAGTTATGCATTCGTAAAAAAAAATCTAACTCGAGATTTTGATCAAAGTTGATGATAGCGAAGACTAAAAAAGTGGGTCTCGCAATTCTGTCTGTCTGTCTGTCTGTCTGCCTGTCTATCTGTCTGTCTGTCTGTCTGTTCGACTACAGGCTAAACGGCTCGGCCGATTTTCTTTAATTTTTAATTTTTCCCCCCCACACGTTTTTTTCTTTTTTTTTTAAAGACCAAAAATAACGGTACCTGCCATACGAACTTTTTTCGAAATTTTATAAATATTTTTTTTTCTCAAAAACTGTTCGACAGATTTTAAAAATAAAAATACAAAAAATTTCATTTAATTAAAGCTAGGTATTGGTTGAAAAAAATTTTCCGAAAAATGGTTATTGAGGGTACCCCCCTTGGAACCATTTTTTTGGTTTTTGATTTTCTCAAAAACGGTACAACCGATTTTGATCATTTTTTTTGGCTAAAGCTCCCCAAAAACATAAATAGAATTGTGTACTCAAATTTTCAAAAAAAAAATTTTTGATTTTAAAAAAAAGACTTCAATTTTTTTTTTTCAAAACTCAATATTTCGAAAACCCCATGCTAGATTTTTCTTAAACTTGATAAATAAAAGTTTCTGAATATAATCTACAAGATGTGAGAAAAAAAAAATTTTGTACCTAAAAATAAAGGTAGGTACCTACCTACAAATGCTAAAAAATTAAAAAAAAATAGTTTTCAAAAATCGTATTTTTCTCGAAAACGGAGCGTAGAATTTTGATAAATTTTTTTTTTCTTTCAATTAATTCTTACGATCTTTAATTTAATAAAAAAAAAATTAAATTAAGATATTACAGCTTGTACCTACCATAGAACTATTTTTTCGAATTTTGAATTTCTCATTATCCACATAACGGATCTTAATGAAAATTTTTATAGAGAAGCTTCTAAAAAGTCTAAAATACATTGCATTTAAAAAACTTTAAAATAAATATTTTTTGAATCTTAGAAAAAAAAATCAATTTTTTTCTTTTTTTGAAAATTCGATATCTCAGAAACGGCTCAATATTTTTTTTTTTGTAAGTTTAATTTTTATTCGAACAATAATAAAAACTTTAAATTGGCGTACCAAAATTTTTTCTTAAAAAGCTTTTAAAAAGTTTGTCTATAAAAGTTTGTATATAAACGACTATAATTTTTTTTCTAGCATAAATTCATATTTGTATAGCATTCTGTTTTTGTCTCTTACTACTAAAAGAATTTAAAAATTTATTTTATCCTTATTAACAGTTTTCTCTAATAACATTCGTTTTAAAATTCCTAGTCTATTACATAGGAGCAAGTTCGTGCGACCCAGTCGTGCATTTTATTTAATAGACTTAAACAACTCTTTTAGTAGTTGGAGCTAAAAACAGTATGCCATGTGATTCAAGCAAATATTAGCTTATGTAAGAACAAAAATTATAAGTATGTACTGGTTTTTTTAAAAAATAAGCTTTTATATACAAAAAATTAAAAATATTTTAAGAAAAAATTTTGAGATATCGAATTTTACAAAAAAAATAGATTTTTTTAATCTGTCAATCAGTAATATCTTGATTTCAGTTCTTTTTTAATTATAGATCGTAAGCAAAATTCTCGGAATTGTTTTCGAGAAAAATACGATTTTCGAAAACAATTTTTCAACATTTGTATGGAGGGTACCGTTATTTTTGGGTAAATTAATTTTTTTTCTCATGTCTTGTAAATTATATTAAGAAAGTTTTATTTATCAACTTTTAAAAAAATCGAACATAGGTTTTCGAAATATTGAGTTTTCAAAAAACGAAAAAAAAAAAAAAAGGAATTGTTTTTCAAAATCCTAAAAAAGTTTTTGAAAATTTGAATATACAATAATATTGAAACTGCTGGGGAGCTTTAACGTTTAGGGGTGGCAGTGGCACGATGGTTGTGTGCTCGTCTGTCAACCTCATGATCACAGGTTCGACCCCTGCCGTCGTCTATGTCGTTTTAATTCCATTAAAAACCTTCTAAAAATTGTCATCAATGGGTTGCTGGTTTACTCATTACATGTTGTTCAGGCATAACACTAACAACATGTAATTGAGTTAAACTAGTATAACCAACAAGGATGAATACGAATAAAATAATGTTAATTATAAGCGACATAGAAATAAGACACGGCATTTCTCCGCTTTAGTTCAGCCGCCATCCCTGGAGATAAAATTATCTGAGAGAACCACCAACAGTCTCAGAACATCGTGCCACACATCTTTCCTATCCTTCTTTCTCTTCATTAACTTCACGCCCGCGCTGTGTTGAAACATTTAAAGGGTAATCATAATCCCTTAAAATCGGTCGTACCTTTTTTGAGAAAATCAAAAACAAAAAAATAGTTCCAAGCGGGGTACCAAAAAAAAACCAGCTTTAACTTAATATTTTTTTTTTATTTTTTTAAAAACATCTGTGGGCCAGTTTTAAAAAAAAAAATACATATTTATAAATTTCGGAAAAAAATTCATATGGCAGGTATCGTAAATCAATCAATATCTTGAAAACAAGTGAATGATTAACTTTTGAAATTATTTCCTAAAATTTTTAATTTTTAAATTTTTAAATTTGCAATTTAAATTTTGTATTACTAAATACTTAAAATAAATAATTGACATTTCTTATATAGAAAATGTATTTAAATATAAAACAATTTTGTATGCTTTGTTTGCATAAATGCATTCTTTTCTAGAAATTAGAGACTATTTTATGCATTTGAACATTTGTCCCTAATTAAATCGATGTTTCCTTATTTGTAAATAATTTTTAAATTCTAATGTACTTTTACATAAGAGCAAGTACGTGTGATCCACTGCCGTGGGTAATGAGAAAGTAATGAACGAAAAATTATCAATGATGTTTCTGATAATGCTTAGGACAGAGTTAGTCCTGCCAAACTACTTAAGACGTATTGTTGCAGAACCGCTCCCACCGTCAAAATTTTGAAAATGAACCTCAAAACAAGGTACCCAAGCTTTCAGAGGAAAAAATGGTGCTTTTTAAGCAAAGAAAACAAGACATTGAATTAGACATTTTGGAAGGCGAAAACGAACGATATGCTTTTGAACGCTCTTGTGGTAGCTTACATATCAGGAAATTCGGATATTTCTTTAATAACAGCGCAAGCGCTGATGATGAGTTTTGCCGTTTCTGTTTGGCACCTATAACCAGAAGCCAACACTGGAAATCTCCTTTTCCAAACGCAATATACGAACGCTCAACGCAATTGCGAGTGCGTATCTATGATTCATTGTACAAATTCTCAGCAGCATTTGTGACATTGTATTTGAATAGCTTGAGTCGCAGATGAAGATGAAGTGACCAAATTCACCAATTTCAAATCGTCTTTTCAATCGTGATGAGTTAAAAATACGTTGGTCAAAAAATCAGTCTTCTAGAGTTTGAAATAAATCCGTTTGCCTTAATATTGATACAATATGTTACAAAGCAGTAATTTTTGATCGAATCCAGAGTCTCTATACTATATCTCTCTGGCCAGTTGCTTAAGTCGAGGGGTATTATCATTAGCGATGGTTGTTGGACGTCCCGAAAGTTCATCAGCTTGCAAGTTGATACGGGCACATACAAATTCATTCAAGATCGGTTTGAATAATTAATTAAAGAAATTAGGTAAATATAAGAAAAAAAGTATACTTAAGTTGATATTTAGATTAAATTTAAGCTTTAAAATTCCTATTGTTCGAGTCAGCTTTTGCGACTTTATTATACATATGTATAAAAATTCAATGCCTTACAAAAGCAACTTCTTGTTCTACTTTATGATATAATTCTAGTAGACAAATAAGAACCTTGAGTACCCACTTGTTGCAAGGGTATGGTATACTTAATCTGTCTACCTGTCCTCAAAGCCTCAGGTCCCAATAATAGCCCATAAAATTAAGCGTTAAAATAACTTGCTGACGCATTTATCAATGTTTTGTGCACACACGTGGAGACAAGTCACACTCGTAATGGTTGTTCCCCTAAGGGTAAGTAGTTCACAACAATTTTCGAACATTCCTAAGTACTAACTGTACCGTCACTGTATGCGATGTAATTTCGTTGCCAAACCATAACAAAAAAAAAAAAAAAAAAAAAAACAATTGATAGATAGATGTTTGTACACGCAATACGAAAATTAAATAAACTCGAAGATAACATTGATGTCTCTATTCAATGAATTTGCAAGATAGGTACTCGTACGCTTTATGTCGAATCTGCCCTGTCTTCTGGAAGAAAGCTAGGGGATTTTTTCTATTCCCTAAGAACTTGTTTTATAAAGTTGTAACAGCCTATGTCATCAATTGAGTTACGTGACAAAAGAAAGTTAATAGTTTGCGCCATTACAGCTCATAGCCACTTAAATCGTAATTTTTTTTCGAATTTCGAGAATGTTTGCTTCGGTTGAAGGGGCACCATATAGAATCTGCCCAATAAAGTACTCTTAAGGTTGCTGATGTCGATGCTACATTAAAGTGCGAAAAGTAATAGATTGGAGTGTTTGTTATTAATCTGTTTTGTGTAGGTATCTAAATTGAATGTTTTTACACATAGAATCTTTGATTCATTTTCAGTTTCAGAAACTCGGCATGATTCCATTAAGTTAATGAAATAAATTCATTTGAGTTTTAATATATTAAAGAGCTTTCAAGGGATGAAAAGTAAATTAAAATTCAAGAGAATTTTGTAAATTTCCAATTTTAATAAAATGCAAATGCAACACTGGATCGCACATACTTACTCTCATGTACAATAAAAAGTTGTAAAATGTTCAAATACATAAAACTGTCGATTTTTTTCTAAAAAAGTATGAATTTATGTAAAAAAAAAAAGTTTAAAAAATCGTTTTATTTTTAAATTCATTTTTTTAAATAAAAAGATACTGATTTTTGAAATCGGTGAAGTCCGTAATGAGAAATTCTAGATTTCAAAAAATATAAATATTCTTTTCTTAAAATTTTAAAATAATTTTTTTTTTTAATTCTTATTAAAATCCGATAATGGCGATAATGAGAAATTCAAAATTTGAAAAAATGGTTATAAATGGTACATAGAGTCAGTAATCTATTAATTTCAATTTTTTTTATTATAGATCGTAAAAATTAATCGAAAACAAAATATCAAAATACGATTGAATACCGTTATTTAAAAGTTAGGTTAGGTTAAAGTGGCTGTCATTAAAGCATCTGACCCACTTAGACCAGCAGAGGTCCATTGTGATACCAAGATCTAATAGGGAACAAAAAGGTTCAACATCATCACCGGCTCGGCAACCGGGTTCCGGTCCTGGCCTCTTTCAACAAGTCTCTCCACCTATCCCGGTCTCGAGCTGACGCCATCCAATTACGCACCCCAAGGCTTCGGGCGTCCTGGTCTATGCCATCTCTCCAGCGCAAGCATGGTCTTTCCGAGCAGGTTCCTCTTCGCTCATGCGAGCTAGGTGCCCTGCCCACCGGAGTCTACCGAGCTTAATTTTTGTCACGATATCTGCTTCAAGGTAGATTGCATACAGTTCATGATTTTACCGTCTCCGCAATCGTCCTTCCTTACATATGGGGCCAACAATTCTCCTTAAGACTTTTCTCTCGAAAGCAGCTAAGAGGTCGGAATACCTTTTGCTAAGCACCCAAGTCTCGGATCCATATGTGAGTACTGCAGCAGTTTTGAAGTTATGGTGAGATTTCTGGATTTGAAGAGCTTTGACAGACTATAGTGGGATCTGTTGGATTTGAGAAGCCGCCCACGTATTTCTTCTTCTATATTGTTACCGGCTGCTACTATTGACTATTTAAAGGATTGCACCACTTCAAGAGGAGGCAGGCCAAACTGTCCCCTTGTCGGAGTCAATTAAAGATGTTGATTGGTCTGGATAGCAATCCGGATATTTTTACTTGGCTTGTTACGTTGGTCATGGTCAACCTACATAGTCGTGTCAATTTATTTGGGATGCCGAATTCTCTCAGGCCTTTGTAAAGTTCTACCCCGGCTATGCTATCAATGGCGGTCTATAAACAGATGGTATGTTGGGA
This sequence comes from Philhelius festivus, assembly GCA_963931855.1. Classification (NCBI taxonomy): domain Eukaryota; kingdom Metazoa; phylum Arthropoda; class Insecta; order Diptera; family Syrphidae; genus Philhelius; species Philhelius festivus. The sequence continues at coordinate 47,989,743 of OZ007555.1, read as the reverse complement.
TGTTAAATTCTAGACATTTTTCCATCGCCTGCCTAAGGGTTGATCAGTTGTTGATTTGCCTGGAATGAAACCACACTGATATTGTCCGATGACGGTTTTAGCGTATGGGGTTATCCGGTCTTGTAGGATAGAGGAGAGTATCTTATAGGCGGTACTCAACAACGTGATACCTCTATAATTGCTGCACGTTGTGACATCTCCCTTCTTATGTATGGGGCATATTATACCTTTTCGCCAGTCTTCTGGCATTTCTTCCTGCTCCCATACGTGCACTATAATATCATGAATTGCTTGACGTAAGGCTGGTCCGCCGTGATGAAATAATTCGGCTGGTATGCCATAGGCTCCCGGGGCTTTGTTCTGTTTAATCCGGCCTATAGCCTTCTCAACCTCTTCTATGCTTGATGGCGGCAACATAAGGTATTTTTCTAGAAGTAGTAGAGCCTCCACTTCTGCACACTTCCCATCGCTCCTGTATGCTTTTAGGATCAGTGATCAGATTTCCCTCTCCGTCCTTGCAGTATGTGCAGCGTGGTGTGTACTGCGTCATGTTTCGAACGGATTGGTAGAACTTCCGCGCCTGGTGCGAACCTCGCCCTCGGCTATTTTCTATTTCACAGATTAGGTTCTTCTCCCAGGCTGATTTTTTCGTCTGTGAAGCCATTTGTCTATTCTTCTGAGCTCTTTATATTCCTCTTCGCGTGCCCCCGTTCTATGAGATTGTTGCATTGCTCGGTACGCAACATTCTTACTTTCAGTCGCTAGCTTGCATTCATCATCAAACCAGTCGTTCGGATTTTTACGACTGCTGCCTAAGATGGAGTTGGCAGTACTAATGACAGTGTTCTTAAGGCGTGTCCACTTCTCATTTACTCCCATCATACTGGCTCCAGGACTTACTCTCCCTAAATCAAGTGATTCTAGGGTGAGTCCTAACGCATTACCTACCTGATGAAGCAAAGGAGACTTTTAGTGTCTGTCTTGATGAGATCGCTTTGTTCATTAAAGCGTCCTAGATGAAGTTTGCGTCTGAGCTGATCTGGGATCTACTGAGGGATAATAGACATTTTGACGGTTTCAAATCCAGTTTAGGCGGGATTTGTTTGGTCGCCATACAAGTGGTAGTGTTGAGCCATCTTGTGTTTGATTGTTCCAGAGCAATTCGTTTCAGCATAAGTTTACTTGTAGCTATAGGCATACCTATACTTACCTTTTCGGGCAAGATAGGCATTTCCGTTCCAATTCTGGCGTGTTCGTCGGCCTAGCAATTCCCCGGAATGTCCCTGTGACCCGGCACCTAGAATAGGTGAATATTAAACTGTTTGGCCATCTCCATCAGAGACGATCGACAGTCTTGGGCTGTAATGGAGTTTAAAGAGACTAATGCGAGGGATTTCAAAGCAGCCTGACTATCTGAGAAGATGCGGATGTCACGTTTTCTTTAAGTCAATACAATACTTCCTTTATCGCCAGAATTTCCGCTTGGAATACGGTACAATGGTTTGGTAGGTGGAAGGAGAGACTAAGGTTTAGTCTATCTGAGTACACTCCACCACCCACTCCGTTGTCAGTTTCCGATCCAACTGTATAAAAATGGACTAATTCATTTTCTATCAAAGCTCCTTCCTCCCAAGCTGACCTTGAGGGAAGGTGACTTCAAAGTTTTTATTGAAAACCTACAAGGGAGTGATGCATTCGGTATGACTGGGGAAAGTTCCGAATAAATTCAGAATGGTGGTATGGCCAATAGAGTTATTGGTCCATTTTGAGATGGCTGTGAGACGTGAGGCTGTGCCCGCGGCCATTTGTTTGCTGTACATATCTAGGGGTGTGAGGTTGAGAAGTACATATGTCTAGTGCAGCGAAAGATGTCGAGCTGATGCACATACACGATGAACGTTGCACTTTGCTTATTTTATCGCGATTTGTCGCTTTATCTAAGGTTACTTAAAGGTAAAATACAATTTTTTACTTGCGACTTATAGGTACTATAAGGCAAGTTATGCATTCGGAAAAAAAATCGAACTCGAGATTTTGATCAAAGTTGACATTACGATGATAGCGAAGACGAAAAAAGTGGGTCCGACAATTCCGTCTGTCTGTCTGTATGTCTGTATGTGTGTATGTCTGTATGTCTGTACCTCGAACTACAGCCCAAACTACCGGAGGTATTTTCTTCAAACTCGGTAGTTAAGGGTCTTCGGTGATTCCCTAGAGGAGAAATTGAATTTTTTTTTTAGGTCCAAAACTAAGGGTACCCCCCGTACACCCGTAATACAAAATCTTATTTATCTCGAAAACGGCTCTAACGATTTTGATAAAAAAAAATTAAGTGTGATATTATGGACATGGACTATATTTTGGTGAAAAAAAAATTTGGGGGGAAATGTTATCAGGGGTACCTGTCATAGAACGGTTTCTTTGATTTTCGAATTTCTCACCAACGGCTCTAACGATTTTAACCAAAATTTTTTTGCAGGAGCTGCTTTGCATTTGAAAAAATATAAACTAAATTTTTTTTCGAAAAAATAGTTTTTGGATTTTTAAAAAAATAAAAAAAATTTTTTTGAAAATTCAATATCTTGAAAACCGATACACGATTAAATTTTAAAATTACGTTTTAAAATGTATTTTATTAAATACTAACAACTTGCATATCAATTTTTTTTATAAAAATTTTAAAGAAAATTTAGTACACAAAAAACATGTTTCAGTGTGTCTGTATGTCTGTATCTCTTACTACAGCCTAAACCCTTGGACCTATTTCTTTCAATCTCGGAAGTTAAAAGTCTTCGGTGATTCCCTAGAGGAGAAATTGAAATTTTTTTTTAGCTCCAAAACTAAGGGTACCCCCCATACACCCGTAATGCAAAATCTTATTTATCACGAAAACGGCTCTAACGATTTTGATAAAAAAAAATTTGGTGTGATATTATGGACATGGACTACATTTTGGTCAACAAAAATTTTGGGGCAAAATGTTATTAGGGGTACCTGCCATAGACCCGTTTTTTTTATTTTCGACTTTCTCATTAACGGCTCTAAGGATTTTAACCCAAAATTTTTAGCAGGAGTCCCCTTAAGTTTAAAATAATATTGTATAAAAAAATATTCGAAAAAATATTTATTGGGTTTAAAAAAAAAAATTAAATCAATATCTTCAAAACCTTTCGACGATTATTTTTTGAAATAATTTCCTAAAACCAATATTATTAAATACTTAAAATTCGCATCCCACATTTTTTTCTTGAAGAATTTTAGAGAAATTTCTTATATACAAAATTTATTTAATAATAAAATGATTTTTTAAGGTTTATTTGCATAAATTCATACTTTTCCGGAACCCAGACGGCAATTTTATGCATTTGAACATTATTATCTTATTAAATCCATGTTTTATATTTATAAAATGTATCTTAAATGCCAAAGTACTTTTACATAAGAGCAAGTTCGTGCGATCCAGTCGTGCATTTTATTAACTTCCCATAGGGAGTTATTGTAATCGGTCCGATTTGTCAAATTGGAATTTTTGACATTTCTCGACGTTTCAAGTTCCCTAGAGGCTATATCAATCATTTTTAGAGAGATGTCTGTGTGTGTGTGTGTGTGTGTACGTACGTTCGTACGTCCGTACAATCTGGTACCATTTTTCGTCGTCGATATCTCAAGAACGAGTAAAGATATCGAATTCAAATAAATTTTGTTTAATAGATAATAACTTCGAAAGAGGCTGAAAGGGCGTTTATTAAAATTCAGTGAGTAGTTTTTCACTATAACGGTTTTAAAAAAAAAGTAAAAATTTTGTTTAGTTTCAAATATCTCACGAAAACATAATGCTATAGATTTCAAATAAAGTTTAATGTACTCATTATAAGGTCATACAGATTTGGTATGAATTTGGAAAAAAAGAACATACCGTTATTTTTTTAAATAAAAAAAACTGAAAAAATAAATTTCATAACCCAGATATTCTAAGAACGGAAAACAATTTGAAACTCAAAATAATTTTATTTTACGAAAAATAATGTGTTTGACAACTGGTGAAAATTTCAAAAAAAATCAGTCTACAGTTTTTTTACAAAAAAAAAAAAAACTATATAAAATTTTATTGAAAATTGGTAAAAATTGTTTTTCGACTCAAATTTCTCGAGAACTAGTAGTGATATTGACTTCTAATTTAGTTTATTTTATACGTAGTATAATTTTGTACAATTGGTAAAATGTTGACAAATATTGAATTAATAGTTTTTTTTTTTTTTAAACAAATTGGAAGTTATCAGTGTGGGTCGCACCCAGCCTCTTTTTTTTTTTTTTTTTTTGTTCTTTTAGTTAAGTCTAGGAATGTTTTCTTGGATATATTTTGTGATTTGTAGAGATTTTTCCTAAAGTAAGTTGTAGGGTTGTTTCCTACAAGGTACAAATATTTCAAATGTAGCTTTTGGTAGAGACCAACATACTGTGAGACTTACAACCTCACAAATAATATTAAACTGAATAATCGGAAGTGTTCGTTAGAGTTTTATTAAAGACCCCACATTCAACCGTAGTCACATTTAAATTGATAATTTGCACTACAACAACCGCCGCCGCCGCCGGCGTACTTTAAGATAAGGTACCTCTCTATGCAGTGAGAGGTACTGAAAATCGAATTTTCATACGAAATTGTAACGCTTGGATTATCCCAATGCCAATTCCATTTGCACAAGAAGCAAACATTAATGCCAGATTTAAGCGAAATAAATGTGGGAGTTAATAAATGAACCTTGCATGCCATTAGCGCGTGTGTTTGTTTGGGCCTCTCAGTATAAGTCTACGAGTATTTCCTGCTTTGAGTCGAGTGTTGGAAATATACTACATTATTTGCTTAAAATACCACCACCAAAAAAGCTTTCAAATGGATGCCAAGAGTAATCGTTATGGCTTCCGTGTAAAAGCAAAATAAGAGTGCCTGAATGTCAGTTACTTTCATCCGTGTAATATTTGAGGTATTAGGTATTGTTTACATTTTTAAATACTGGCAAAGGGGATGAATTGAGTGTTTTTTTTTTTAATATTTAAAATTTTGTTGTAAAACTTTAGTTGTTTGATTTAGTGGTTTGATTTGTTGATTTATTTTTGTTTTCTTTACTGAAAAGGATATTTTGTTGCAGAGAGTAATTGGAAACATGAGGTATATATGTAGTTTTTTGAGTTTAAATATGGGTCCATCATCAACATAAGCTCGGAAAAAAATAAGCAACAAAATCATATCTAGGTGAAGATTTCTTAACGGAATAATTTTAACTAGCATCGCCTGTGGTCGAAATTCGACCATTTGTATTTATATTTAATCAGCGAGCACCAGAAATTAAAATAAATGATGTGATATACTTTCACGTAAAGTTCATTTAATGATCCAATACTTCCGTGTAAACAATATTTTTTTGTAAATAGGTATTAGTTCGTCATTTGCTAAATGCCCTTGACCTCTGCATTCAGAAATGTAAAATTTCAATAACAATTTTGAGTACCGCTATGTCTCATACACGAGACACGATGTTAAGAAGCGGTTTAGAAGACAGAAGAAAGAGAGAACTATTAATAATTAAATGGGAATTACACAATTTATATATCGTATGCAGGTAAGCGCATGTGTTAGGGATGGCATAATTTGATGTGCACCCTTTCTTTCAAAAAAAGGGTTAACATCAATATTCTTTACCTGTTTTCACTTTTTTGCAGCTTTTGGTGTTGCACATGTACTGAAAGTAGATGTACTCATGTACTCTGTTCGGAACGAAACAACAAAGATTGAATGTGAGCAACATGAAACACGTTGGAAGCAGTGGTACCACTTTACTTCAATTGAAGTAGATCTACATACTTCTTTTTTTTCAAAATATTTTAAAATCTACTTCCTACTTCGCACCATCAGTAAAATACTGAAATCTACTTCATTTTGAAAATCCCTGTTTCAAACTACTTCAATTTTACCAAAAAAAGCCCAAATCTACTTCTTTTTCTTTATTTCACTCTAGGTTGTAAATACCACCATAATTACCAAAAAATTAATGTCAAGACAATAAATACACAAATTAGCTAGTTATTTCAAAAGCATAGAAGTATACGAATCTTATGAAAATTTCGCTTGCGTGTGTCTTTTTAATGTTATTCTTTATAAAAGAAAGTTGTATTAATAAATTAATTCTTCAAATACAAATTTCTTTAAAATTAAAAGAAATGTATGGACAATTTTAAGTAATTAATAATAGAAATTTAAGGAAAAAATGTTTTGTATACAATATCTATTATTACCAAATGAAAGAAGCTCCGATATGAAAATTTTGATCGGAAGCGGTAGAGTTGGAAATGATAAAGTAGAAAATCAATAAAAGGTTCTAACTATATGCTGTGGTAAGTTTGCGTATTTGTCTCTGTTGGTGCGGGGAGTTTTCTGCCTGTCCAAAGCATTGTTGACCACTGTTTCAAATTGAGCAATGGTGTTATCGATCTCATAATTGTTGAGATTATTGACACTGGAGACTTTTGGGAGGCGTTCTTCCACTTTTCAACGGAATCTTATCCAGTTCAGTTTCTCGTATCGGATTTGGATTTCGGGAATACGACGTTCAGTCGTAATCCTGTTATTCAATCTGACTCTCATCTCAACCGCCAGATAGTCCGAATCACTATCGTGTTCAACACAAGTGGCCGTGGGGTGGCCGTGGCACGATGGTTGTGTGCTCGCCTGTCAACCTCAATATAACAGGTTCGATTCCTGCCGTCGTCTATGTTTTCTTTAATTCCATTAAAACCTTCTATAAATTGTCAATATACGGCCCCAATCAGAGAGAGACCTAGTTTACTCGATCTGTTCATTGTTGGTGATATAAAATTTCGATCAAATCTCACTGAGTGGAGTTTCAGATCATAACATGCTTTTCTGCACTTACGACATTTATTTTTCTCGTCAAAATGTTTCAAGCACTTTCAGTTACAAATATTTTATTTTATTTCTATTGATATTCAAAACTTTCAGACCTTTATTTCCGAATAATTTGATAATAATGTCCCTACAAAGACTGCCCATGGTATACTACTGATGTCTTACGTGCGATCAAAAGTAGAAATTATTGTAACAGCAAATGGAAACACTACCCTAGTGGTAGAAGTTGGTTTGCCTGTAAAGTAGCTAGAAATAATGCTCGTACCTTAGGAACTGCCAAAAGCAATTAAAGAGCAGGAATAACCCGACTCAAACTAATTTACAATCAGTTCCAAGTGAGTGTCAATGCATGACACAGCCGTTGTCATCAATATGTTGGATAATGAGACTGTGTACTTGGAGGTGACTTCAATGCACGACACTCTAGCTGGACAGCAGGGAATCTACACAAGTACACAAGTAAAAGCAATTGCGAACTGGCTGCAAGACAACCCCGAGCTTCACTCACTGGTGGTTATATCACAACATAGGTCCACATTTCCAAGAACTTCGTCTCTCCTGGACTTCATTTTAGTGACGTCCAATTCTACGAATATCCTTACCGAGTTCCAAAACTTCACTTTTTTTTTTTTTTTTTTTTTTTTTTTTTTTTATAATTTACTCACGCTCAAGGGAATATGAATACCCTTTAAATGTTTCAACACAGCGTGGGCGTGAAGTTACGGAAGAGAAAGAAGGATAGGAAAGATGTGTGGCACGATGTTCTGAGACTAAGGTGGTTGTCTCAGATTTTTTATCTCCAGGGATGGCGGCTCAACTAAAGCGGAGAATTGCCGTGTCTTATTTCTATGTCCCTTATAATTCGCATTATTTTATTCGTTTTTCATCCTTGTTGGGCATACTAGTTTAACTCAATCACATGTTGTTAGTGTTATGCCTAAACAACATGTAATGAGTAAACCAGCATCCCATTGATGACAATTTATAGAAGGTTTTAATGGAATTAAAGAAAACATAGACGACGGCAGGAATCGAACCTGTTATATTGAGGTTGACAGGCGAGCACACAACCATCGTGCCACGGCCACCCCACGGCCACTTGTGTTGAACACGATAGTGATTCGGGCTATCTGGCGGTTGAGATGAGAGTCAGATTGAATAACAGGATTACGACTGAACGTCGTATTCCCGAAATCCAAATCCGATACGAGAAACTGAACTGGATAAGATTCCGTTGAGAAGTGGAAGAACGCCTCCCAAAAGTCTCCAGTGTCAATAATCTCAACAATTATGAGATCGATAACACCATTGCTCAATTTGAAACAGTGGTCAACAATGCTTTGGACAGGCAGAAAACTCCCCGCACCAACAGAGACAAATACGCAAACTTACCACAGCATATAGTTACAATTGATATATGCTCACCGGCAAATACTCTGCGAAAGCTTCCAAGGAATATACTACAGGACTTTTAACAGGGAAAGTGTCGAATATCGTCGGCTGCATTCAGAACTTCAGTGCACTAACACAATGTTCATCCAGGCAGAAAAACATCATCAGGAAAATGATTTTAGGAAGAGACTCGTAGATATCAAACCTAAACCTGACACGTTTAAAAAGATCAATCTGATTGTTGGAAAAGCGAACTTAATTCCAGACACCATCCTTCACGGACAAGAAGTTTCAACAACTTCTGCCAAGAAAGCTGAAGCGTTTGCAAATCACTTTCATGATTGTTTCGAAGACCACCTTCCCATACACTTTCCTGACTTTATCGAAGAAATGGAAACTCGCTACATCTATTTCCCTGCAGCCTAGAAAACCGCAAAAGTTGTCCCCTTCCCAAAGAAGAACAACCGCGCAAAAGTGAAAGGATATCAGCCAATTTCGTTGCTCAGCTGTATGAGTGAGATACTAGAGTCGTTCATATTGAAAAAACTCAACGTTTTCTGCAGAGAAAGAGATGTTATACCGGAGTTTCAGTATGGCTTTCGAAATAAACATTCTATCCTACATCCACTACTGGGACTCCATACTGATGTTACACTTGGACTCAACAAAAAGGAAACCACTGTAGCGTGCTTGCTGGACATCGAAAAAGCTTTCGACAGCGTTTGAATAAAAGGCTTACTATTCAAACTCTCGGAACTTGGACTTCCTAATCACTTGGTAAGAATAATCAAAAATTTCCTAAACCATAGACTTTTTTGAAAACATGTATCATCAACCAAGGGAATCAACGCTGGGGTTCCTCAACGATCAAAACTTGGACCTCTGCTGTTCAACATTTACACTGCTGATCAATCATCGAAGATACCAGGTACAAAGACCAAGCTTTATGCAGACGACCCCATTACGTACGCCACCGCTTTTTCATCAGAAATTGCTGCCAGAAGAGTGCAAGAGCACATTAAAAACCTATGGGAATACTATGTCAAATGTGGACTGAAGATAAACAGCGAAAAGTCTGAACTTATCTGCTTTCGAACTCTACCGACTGTCATTCGAAGACGAGCGTTTGGAATACGCTGTGCTGCAATCAAAATAAAGTTTCAAGACAACAATGAAGTAACAGTCAAATTATCAACAAAGTACTTGGGAATCAACTTTTCCAACAAATTCAAATTCAAAAGGCATGCGGACTTGATGTTGAAGAGAGCCAACTATTCTCTGCACTTGCATCCGCTTCTCAAGAGGCGAAATGGACTAAGTAAGAAGTCCAAGCTGCTTATGTACAAGCAACTTATCCGACCCGTTCTGACCTACGCCTTTCCCATCTGGTTTACTATTTCACCCACAGCAATAAAAACGATGAAGCATTTTCAAAAAAAAATGCTCCGCATTTGCACTGAACTATACCGTAACCCACCGACGAAGAAATATAGAACAACAAGGAAGCTGTACGAAGAAGCAAAGTAAATACCACTGGACAAGTATTTTCTGCAGCTTTCCGAAAAAAATCATCAGGAACTTAGAAGATCGTTCCAACACAGAAGTGCAACAACTCCTTCAGCATGAACTAGTGACTAGTGACAGGTATCTATACACCCGATCCATCGATCCATCTATACAACAACGCACTCTTTTACGAGAAGAACAACAATCAATACTAAAGATAAAGATAAAAATCCCCCTCATCAAAAATTATTATACAGTTAATATTAAAAAATCATGAATTAGATTAAGAAAACAAAAATATGATATTGTAAGCAAATGGCATTATGTAAAGCCAAATGAATAGGTCCACGAGGTTCAGATGCACGTCAGCGTGTCTACAGGCGAAAAAACGAAAGGTTTGCTCCATGCACGATAACCGAAACAGTGGGTTACCTAGGAGGGTCCATGATGGTTTGGGGAGTCATCAGTTATGAAGCTCGCATGGACCCTGTTGTGTTCGATAGAGGCAATGAGACCGCTCAGATATACATAGAAAACCTTTTTCAAGACAATGTTATGCACGTCGTCGCACTTACTTATTGGTTACAACTTTCGGTTAATGCATGACAACGCACGCTGCCATACCGCAAATTATCTAACCAACTACCTTAATGAGGTCGGGATTCCAGTTTTGCCATGGCCATAATGCAGTCCAGATCTCAAGCCTATCGAACATATTTGGGACAACTTCAACAGACGTTTTCGAGCGGGAGCACGTTCCCCCCCCCCCCCCCCCCCCCTACCACTCTAGGAGAGTTTAAAACATCTGCAGGAGAGGAGTGCACAGTGCGGCCGAAAGCCGCTTTGTGCGGTCGAAAGTCGAAAAACGTAGAGAATGATCCACAAATTGGTACATATGGGTTTTTGGGGTCGCTGATTACAAATCTGTTATCAGAATCAGCAAATTCAAATGGCCGACCTAATATGGCGTCATGTCATACGAAAAAACTTATCAAAAATGAAATAACTTTGATAGTTGGTTAAAAAATTTTGTTTTCATATTATTAGGGCATGTACTTGAAAATTTATTAAAAATGAACAAATTCAAAATGGTGGAATGCTATATGGCAATATTATATAACAAAAAAAATAGAAAAAAATATTTATATATTTTTATTGAAATCGAATACAGCAATTTATAAATCATTAATTTAGAAATACAAAATGCAATATGAGCAAACAATATATAAGTTAATCGGATATTTACATGAAAAAGTTTTCATTGCCCATCTCGTAACAGTCACAATCATCTACTACTGTATCTGTTTCAGAAGCGGAAGAGCTGTCAAAAGATTGTTGTTCATCTTCTGTTTGATTATTTACAGATGGAGGTGCTAACAAATTGATACAGTCTTTAGACAAAGATTTAAGTGTTCTTAGAGGTAATTCCCGACAACTAGATATGTATTAATGGATCGGATGCGATTAGGAATCTTTTAAAAACATCCTCCATTGTCTTTTGACGATAATGGTTTCTTGCGAAATTAGCTTGATTGATTTAAAAATAATTATTACATGCTTCTTGTGCATCTTCCGACATTTGACAGATAGGTAACACTGAATATTTTATTATTTCGGGGCCATGAATTAAAAGTTTGTGAACTAACGTGGGCATACAACACCAGGGATATTGTTGTAAATTAAGGTACTAGTACGGTCTAGAACGCCAAAAAACGCACGATTTTTGGGAATTTTTTTCTCAGAAAGTTTGTTAGATAATAAGAGTAACATAATTTTTAAATAATGAATACATGCGTCAAGAGTACAAAAACATTTTTTTCTGTCTTAATTTTCTAATTTTGGCCGAATTATAGAGGGCACCAACGTCGACTCATCAAAAAACGCATTTTCCCATTGCGGACAGTTAATCTCCGGATCTACTGAACCGATTTTCAAAAAACTTCTTGCAACTTGATTGTTTTTATGTTTTCTAAGACAATTTACCACAATTTGACCAAAAAGTTATGAACAAAAAAAAAATGGCGACCCAAAAATGGCCAAACAAATTTCCAAAAAAAAAAATTATTTTTTCAAAGCTTGACATTTTTTTTACTTTTAAAACAAGTTGTGGTAAATTATCTCGTAAGAAACCTTCTTTAAAATATAAAATTTGATGGGCTTACTGGTCAAGTTTTCAAAACCTTTTGAATTGGGCATAAGAAAAAACTTGCCAAGTAAGCCCATGAAATTTTAGTCAGTAATCATTAAATAATAAAATTTCTCTATTTCATTGTAGCTGTTTCAATATTATTCTACTTTAAATATTCGGTGTTAAACCTTCATGAAGTAATAAGAACTTGGCGTACTTTTAGATCTCAGTACTTTTCACGGCTGACTTGTTACACAAACGTTTTTGTATAGAAGAACTTGGCTCTTTTTTTAACATTTATGTTTTTTGGTCTGATCTCACTCCTTTTTGCAAAGATTTTAATATTTTGCCATGTCAAAATCTCGAAAGATACAGAAGGATAGAAGGGTGGACCCTACCTACTAAAATCAACTTAGTTTATAGCTTCCTATTTCGTTTGGTATATTTTCTTTTTGTTAATGGTTGTTTTGATTTGCGCTTCAATTATTTCTTCTTATCCTGGCAAGATGCCTAACACTAACAAACCTACCTTAATTACAGCAATCGGAAGTGTTCCATATAAATTAAACATATTCTCAGAAAGTGGGCGGATACCACGCCTCTGCATGGAAAACCTCGATTTTTATTTTTGGTCCTTTATATGCGATTTGAGCCCTACCTTTCCACCAAATTTCATTGTTCTACTCCAATCGGAAAAGCGCCATATATAATTTACATCAGTTCTGAGGAACTGGGCGGATACCACGCCCCTAAACGGAAAACCGCTAATTTTATATTTTTTTCTTTGTATGAAATTTAATCCCTACCACTTTACCAAATTTCATCGTTTTACAGCAGTCGAAAGTGCTCCATTCAACCAACACCAATTCGGAGAAAGTGGGCGGATACCACGCCCCCTCAAAGGAAAACCATGGTGTTTATTTTTGGTTCTTCATATGCAATTTAAGCCCTACCACTTTACCAAATTTCATCGTTTTACAGCAGTCGGATGTGCTCCATTCAACCAACACCAATTTGGAGAACGTGGGCGGATACCACGCCCCCTAAAAGGAAAACCTTGGTGTTTATTTTTGGTTCTTTATATGCAATATAAGCCCTACCGGTTCACCAAATTTTATCGTTTTTCAGCAGTCGGAAGTGCTCCATTCAACCAACACCAATTCGGAGAAATTGGGCGGATCCCACGCCCCCTGAATGGAAAATTTAAAATTTTCGATTTTTTCCTCTGCTTGCATGACAAGACCTACCGTTGTGCAAAATTACAAGATTCTACGATGTCGGGAAGTGGTCCATAATTTTGATGATCTGTCAGTCAGTCAGTCAGTCAGTTACGGTTTTTGTGATTTTTGAGGTCTTATATCTCAGGAACCGCTTATGCCAGAAAATTCATATTTGGTGAGGCGCCTGTGCCTGACTAGCTTAGCATATATTCGGAGTTTTAAGTTTCTGACTTCATTGGTACTAAAGATAGGAAGGGGTCAAAAATCGCCTGAGTTTGTTCCTGTAAAAAGGGTGTAGTGTCAGAACTTGGCTGGGCACTACCGTGCCCTTTGATATGTGTAGCTTTTAAATCTAGGGTTGGGACTTGGAAGGATTTTTAAGACGGAGTTTCAGGCAAGGTGAACTGAGTTTAAAGACGAAACAATTAATGTTACAATTAATCCTCCTAAGCATGCGAGTAATAGGTTCGTTGGAGCCATAAGAGGTACGGTGGGTAGGCAGATAGAAGAGACGAGGATTTCTAATGTTACGAGAATTAGTGTTGGTTGAAAGATAACATTTTGTTCAGTATTTTTTTAGCTAAGACATGAGCCACATCATTGGAAAATGGCAAAAGTCATTGTTATACCTAACATCTTAAAGACCTATATCGCTTATACCAATAATGTCATTAATTTTTGACAAATAACTTTTGAAAAGGCTTAGCAAAATAAAAGAATAAAGAAGACTAATCCCGAAATAATTTGGATTTATAAATAAACATTCCACGATAGACCAAGTGCGTCGAATTACATATGGTGTAAAAAACCACTTGAAGAAAAACAAGTATGTTCAGATCTATTCTTAGATATTCTTAGGTTTGGCCTTCCAATACTGAAATCTCGGAACTAAATAAAATTGAAGCCGGTGTACCCCAAGGAAGTGTCCTCGGACAAACATTGTTGTTGTTATACAGGGTGTCCGGTAATTCGTGTGCTATACTTTGGGATGTGATTCTTGGTCATATTCTAAGAAAAAAAATTGTTTTACAATAAAGTCTGATTTTCAACTTTGACATCACTTTTTGACGATTTAAAAAAAGGCTAACTTGGGTGTACCCTCTCCCATGTTAAGGTCAATTTCTCTTTCAGTACTAATGGTAGGGACCTCATTTTAGACTTTTATTTTAATAGAAATACTAGCCTTTAAAACTACGTTTAAATTAAGCTGATATGGTTTTAGGGTTGCCAGATATTCAATTTTAAATAGTGTTCAATTTTTTTTGTCCGAGCAAAATTTTGACTTTGAGGTAATTTTTTTTTTTTAAATGCATAATAAACATAAAGTTTTCTTATTTTTACCTGATGTAGTTTTAAGTATTTTTTTATTTTATGTACACAAATACAAACATAATAAGTGCTCAAAGTGCCCTCCTGCGTTTTTAATGTATTCTAGAGTCCGTTTTTCGATTTCATTTTGTCTTACTTTTAGTGATCCTTTGGAAATACGTTGTTCTAATTCAGTTAAAATTGTTATTTCAGACGAGTAATCGAATTCTTTCATTCGTCCTCATACAAAAAAAAATCCAGTACAGGGAGATCGGGAAAGGTCACAGAAGTTGATTGAAAACACTCCGTATCACACAATGTTGGTACCAAAAATTTACAAGTGTTTTTTGAAGATATTGCACCGATAAAAAAAATCATTTCGTGCTTCAATTCTAGTCAACAATGTACAGGGTGGGCCATCTAGTGATTTCTTTTTAAAGAAAGTCAGTAACATACCTCCGCGGAACGAAATGAATCGCTTTAGGCTTAAAAAATTTTGGGTGTGTTCCATAATTAATGGGAATCGGTGCTTTCACTAACATGGACAAAATATAATTATGTTCTCTTATTGCATTTTGAAAATGGAATTTGTAGTCGGCTATACCTTTTCATTTGAAATCATTGCTCTTAAGGTTGAAGACCGAACTTTTAGTTAAAAAAAAAACACCTCTTTATGTTTATTTTCTTGATCAAAAAGCAATCTAAGAAAATTCAGTCCCAAAAACCATTAACTAATTTCAAATATTACAGAATTTTGTTGAGTCATTGTAGAAGAGTAAACAATGGTAGGTAAAAAGAAATTGACAACACAAACACATACAAATTACTCTTTTTGTAATTATTTCTTTTCTAATAAATAATACCAAGTGAATCTAGATTTTTTATAATCAACAACAAAAATCATACAAATAACAGAAATTTTAAATATTGCCGCCATTAAACAACAACACACACACACAGAGGTTCAAAAAGAATAATTAAATTTGCAATCTGAGCGCCTTTGGGATGTCATTTTTTTAACCGTTAATTGATTATCAATTATCTAAAAGAGGCGAGTTGCAAAAAAAGTCCCACCAAAGATAAACAAAAAAACATATATGTATCTATGTATATTTTATAAGTTGGTATAAACGTAAGTGTATCTACCAAATACTTGCCACTCGAATTCCGGACCTGCTGGTTGTTGGCATACATTTGTTTGCATTTAACAACAAACCACCAACCAACAACCTGACTTTTAAAAAAAGGCCCACAAAAGGGCATTTAATATAAGAGTAAATTCAAATACTTCAAAACATTAAGTCTCCCTGATTCGTTACATTATACTCGTAAAACCTATCATAATCTACTGTCTACGAATCCGTTTTGAAATCGGATATGTAACATTTGTGAAGTGAATTAACCGTTAAATTGGAATCAATGAAATATAAATAAACACATTGAGTGAATGAGTGAGTTGTCATCCATAAAATTGGCGGTAAACCGATTTAATAATTAAAATGTTCTGAATTCAATAAATGTACTTACTTAAAAAAGGCCCGTTGCCAGTTAAATGAGAATCTTTTAAATCGAGCATTATGATGACATTGAAGTAAATAATTATTATAAATCAGATAAAAAGTTCGAGAAATTAACAATCTTGCCACTATCGTTCCTTCACCGTAGAGTTCCTATGAATTTATAAATAACTCACTAAATTATTATACATACTTAATTTATTTCCTACTCATATTCGTATAATTATATATAAAATATTAAAGATGCTGCATGACGTTTTAATTTTTATCTTCTCCGTTATCGGTGAGTATTTGTTTTATATTTTGTGTTTGTGTGTATGTGTATATACATATGTAGTTCTAAGTTCAAAAATATAATTTTAACTTTTCATCTCAATCTTGATGATAAGAGCCACGATAATTTATTGCAGAAATCATGAAACAGGTTGTTAAGGCTTTAGATTAACAGCCGTATTTATTAGATTGTTTATTGGCTATAAGCAACTTTGATTAAATTGATATAATCAATTTTTCAATGATTATTAAAAATAAAACCTTAACATTGAGTTTTTACCAGAAAAATTATTATAGTTTAATCACCGGTAGGTAGTATTGCGTACTTCACTGAATAATTTTGATGTTTTTTTTTTATAATTAACGCGCACTCAAGGAATTATGACTACCATTTAAATGTTGGTTTAACACAGTGCGAGCATTTAGGAAAAAGTGGGAGGATTGAGTATTAGCAACCGTCTTAAATGTCTGGGGAGGAAAAACAGAATCGGTTAAGGAATTCCACATTCGAGTCGTACGGCAAAAGAAAGAATCTCTGTACTTAACTGCACACCCAAAGTTTGGCTCAAGGGTATATTGATGCGCATTCCCTGCGACACGAGTATTACGGTGAAGTTTTTTTAGAGGGGGAAATGCAACTCGTTATTTCAATAGAACTTAAAACAGTGACAGACAAGAGACATTTGGACGATGTTCCAACGAAACAATTGTTTCGGAAATTGCTCTGTCACCTATCAGCCTTAAAGCTCTATTCTGGATTCTGTCTAGTATTCGAAGCACCCAGTGCAACAACCGGATAACACTTTTAGAAATGTTGAGAAAATTTAAAATATCTCAAAAATAAGAAATAAGAAAAATTTTGCAAAAAGTGATAATTTCAAAATTGAGTTTCAATATCCAAGAGCCAACTTAGATGTCTTTTTTTGCACACCGAACGACCCAAGATTTTTTTTTGTATTTCTGCATTAAAAAACATAGGGTGAGAAAAAGTTTTTACATCGTCTTAGAAAACTTAAGCATTTGGCCCCATTTTTAGCAATATCCAATATGTGGTCAGTAATAAACATACAAAGAATTGATAGCTTTTTAGTTTCTACGATGCAAGCGCCATCTATGAATAATGGCATAGGGGGAATAGAATATTCCGCTTTAATGACAAAAAACAGCTCTGAGTTTTAGAAGCATTAAATTTAACACGATTTTTAATTCACCATTTAACGATGCTATTAAGATCGGAATTTAATGAGCTCAACAAATATTGCCGTTGTAATTCCACATTCAAATAAAATGCACAACTGCGTCGC
Source organism: Philhelius festivus (assembly GCA_963931855.1). Classification (NCBI taxonomy): domain Eukaryota; kingdom Metazoa; phylum Arthropoda; class Insecta; order Diptera; family Syrphidae; genus Philhelius; species Philhelius festivus. Next base: position 47,972,170 of record OZ007555.1, on the reverse strand, counting down.
ACGAACTTGGTCCTATGTAATAAACTAGGAATTTTAAAAACAAATGTTATTAGCAAAAACTGTTCATAAATATAAAATTAATTTTTTAAATTCTTTTAGTAGTAAAGAATAAAAGCAGAATGCTATGCAAATATGAATTTATACAAGAACAAAAATTATAAGCCGTTGTAGTGGTTTCTTAAAAAAAAGCTTTTATATACAAACTTTTTAAAAGATTTTTAAGACAAAATTTTGGTACGCAGCTTTAAGGTTTTTATTATTGTTCAATAAAAATTAAATTTAAAAAAAAAAATATTGATCCGTTTCTGAGATATCGCATTTTCAAAAAAAAAGGAAAAAAATAGATTTTTTTTTTCAAAAATTCAAAAAATATTTATTTTAAAGTTTTGAAATGCAATGTTTTAGACTTTTTAGAAGCTTCTTTATAAAACAATTTCATTAAGATCCGTTACGTGGATAATGAGAAATTCAAAATTCGAAAAATGGTTCTATGGTAAGTACAAGCTGTAATATATTAATTTCAAAATTTTTTTTATTAAATTAAAGATCGTAAAAATTAATTGAAAGAAAAAAAATGTTATCAAAATTCTAGGCGCCGTTTTCGAGAAAAATACGATTTTTGAAAACCATTTTTTTTAATTTTTTAGTATTTATATGATAGGTACCTTTGGTTTTAGATCTTGTAGATTATAGTGAGAAACTTTTATTTATCAAGTTTACAAAAAATCTAGAGTGGGGTTTTCGAAATATTGAGTTTTGAAAAAAAAATTTTGAAGTTTTTTCTTAAATCCAAAAAAAATCTTTTTTTGAAAGTTTGAGTCAGGGTTGCGAATTTTTGAATTAAAAAATCCTTAAGTCATAAGTCTATAGATGACTTGTGAATTAAAAAAATTTAATTCATAAGATATTTGGTGACTTATGAATTAAAAAAAATTTAATTCACAACCCCCGAAGTGACTTATGAACTAAAAAAAAATTTTAATCCTAAGCTACTAAGTGACTTCTGAATTAAAAAAAAAATTAATTCACCACCTACTAAGTGACTTATGAATTAAAAAAAATCAAGTAATCAGGGAGTAAGTGACTTATGAATTAAAAAAAATTTAATTCGCAAGTCAGTTGGTGACTTGTGAATTAAAAAAAATTTAATTCATAAGTTAGTTGGTAGATTGGAAATTTGTAAGCTTGTTTGGACTACATAATTATTTAATTATTAACGAAAGCTTTTGAAGAATTTTTTGGGAGTTGCAGCTTATGCAGTCCTTATAATCCAATTAAATAAAAAGCAATATTGATAAAATCTTTGTGTTGAGCAAATGATGGGTTATCATTATATAAATTTCGTGAGTGCATATTTTTATGCATATGCCTTTAAATTTTTTGGTTTTCATATTTTACATGAGTTGATTATTTGATATTTTTTTGTAAAATTGTTTCAAGTACCTGAAACTTATTCAATATGTATTTTCAATAAAATTGAAAAAAAAACATTCCGTTTTCTTAATTAAGCACTTCGACTTTTGGTACCTACTCAGTAAGTATAACATTTAATTTTAATTTTTAATTTTAAATTTCTTTTTAGCTTTCAAATCTAGTTTTTAAATCATAAGATTATCACGCTAGCTTATAAATTATCCATTTTATAATTTTTCTAATCAGCATTTATCAATTAACTTATGAATTAATTTTTTTTTAATTCAAAAGTCACTAAGTTGGTTTTGAATTAAATTTTTTTAATTCATAAGTCACTTCCTTGCTGATGATTTGATTTTTTTTAATTCGTAAGTCACTTATTTGCTCATGATTTAAATTTTTTTTAATTCATAAGTCACTAAGTAGGTTGGGAATTAAATTTTTTTAATTCATGTCACTTACTTTTTGATGATTTGAATTTTTTTAATTCATAAGTCACTTAGTAGTTTCTGAATTATTTTTTTTCAATTCATAAGTCACTAAGAAGCTTATGATTTAAATTTTTTTAATTCACAAGTCACCAACTGACTTGTGAATTAAATTTTTTTAAATTCATAAGTCACTCACTAGCTTGTGAATTAAAGCCAAGCTTAAGCTAACAAGTGACTTAAGCTTTTGCAACCCTGGTTTGAGTACACAATTCTACATATTTATGTTTTTGGGGAGCTTGAGCAAAAAAAATGATCTAAATCGATTGTACCGTTTTTGAGAAAATCAAAAACAAAAAAAAAAATGGTTGCTTGGGGGGTACCCTCAATAGCCATTTTTCGGAAAAATTTTTTCAACCATTACCTACGTAGCTTTAACTAAATATTTTTTTTTTAATCTTTCTAACAGTTTTTGAGAAAAAAAATATTTATAAAATTTCGAAAAAAAAAATCGTATGGCAGGTACCGTTATTTTTGGTCTTAAAAAAAAAAAGAGAAAAAAACGTGTGGGGGGAAAAATTAAAAATGATATCAACCAAGTTTAAAGAAAATCAGCAGAGCCGTTTAGGCTGTAGTCGAATAGACAGACAGACAGACAGAATTGCGAGACCCACTTTTTTAGTCTTCGCTATCATCGTAATGTCAACTCTGGTCAAAATCTCGAGTTCGATTTTTTTTACGAATGCATAACTTGCCTTATAGTACCTAAAAAACAAGGAATTGAATCAGGAAATGAATATGAAAAGCTGAGGGTGCTGTCATCAGCAAAACAGTTAAGTGGATTAGTAGTTTCATTTATAAAAATGAGAAAGAGTCGGAGACAAAACAGAGCCTTGGGGGACACTAGCATTTATTTTACGAACTTCAGACTTAAGACCACCCAAAACAACTTGAATTGAACGGTCAGAGGTAATTATTAATCCAACGAATAAGAGATACATCAATACCAAATGCACCCATTTTTGATAAAAGAGCAGGATACCAGACTCTATCGAATGCCTTAGAAATATCAAGCGCAATGATCTTACTTTCCCCAAGAAGGTTCCACTTTTCAGTGAGATATGCCATAAAATCACCATTCGATCTATTACCGCGAAAACCATATTGGCTGTCATTAAAAATATTATGTTCTTCAAGATACTTAAGCTGCCGATTGTTCAGTGTTTCCATGACCTTAGACAAAAGGGACGTCAAAGCGATTGGCCAATAATTAGAAAGTGAAAAAGATGCGCCTTTTTTGGGGACTGTTTGGACGAACGCTGTTTTCCAACTCTTCGGTAAGTATCCTGTAGAATAAGAAAGATAGAAAAGTTTGCGCAGTGGTTTTGCCAATGTGGAAGTATATCTCTTCAGAACAATGGGTGATATACCACCCGGGCCAGCAGATTTCAGAATATCGAGATCTTTTAATATTTAAGCGACTGCTTGGGTGCGAAAATAAATTTTTCCCATTGAAAAGTTTACATTTTCAAGAACCGGTGGATTTATGTCGCTATCGGGCAGAGAAGAATTTTTTGCAAATAGTTCTTCAAACAAATTAGCCTTATCTATGGAACTAACAACAGGATTATCATTGTAGATGAGCGTGGGAACCGACGCGACGAAGAGGTGGAGTTTTTAATTTCCTTTACGAATGACCAAAAGTTTCTACTGCCTTTAGGGCACTGGATTATTTTTTGTCTTATTTTTTGTTCGTGATAGAATTTGGTTCTTTGGATCCAAGCGTTACAAGCATTCCTTGGTAGCTTAAACTTAATGTGGTTTTCCTCATTTTATTTTTGAAAGCACAACTCTCTCACCCTAATCACTTCCTTACAGCTACCGTCAAACCAAGAGTTTTATTTTGGCTTTAAACATTTTCATACCATATGTGATTATGTGTATATCAGCACATGCATCCACGTTCCTATCCGGAAAGCTTATCGCCCAGTTAAAGTTGCGGAAAAAGTTGTTGAGACCATCCCAATCGGCTTTCTCGTATTGCCATACGACTCTTTTGGGGATTTTTTCTTTAATCTGGGAGGCCAATCTCCAACAACAACAACAACATCTGGAATTCGCATTATATGCAAGTTGAGTGAGATGGTTAAACTCAAAGAAGATTTCTACATAAACACCTTCTGGTGTTGCCTGGCCCGAGTATCGAAGGCAATTAGGATTATGAACGTTAAAATCGCCCGTAATAACGTTATTAGAGAAAATTGTTCATAAAAAAGATTTTTAAAAATCTTTTAGTAGCAAGAGATAAAAATAGAATGTCATCTGATTTCTTAAGCAAATAAAAATGTATGCAAGAACAAAAATTCAAGTCGTTGTAGCAGTTTCTTAAAAAAAAAATAAGCTTTTGTATACAAAATTTTTAAAACATTTTTGAGAACAAATTTTGTTATTCCACTTTTAATTTTTACTTGCGACTTATAGGTACTATAAGGCAAGTTATGCATTCGTAAAAAAATCGAACTCGAGATTTTGATCAAAGTTGAGATTACGATGATAGCGAAGACTCGCAATTCTGTCTGTCTGTTCGACTACAGCCTAAACGCCTCGGCCGATTTTCTTTACACTTGGTAGATATCATTTTTAATTTTTTCCACCCCATACTTTTTTTTCTTTTTTTTTTTAGGACCAAAAATATCGGTACCTGCCATACGATTTTCTCAAACTGTTCGACAGATCTAAAAAATCAAAATCAAAAAAAAATTTCTTTTAGTTAAAGCTAGATAATAGTTGAAAAATTTTTTCCGAAAAATGGTTATTGAGGGTACCCCCCATGGAACAATTTTTTTTGTTTTTGATTTTCTCAAAAACGGTACAACCGATTTTGATCCTATTTTTTTGCTAAATCTCCCCAAAAATTTGAAAAGAATTAAGTTGTATTCAAATTTTCAAAAAAAAAAAAAATCATTTCTTAAAAAAAAATTCAAATTTTTTTTCAACTTGATAAATAAAAGTTTCTTAATATAGTCTACAAGATGTGAGAAAAAAATGTATTTTACCTAAAACTAAAGGTACCCACCATACAAATGTTAAAAAATGGAATTTTGATAAAAATTTTTTTCTTTCAATTAATTCTTACGATCTTTGATTTAATACAAAAAATGGAATTAAGATATTACAGCTTGTACGTACCATAGAACCATTTTTCAAAATTTTGAATCACTAATTATCGACATAACGGAATTTAATGAAATTTTTTTGTAGAGATGCTTCTAAAACGTTTAAAAAAACATTGCATTTCAAAACTTAAAAAAAAATATATTCTACATACATATTTTGAATTTTTGAAAAAAAAAAATACAAAAATTCAGAAAATATATTTTTTTTTAAGCTTTGAAACACAATAGTTTTTGAACTTTTTATGAGCTTCTCTATACCAAATTTCATTTAAAACCGTTTTCCCAATAGTGATATATTCGAAAAAATGGTTCTATGGTAGAAAAGTACAGTTAGTTATGTATATCTTAATGTAAAAATTTTGTTTTATTAAATTATAAATCGTAAGAATTAATCCAAAGAAAAAAAGTTTTATCAAAATTCTATTCGAGAAAAAAACAATTTTCGAAAATTAAATTTTAGTTCTCAAATCTTGTAGATTGCATTAAAAATAAAATGCGCGACTGGGTCGCACGAACTTGCTCCTATGTAATCGACTAGGAATTTTAAAAACGAATGTTATTAGAGAAAACTGTTCATAAGGATAAAATTAATTTTTAAATTCTTTTAGTAGTAAGAGAAAAAAACAGAATGCTATATAACTATGAATTTATGCAAGAACAAAAATTATAAGTCGTTGTAGTGGTTTCTTAAAAAAAAAGCTTTTATATTCAAACTTTTTAAAAGCTTTTTAAGAAAAAATTTTGGTACGCCAATTTAAAGTTTTTATTATTGTTCGAATAAAAATTAAATTTAAGAAAAGAAATATTGACCCGTTTCGGAGTTATCGAATTTTCAAAAAAATAAAAAATAGATTTTTTTTTCAAAAATTCAAAAAATATTTATTTTAAAGTTCTGAAATGCAATGTGTTTTAGACTTTTTAGAAGCTTCTCTATACAAATTTTCATTAAGATCCGTTATGTGGATAAGAGAAATTCAAAATTCGAAAAAATGGTTCTATGGTAGGTACAAGCTGTAATATTTTAATTTCAAAATTTTTTTTATTAAATTAAAGATCATAAAAATTAATTGAAAGAAAAAAAATTTTATCAAAATTCTAGGTGCCGTTTTCGAGAAAAATATGATTTTTGAAAACCATTTTTTTAAATTTTTTAGCATTTGTATGATAGGTACCTTTATTTTTAAGTAAAATGAAAAATTTTTTCTCACACTTTGTAGATTATATTGAGAAACTTTTATTTATCAATTTTAGAAAAAATCTAGCATGGGGTTTTCGAAATATTGAGTTTTGAAAAAAAAAATTTGAAGTTTTTTTTAAAAATCCAAAAAATTTTGTTTTGAAAATTTGAGTACACAATTCTATTAATGTTTTTGGGGAGCTTAAGCAAAAAAAAATGATCAAAATCGGTTGAACCGTTTTTGAGAAAATACAAAAACAAAAAAAATGGTTCCTTGGGGGTACCCTCAATAACCATTTTTCGGAAATTTTTTTTCAACCAATACCTAGCTTTAATTAAATGAAATTTTTCTGTATTTTTATTTTTGAAATCTGTCGAACAGTTTTTGAGAAAAAAAAATATTTATAAAATTTCGAAAAAAAAATCGTATGGCAGGTACCGTTACTTTTGGTCTTAAAAAAAAAAAAACGAAAAAAACCTGTGGGGGGAAAAAATTAAAAATGATATCTACCAAATTTAAAGAAAATCGGCCGAGCCATTTAGGCTGTAGTCGCAGCGACAGACAGACAGACAGAATTGCCAGACCCACTTTTTTAGTGATCGCTATCATCGTAATGTCAACTTTGATCAAAATCTCCAGTTCGATTTTTTTTACGAATGCATAACTTGCCTTATAGTACCTATAAGTCGCAAGTAAAAAACTCATATTTGTCAAGATTGAAAAATAATTGAGATTGCTGTTTTCGAAATATTGAGTTGCCGGAGAGCGTTGCCCGGATTTCAGACATAAATTTATCTGTCCCGCAGGGGCAGCTTTTTTCCCGGGTTGGGACTCAAACTCACAAAATAATGCATAATGTGCCTAAATATCTTTTATTGGTAAGGAACAATCGCTGCATTGTGATTTAATTTTAAGAAATTGATTTTAAAATTTCAATAAAACAAACCTAACTTAACGAAAAATATATTTTTGGAAACTGACATCTGTCATTAAAATTGACAAAAGAAAAATATTTGCAAATGACAAAAAAGTCATTTAATTTGTAATTAATAAAAGAATTTATTTATTTTGATCTACGCGCATATTATGATTTTTTATTTGGTTCCGGGCAATATGTTGAAATCCCGAGATTTTTCATTATTTTAGCCATTTGTCCGCCGAGGTGTTAAAAAAAATCTGGCAACCCTATTCCCTGGTTAAAATAGTATTGATATAAATGATTAATTTCTTCGTGACCTTAATTTAATTTAATTTTAATATAATCAAAATTAAATTAATATATTTAAAAGAATTCAAGAATAAATTCAAAAATGTAGTTAATATTTAAGCTTTTAATTACATACATTCATAAATTTACTGAAAAATAAGATTTTAAGTCTTTTTTGATGCTAGTTGCGTTTTGACTTTTTTTTATATTTCGTGATAAAGTGTTCCAAAGACGGACGCAATTAACAAAAAATTGACGCTCAGATGTTAAGAATGACCAGTCAGGGAAAATTAAATGACGAGATCTATGCGTAGTTGCAAATCTAATTTTTTCAAAACAGTACTGGACGAGTCCATTAATATGGTTATCCCAAGTTAAAAAGCGGTTGAAGGTTACACCGAAATTTTTTGCGGTTTCAACGTATTCGACGTATTGCTCAAGACAATCGATGGGAAATAAGCAAGGTCAAGTTGCTTTCTTGATATTACCAGGCATTTTATTTTTTTAGCATTTAAACTCAGACCAATTTACCACTTTCTCTGAGTCTTCATTGACACAAAAACATCCATGCTTAATTAAACCAAGAGGGCAACTAAAGTACAGTTGAACATCGTCTGCATAAAAATGGGAGTAACAATTAACAATCAAAGATGAAAGTTCATTAACATAAACTGAAAATAAAAGGGGACCAAGAATGGAACCCTGAGGGATACCAATAACATTCGGTGGAAAATTCGACAGAGTGTCTCCAATTTGTACTGCTTGTTTTCTATTTGTCAAGTAGGAAAATATTTATTTAGTTGCTTCAGATGAAAAATTGAAATTTTTCATAAGTTTTTGACATAAATTAACGTGATTGATAGTATCAAAAGCCTTTGAAAAATCGAGCAAAACCAAAAACGATAATTCATCTTTATCCAGTGATTGCCTTAAATCATCAGCCACCTTTAATAATGCTGTGATGCAACTGTGTTTCTTACGAAAACCAGATTGTTTTGTGGTAAGCATTGAGTTGGCCGTACAATAAACATTGATTTGTTTTTGAAGTATCCTTTCAAAGACTTTGGACAAAAAAGGCAAAACAGATATAGGATAAACTCCAGACATCAATATGCTATTAAAAGCAAAAGTAATGTACGGCAAAACAATTGGCAGAATTAAACACAAAAAGGAGGGCTGAATATTTTCTAGCATGGTTGCTTTTGACTTTATAGACAGGAAACTTTCGACAACATCGGCACTATTTACTGCGAAAAATCCAAAACCAGGGACATCTCGGTTGCTCTGAATGACAAATGGAAGGAAGGTTTCGGCGCTGAGCGATGTGACTTCTGTCAGTGGAACAGAAACAAATGTTTTATTGAGGGTGTTACCATCAATATACTGGTATCGTTTCCAGATGTTATAAGCTTCATCTCGTAGTTGCATTAAATGCCTTATTCGATGGTTTAACCAGAGTCTATTATTAGGTTTAAGAATTTTGTTTTTTAGGGGAACGTGAGTGTCGAAAAGATAAGCAATACTTTGGGTTAAATAATGTATCTGATCATTTGGTGACGGCACACCTCGTGAATGCTCATCTGCTTGCTGAACATTGACATTGTGAAAATCACGATATGTAATTTTTTTAATAATTAATCAAGGCTAAATCTAAGAGTTAAAAATATTAAATCATGCTTTGAAAATGCAGGCGCCGAAAGCTGATCATAAAAAGCAACGTCTTTGATATCACTCACAAAGTCGCAAGTAAAATAGAAGTCGAATAAAATAGCTGAAAATTGGGGAAAACAAGAATTCAATTTTACTAAGAATTTTTGAATGCAAATGATTTAAGAAAGGCAAATTTAAACAAATGGTAAATGGGTATTATAAATTATATGATGTAATACACATTAACATATGTTTTTATGTGTGCCTTTATGAAGTGTTGGGATTTTAATATCAGACTTTTCCTACTTAGATACACTCATATAATTTTAATGGGTGATTTTTTTGTTATTTTCTTTTTGGCAACACTGGATTTGACAGCTCACGATATTTCGTGTTTGGTGTCGCTGTCAAACATCTTCAGTTTGGTCCAAAATTTAACCATGAATCGCCTTTCAAACGAACAACGCTTGCAAATTATTGAATTTTATTATCAAAATGCTGCGTGCTATGTTAAGAAAGTTCATCGGGCGCTTCTTCCATTTAATGGTTAGTTTAATTGACTTACTGAGGCAACTATTCGGGCTATTGTGACTAAATTTCGCACCAAATTTAAATAGTTGAACTGAGGAAAATATCGCAGCTGTATCGGCCAGTGTTAGTGATGACCGTGAATTATTGATTCGGTTTCGTTCGCAGCAATTGGGCCTCTGTTACTCCACTACGTGGAAAATTTTGATTTAGGTGTGAAGCCTTTCAAAATACAGCTTGTGCATGAATTGAAGCCGAACGACCTACGCCGAATTTTTGTTGGTGAATGGGCTCTTGAAAAGTTGGCCGAAATCCACTTTTTTATCAAAAAATTGTGTTCAGCGGCTAATGCCGGTCGTCCACTATGTGCGCGATAAGTTCAACCAACTTCGTTCACCTTTTTATTTAACTCTTTCGTTGGATAAACGAATTTACAACCTCTTAAACTAGTGCAGCAACTTACGTAATTCACGTTGAGCAACTAAAGTTGAATAAAATGCGTATGGAGCCCCGTACACATAATTGACCAACTTTCCCATAATGTTGATGAACCTCGCACACCTAGTTGATCAACTCTTAAAACTTATTCCAGTGTTGAATAGCTCCGTACACCTAGTTCACCAACTTACTCAAATGTTGAATAACCTCGTACACTAGTTGATAAACTTGTTCGATTTTGACAGAAAAAAAAGTTTTTCGAGTTGATCAACTGCGTTTTCGATATGGTTGCTCAACCAGTTGATGAACGAGAACTTCGTACACTTAACCAAGGATCACTCGTTGGGGAACGCGTTGAACGCACCACGATAAACAAAAAACTCAAACGTCAAACCTGAAATAATTTTGACTTCAGTTCGGTTAGGCAATTGTATTTTCGAGGAAATTTGAGACCAAGCCAATTCTCTGGCATCTCGATTTTTATAAGAAGGGCTCTTAATGTCCCATATATTGGGCTTTTCCTCAATTGCTGAAATCAATTGCAAAATTAATTCCGTGGTCCACTGTTTTTGTTATTACCTAAAATAAACTACAGTTTGCAAGTTGCAATAACTACAAGTTCATGGCAACGCAATAGTTCAACCGAGTAGACACATTTCACTGCAACCAACGCAACGCAACACAATATTACGTCAAGAAATCCCAAAGAAAATTAAAAAGTTGATCAACGCGTTGAACAAATAATGTGCAACACATTATCTTGAAAATGTTCAAGTTGCTCAACGTGTTGATCGAACATTTTCAAGGAGCAACACGAGCTCGTACACTAGCCGTACACTTGTTGCGCAATTCGTTGAGCAACGGCCAACAACTAGATCCAACCCGTTCGTTGAACAGAATTAAAGGCACCGTACATTAGAGTTGAATGCGTTGAATTCGAAATTTGTGAGTTGATCGCCTATTGGACGATCGGCATAAGCTCATTTCTGGTTGAATGGATACGTGAACAAGCAAAACTGCCGTATTGAGATTGAAGAGCAGCCATAAGCATTGCAAGAGCTACCAATGCATCCAGAAAAATTCACTGTTTGGTGCGCATTATGGGCTGGCGGAATCATTGGGCCGTATTTCTTCAAAGATGATGTGAATCGCAACATTACTGTGAATGATGAGCGCTATCGTTGGATGATAACATACTTTTTTTGTGCAAAATTGAAGAGCTTGACTTGCAGGACATGTGGTTTCAACAAGACGGTGTGAAATGCCACACAGCACGCGTAACAATGGATCGATTGAGAGTCGACTTAGGTGAACAGTTTGTTTCACGTTTGGGCCCGGTCAATTGGCCGCCTAGATCGTGCGATTTAAAGCCTCTAGACTATTTTTTTTTTTTTTTTTTTGGAGCTATGTTAAGGCTCTTGTCTATAGGGACAACGGACAAGTTCGCTTCGATTGACGCACTGGAAGCCAACATTGAAGAATTTATTCGTGAGATACCGGCCGAAATATTGTTCGAAAGAGTATGCAAAAATTCGACTAAGATGATGGGCCATTTAAGTACGCAGCCGCGGCCAACATTTGTATGAAAAAATCTTCAAAGATTAAATAATATCGACCGTACTATCGATTCAAATAAAGATTTCATGCATTTTTCTGAATTTTATGTGTTTTTTTTTTAATTTCCGATCGCTCTTAAAAAATCTCTCGTTACATGGAGAGAATTTAATTTTGTTAGTCTTATTGCATTTTTAAAAAGAAACTTGTATTTGGCCCACCCTGTCTTGTTGTCTTCTGATCAAGACAACTCCAATTTATTCTTGCAAATATGGGGACTGACTTTGGATTTCCTCATCAGCGAAAGTTCGTCGTTAATTTGAATTAAAAGTAAAGCTTTGATTAAAAATTCATAGTTATCTGACCTCCCAGTACTTACATCGTATATTCCAATTTGAATCCCAATCCCAGTGCTTACACCATTTAACTCAAACTTAAGAATGAATAAAAACATGGTCTACTCCCAAAAGCCTCAATCTCTAGTAATTTTGTTGAGAATTATGTATTTTATTAAGTTCCAGAAGGAATCGCAAATTGGAAAGTACCTAGTTTCCTAATTAAATTATGAGCTCCCTGTCCAACAGTTTAGCCCCTTCAAACTCAAATGTTTTGTAATTTTTTAAAAATACTTTTCAACTAAAATTAAAGTACACTTTTCAAACAAATTAAGCAAGTTGAAGTTGTAAGCCCACCCGAAAACCAGAGTACTCTCTAGAGAGGGTAAAACATTTCAAGTTGTTTTTTTTTTTTTTTTTGTTGTTGCTAATTTTTTTTAAGTTTTCTATTTGTACGATTATTTTTGTTTCACTTTGTTAGCACTTGACACGCATCGAAGAACCCCGCAACTCATTAGCAAAAAAAAAAACTTAAATTATGAGTTTAAAGTCAGGAAATAATTAAAAAAAAAAAAAAAAAAGGTTATTGATTCGAAAAGGGGGTTTTATTTGGAGCAGAGCTACCTATGATGTGTATCTTGGTGACCGGTTTATATACTTATAAAAATAAATATTTATTTATGGGTTATGAGCTATTTGATGTGTGCTTTCGCGTTCAGCGAAACCTGTTTGAAATCTCTTTGATACCACATGCAACAAAAAAAAAAACATGGTGAGTTTGTATTTATGTGAAAGTTGATTGGAAAATTGGCCTCTATTTGTAAATATAATAGTTTTTTTCATTAAATAAGCTTGTTGTAAGCTCCATTTACTATGATTCTGTTTCCTGAAGTTTATTGCTTACAACACCATCAGGAAGCGTCAATCTTATTTATTCAAACTTTCTAATAGGAATCAATAAAATACAAAGCTGGATCGCACGAACTTGCTCTTATACAGGGTGATTTGCATAAGGTGTGACAAAAAGCTAGGGCGTTTAGGTTGGACTTAGACAAGAAAAAAATCGGGGGGTCTATTTCCCCCCGTTTAGGCGGGAGGGGCAATTTAAGAAAAAAGTCACTTAAAACAGAAAAAAAATTATTAAAAAATAACGGTGATACCTACTAGTGCTATAGCATTTTGAAAAGCCAGAAATACATTCTTTAATTTTGTTTTTAAATAAAGTTGTTCGAGTGAATAGTTTTTGAAAAATTAATTTTCAAAATCAAAATTTTGAAAAAAAAAAAATGAAAATTTTGTTTTTAAACAAATTTTTTTCAAAATTTTACGTAATTAAGTATTATTTTTTTATTCAATATTCAATGCTCTTATTAATTTTTGATCAAACACAAAAAACCGGATGTCAAAATGTTTTGTAGTTTTTGAGAAAATCAAAAATAACAAAAATTACTTTTGTTCTAAGAAAAGCCTTTTATTTTAGTTTTTACGTTTTTGGATTCTTAGGTGAATTTACGATTGAAAGGATTAACTTTCTTTTTACTATTTTTTTAATTATCGTCTTATAAGCAAACAATAATGTGAGAAAGTACTGGATTAATCATATTTCACACATTTTTTCATTGAGACCACCTGCGTGAGAGCATTGGTTTAAAATTGACCTGCCACTTTTTTATTACGGTGGGGTCGGCGGGGTAAAATTTGATGGGCTTACTTGGCAAGTTTTTTTTTATGCCCAATTCAAACGGTTTTAAAAACTTGCCAAGTAAGCCCATCAAATTTTAGTCAGTAATCATTAAATAATAAAATTTCTCTATTACATTGTAGCTGTTTCAATATTATTCTACTTTAAATATCCGGTATTAAACCTTCATGAAGTAAGAACTTGGCGCACTTTTAGATCTCATTACTTTTCACGGCTCACTTGTTACACAAAGTTTTTTGTATAGAAGAACTTGGCTCTTTTTTTAACATTTATGTTTTTGGTCTGATACTCACTTTCCGGGATGCGGGTCAAATGACAGCAACCCGGAAACAGAGTCCTACACGGAACACATTGTACCATCGGATATTATAACGGATAAAAAGATCAGATGGGCAATCCATTCCTTTTCTCCGTATAAATCCCCTGGCCTTGATGGCATCTTCCCGATGATGCTACAGAAAAGCGAAATCCAAATAATACCGCTCCTGAAAAATATATTCCTTAACAGTTTAAAATTGGGATATGTTTCTTTATCATGGCGCGAAATCAAAGTGGTTTTCATTCCAAAAGCTGGCAAGCCTAGTCATACAGAAGCAAAAGATTTCAGGCCAATTAGTCCGACATCGTTTATTCTTAAAACGTTTGAAAGACTGATAGACCTACATATTCGTGGCACTCTGAAACTGGTTGATTTATACCCAGCTCAACACACCTACACAAAGGGGAAGAGTGTAGAAACAGCACTTCACAGCGTCGTTAGCACGATTGAAGAGACAATGAGCGACAAAGAACATACCTTTGCTGCGTTTCTTGATATTGAAGGAGCTTTCAATAACGTGAACAATAAAGCAGTAAAGACAGCTCTAGTTAACAATAAAATCGATAATTCGATAATAGGTTTGGTTATGTGCATGTTAAAGAACAGGCAAATTAACTCGGAACTGGCAGGGATACAGATGAGAGTATCCATCCAGGGGCACCCCACAATGGGGAGTTCTCTCACCACCTCAAACCTCAAAACTCTGACAAAAGTACAGAGACTTGGGTGCATTGGAATTACGGGTGCTATGAGATCCACACCAACTGCAGGGTTAGAGGCGATACTCAACCTGAAACCCCTAGACCTTTTCGTACAGCATATAGCGCCTTAGGGCTAAGCCAGACTAATACTTGGAAAAACAGCGCAATGGGACATGCTCAAATTCTTCAGAAGTATTTGGGTGATAGTATAATTACAGATTATACAACACCCGAACTTGACTTTTATAAATCATTCCAAACTGTCTTTCCAAGCAGAGAAGAATGGCTGAACAACCAACCCGACGCCAGTGAATCAGCAATAGCAATCTATACTGATGGCTTCAAAATAAACACCGGTGTTGGTGCAGGCTTTTTCTTAGAACCTCTTGAGCTAAACAACTCACTTAGGCTCCCAGATCATAGCAGTGTCTACCAAGCGAAGGTCCTGGCAGTCACAACAGCTGCTAGAAAGCGATACCACGAGGCTGATATCACCTTTTACATTGACAGCCAAGCGGCAATAAAAGCGATTTCTGCTACTCTGATAAAATCGAAGCTTGTATCTTGCTGTCGCGAAGAGCTTAAGCTTCTTGGCACGTAGCACAATATTGGACTGCTGGGTATCGGGACACAGCGGCATACCAGGTAATGAAAATGCCGATGAGTTGGCAAGACAGGAATCATCGCTTGACGCTAGTCAAGCAGAGATGGTAAGTATCCTACTCTGTAATATTAAACAGAAAATTTCAGAAATCCAATGAAAGGTGGAGTCTACTTGACACCTGTGATACTACTAGGAAAGTATGGCCTTGCTTTAACAAGCAGATGACTGAAAAAATTATGCAACTTAGTAAGAAGTCCCTTCGATCCCATCAACTCAAAGCTGTCAGATAGTGCCATGATTCATTCATTCATTTATTCATTTTATTTATAATGTTATTATTATATAGTTTAAAATTAATTATGAATTCAGTTATTAACAAATTTCTGTATTTATTTTATAAATAGATTTTAAGAAGCAGCATAAGGCTTTCCGGTTTGCTCCGTTTAAAATTTATCGTTTTCAGCATCGTAAATCTTTCTTTCCTTGAAATGCAAGTCTTTGATGTTTAAAAATTGGACAAATACTAATGAGGTGGAAAATGTCTTGCTTGGCATGCATGTTACACAGCTTGCAAAATCGATTAAAACTGCCATTATATGGGCTTCCATTTAGGTAGAGAATCTCAATATTATGCCATATGCAATATTCTGCGTTTCATCATCCACCAGTCCTGGTTTCTTCCTTCATAAAGGATCTCTTTTTTTCGTTAGTCGAGTATCTGGATGCGAAGCGATTTTTAATATATAGTCTGCTTGTAGCTTGGGAGTAGAGGTCAAAATTTTAGTTAGACCAGATTCCAAATATATTGCATAGTTTTGAGTATTTTTCGGTAGATTAAAAAGTTTTTTTCAGAAAGTTTCTTTGAAGTTTTTTAACCTTTTCGAATTCATCCGTTCCCCATACTTGAGCCGCGTAGCAAAGTTTTGATTTCACAACACTATCAAATATTTTGTATTTAATTGAAAGAGCCATGTAATGTTGACCAAACTTTTTGATGTTTTTGATTTTTCTTGAAGATGCTACTTGAAATCCAGGGTCGAATTTATTTTCAGTCCCAAGTACCTGTATTCATTAGCAACCTCAATTCTGCTGCTATTTAAGAACTATTAATAAATTGTTCCTCCTACGTACGGGCTAAGACGATAATTTTTGATTTTTCAATATTTATGGTAAAGCTCCAGGTTTCACAATAATTCGAAAGTCTATTGATCATAAACTGCAAGGTTTCGGGAGATTCTGATAATAGATGACTAAGTCATCTGCATATAAAAGGACGTTAACATTAGTATCAGCAATTCGGATTCCACCGGGTATACAAGCAACTATGTCGTTCACAAAAAATAACGAAAATAATAAGGTACTCAACAGACAGCCTTGTTTAACTCCAGAGTCAGTATCAAAACGTTGATGAATTTGGATGAAATACCCAGTTGAGACAGCTTATAGATCAATGCATAACGATTCACCAGATCAAAAGCCGCCTTGAAATCTACAAAAAATGCATAGACCTCCTTTTTTCTGGCTCTCATTATTTAGCTTAGTCAATATATTTGGTCAACTGTTTGGTGATTTCTCTTAAGCCCAGCTTGGAGTTGCGTTAGAATGTAGTTCTCATCTACCCATCTTTCAAGTCTGTTCAAAAGAACACCACAGAATAGTTTGGCAATTGTGTTCATAAAAGATATTCCACTATAAGGATTGTTAGGGTCACCTTTTTATGGATAGGAAATATAACAGGTTTCTTAAATGAAGTTGGAACAATAGCTGTTTCTAAAATGTTATTAAAGAGTTTCTTTAACTGGTTGCTTAAAGCAGGGCTACCATTTTTGAAAAACTCATACAGTCTTCTCCAGATGCTTTTTCATTTTTTGCTTTGTCAACTAAAGCTTGGATTTCATTACTGCTTATTTCTGGATCCAATATTTCATTTAATAATAATGGTTCCGCATATGCAAAAGTCAAGGTAAATTTGTTGAATAGTAACTGCTTGAAGAGTAAAGATAGATCATCTGCGGAGATAGCTGTGCCTATTACGAAATTGGGGATCCGTTTATTTTCGTAGCGATTTTCCAAAATTCTTTTAGGTTTTTTAGGGAGGCCTAAAGTGTGAGCTTGGTTGGTACAAAATTCGAATTTTTTCGGTAAGCATAGCTTCTTATGCTTAGCGTTTGATTCCAAATACATTAGTTTCAGTTCATCACTGTAGCATTTACGCAGTGCTCTTAACAAAGAGAATGACTTTTTCAGTGATTCAAAGCATTCATAATCAAATCAATCTTGTTTAAACTTTGTTGTGGTATTTGGAGATCGAATACGTGAGAAGCTCCTATACCAGATGTTATTTGGATTGAAAGTATTTCAGTGGATTTTTGCGTTGGTATTTCTGATAGGAGCTTATATAATTTATTTTGGTAGTCACACAAGTCTTCATTTTTCCATTTGAGTTTTGAAAGAAGGTGAAGCTGTCTTTGTTGTGTTGTTGTTTCATTGGCCAACTTTACCAATAAGGGCATATGTTCAGAATAAGTTTCGCACTGAACCTCAAACGATGATACTAACTCTATCCAGCTGCCATTTGCTGCAGAATATTCAATTACGGATTAGCCCAAAAGTGTAGTGTCCTTCATAAACTCCATTCGTGGAACCATTTAAAATAACGCAATCGTACAGTTGTAGTACACCATTTTTGGGTACTACTCTACAAGTGTCTTTCCGAGTGGATGGAAAACAGCCTGTTCCTAAAAAAAAGCGAATATTCTTTCCACCTCTAACTATCGCCTTTTTTTCTTTCTAAGGTCTTGGAAAAATTGTCAAGAAATATCTTGGAGAAAGCTTCTCAATGACCGGCAGTCCGGCTTTCGTAGCAATAAGTCCACCGGTGATCTGATGGTTTATCTTAACGGGCAGTGGCACAAGTCTTTAAATCTTTTTGGAGAAAATAAGGTTATTGCACTTGATATTTCAAACGCATTTGATAGAGTTTGGCATCAAGCTCTTTTATAGAAAATGCATGCATTAGGTATTGATAAATCTCTTTTGCTCAATACAAGTTGTTTTGGTTGGTCTTTAGTCTGAAATTCCAGAAATAAATGCTGGTGGGCCACAGGGTTCCGTTTTGTCTCCGACCCTCTTTC
Source organism: Philhelius festivus (assembly GCA_963931855.1). Classification (NCBI taxonomy): domain Eukaryota; kingdom Metazoa; phylum Arthropoda; class Insecta; order Diptera; family Syrphidae; genus Philhelius; species Philhelius festivus. The sequence goes on along the minus strand of OZ007555.1, from coordinate 47,953,803 downwards.
TGATGTTCCTCAATGATCTTTTGTCTGAAACTTCTAATCCATTAAATTGTTTTTATGATGACAGTACTTTCAGCCTCTCATATTCGTTTTCAGTGCATGTTCTTGTTATTCGGATGTTGATTCAGATCGGCAGCGTATGATAAGCTAATTAAATTATGATATCGAAAGCATTGTCAAATAGGAAACTGAACAGCTCTCAGTTCCCGGTATGTGCATCATAGAGCACTATGTGACGAATGACCACATGTTCGACGTCACCAAAAACGCTGCTTAGTGTTTAGGTTTCTTTTGACGTTGTAAGAAGTTTTGTACCACTTCTGATCTGGCTGTAATCTATAAGGCTTATATTCGTCTAAAGGTAGAGTACAGTTTCCATATATAGATAAGTGCTCCAATAACCTACTTGAGTCTCTTCTCTTGGATAGAATTCAAAAAACAGCTTTCAAAACGATATGTGATACAATTATAGCAGAAACATTTGAATCCCTCGAGAACCTTCGCAATGTTTTTTGTATTTGAATATTTTACCGTTATTTTTATAAACAGTATTCTAGTGAAATAGTCAGTTGCATTTATCCCCTTAAACAATTTAACCGTAATACTCGCGCCTCAGCGAATGCCCATCAGATTACCCTTGAACCCAAGTACCGACGTACAGTTGAATTCGGGGATTCTTTTTTTTAAGCAGTACTACACAAATGTGGAATGCTTTACCCGATTCTATATTTCCCTCCCATTTCCGTCTATTTACGAGTATTCGGCTTGATACAAGCTAGCTCTTAATCTAACTTAAATATATGTAGCTTTTATTATGTGTTAATAGACAAAACAGTTAATATGTTACGATTAATCTTCTGTAGCTTAGGAGCTGTAACAAGTTCGTAGGAGTCATAATAATACGGGAGGCGACCGTCAGATTACCTACCTCATTCGGAGATAGAAAAAAACTATAATTAGTCGATAGTGTTCATAAAAACATTTGTAAAACCACTGGTCGGGCAAACTTTTTCAGGGAAGTTTGGGTTGAAAAGGATCACTTCCGGTACCGCTTTTTGAAGAGAAACTACCTCATCGGGAGAACGAAAATCTTTATACATGGTAGGATGGGTATTATATCTAGATTTGAAAACTTTTGGTCGGGCAAAAAAAATCGAGGAATAAATGCTTCCCCGACCAACTCAAATAACGGTTTTTTTGATGAAAATCTACCTCATCGGGAAATGGATGATATTAGTACCAAAACAAAGGGCAGACAGTCTTCTTTTCAAATCCATTGGTCGGGCAAAGATTTTTAGGGAATAACCCTCCCCCCGACCAATTTTAGAAAAAAAAATGACAAAAACAACTTTCTCTTTTTTTTTAACTTCAAATGTCTAAAAAATTATTGCAAATTCATAATATTACTGTAAACAAAAGCCAGAATAGTATTTTTATCAAATCCAGAGATTTTGTAGCTACCCACAACCACCCCCCCCCCCCCTTTCCCTTCTTCGATGAAAAGTATTGTATAATATTATTTTTCGTATGTTAAGTTCACTTCAAAAGTAAAATAAAAACAACTTTCTTGATCAAATAGATATTATTTTACAATATAAAGACAACATACATTTGTCCCTTTTACAAAGAAATACTTACTACTTACAAGGGTTTCTCTTCAACACTATTTGCCTTACCATTACTGTGATTTGTAACATAAAAAACACAATTATTCATAAAAAAAGCTTTATAAGAATAACCTTAATTTATTTAGTGTTATAGGACACTACTCATACTTAAAATACACCTCAATACTTAACTATTAAACAAAATAAGCCCAGAGTACCTCCTGGAATAGAAACCGATAAAAATTTAAGCACCCATGTAGCATTTGATAATATTGATCGGTATGTCGAGACTTTTAATGGAAAAGATACTCTTCATGATACAGTTGGTATAATATATCAGTTTACAGCTAATCCAAATTTAGCGCATGTCGCTAGTAGTTCTGTAGAAGTTCCGAACAACCCTAACGAACAGAGTGAGTGTTCTTCTAGAAAAAGAAGACCATTTGAGGAAATACCACGTGATATTCAACCCTATATGAAAAGAATTACTTCTAACACAACTTTGCTTCGCTTAGAGGATATCATAAATGCTACAACCGATTCAACACGATTTACGAAAGAAAATGCAATTATTAAAGATTTAATTTGGTCTATATCGCTCTCTCAAATTTCTGAAACACCAATGTGGATAGATTTCAACAGTAAAACTACAATAGACAAAAGCGAGACTCAGATTATCTATAGATTATTTGCCTCAAATACTGTTACTGTTGCACATACAACATTAAAATATGCCCAAAAGATTGCCAATGAAATTGGCCAAAAAGAAATCGTATTAACCTATGATTTAGCAATTGCTAAAATGGCTATGCAGATGAAAATCAAACTTTAAACAATGTTTTTATTAACTTGGAGTATTTCATACACAAAATGACTTTTTTTAAAGCTTTGGGAAAATTTATCGATGGATCTGGTGTAGCTGATATTTTAATTCATTCTGAAGTTTTGGCCGAAGGATTAGTAAATGGATTTATTGATGGCAAACATTTTAAAAGATGCAAAAGAATACATCTTTTGCTTTTAGGGGCAATTCAAACTTTACATTTTGAACAATTTTGTTTAGAAAATGAGGTTCATATTGAAGAAGATTTACATCGCATACACGATAACCCAATAGAACCAAATGAAGTCCTTGTTATGAGTTCATTATTAGAAGATGTCATAAGTAAATAAAGGTAATATTGTAATGTTACTCTAAAAGGAGGTGATGGAAAAACTCCACAATTTTTCATGCAATACGTTGAGCTTATGAACGTATTTTTTAGACTTTCGAGAAGTATCAGAACGAATGATTTTGATTTGTATGTGGATTCTATATTGAGTTGTCTAATTTATTTTTTGTATTTAATCAACCCAATTATGCAAGATGGATATTGAAATACCACAGTAACTTAGCATAGTTAAAAATTCGTAATTATGTGTTGATAAATGAATTTAAACGCGGTGCTTTTGGGATTAAACGCACGGCAAAGAGTCTAGCAAGAGCTCCTGTTGACTTAACACTCGAACAGATAATAAATGCTGATACCGCGAACTCTTTAATTGGTATTACTCATTTCACAAATTCGATTTCAGCAAGGCAGCGTTGGGCCCTCAGTTATAACATACGCACACAAATAATTTCCAAAATGTTTGCTGAAATCAAGTTTGATCAAGAGGATGACATAACCAATGAATTTGCACATAATCGCATCCAAAAAGACAGAAAGGCGTTATTTGAAATAATTCTTTTAAACAAAATATTATTTCAATTTGAACCAAATGTGTAAGTAATTTACTTCATATTACAACAGGAATAGCAGCATCCGAACAAACTGCAGATTTTCTTTTAAGTGCTTTTCAAACCGGAAACAGTAAAAAAATCGCCTTTATAGAGGAGTGTTTCGAAAATTGTGAACGTTTCGTTAAAACTTGAGTCGGAACAATATTCAAAATTTCTCATCTCAGTGTTTGAAAAGGTTTCAAAAAAATAAAAATGGCCGAAAAACAAGCACTGATTAAAATGGAGAGAGATGTGTTTGGGCGACTTTTAGCTATAGCTTTGGAAAAGAAAATTGATATGGAAGTATGCTTATCATATCCACTTGCACCTGTTTTGGCCAAAAAGCTCAAAAACCGAATTCCTTTATCTGAACCAATTTGTCCAAATATTGAAATTATAGGTGGTTTTTACTTTTTTCATCTTTTGGGAGTTCCAATTCCAGTTCCTGAAACATTTGAAAAAATTTTCGAAATGATTTTGAGGAGAGTATGCTCAACAAACGCTTCGGAAGTGCATTTAGTTTTTGATAGGTATTTGCATCCATCTATTAAAGATGTTGAGCATATTTTTCGTAATAAACAAGAAACAGTTAATTACACGATTCTTGGACCGTTACAAAAACGAAATAATGACTTCCTAAAGTGTCTGAAAAATCCCAAATTCAAAGAAGCTCTGGTAAAATTTTTAGCACAACATTGGGAAAACGACTCTTTAGTTCCGATTCTTGGAAATAAGAAAGTTTTTTTGACCTTAGATGACACATGCTTCTCCTATACAGTTCAAAATCAATCAATTTTTAAATTTGAAGAAATTACATTTAATTGTAGCCATGAAGAAGCGGACACGCGCATCATTTACCATATAAGCAAGTCAAAGTCTCACTCAAAAATATTAGTAAAGGCATCTGATACCGATGTGTTAATAATATTACTGGGCAATATGCATAAGCTAAAAACTTTGGAGATTTGGTTAGCTGGAGGAAATACTAAATCTCGAGACATTAATTGCATCAATTGCACTCAGCTAGCTACCGCATTAGGCAATAGTTTATGCGTTTCTTTGCCAGCGTTTCATGCATTTACAGGTTGCGATTATACGGCATGTTTTTTTAGGAAAGGAAAAGCAAAACCATTGAGTCTTTTAGAAAAAAATGAACGTTTTCAAACAGCGTTTGGAGCGTTGAGTAAAAGTCAGAATAATCTAGATGATGTTGACACTGAAACGATTCAAAATTTTACGTTGCAAATGTATGGCGTTAAGAATTCTAGCAACGTAAATTTAGCGAGGGTTCAAATATTTCAAAGTCTTTATTCTGCGAAAAATAACACTGCTGGAAATATTTTCAAAAATATGAAACACTTCGACTCTAGTTTGATTCCGCCTTGCTTCAAATCTCTTCAACAAAAAATTAAAAGAACAATTTTTGTTAGTTCGATGTGGGCAAACGCGACGGAATCAAATTGTGTAAAAAATAAAGCCGACGATTTTGGCTTGATTTTAAAAGATGAAAGGTTCTTGCCTCTTTGGTATGAAAGGGAACCAACACCACTAAATATTCCTTTTTAGAACAAGATTCCGATGACGACACTATTTAAAAAAGATAATAATGAATTATTATTCATTTTTGTATGTACATAATATATATGTACATATTTCGTGCAATTTAAATTTTGTTTGTTTATTGTTTTATTTATACATCTATATTTATTTTGAATAAGAAATATTTTGTTTGCTAGGTATATTACTAGAAAAGAACTGAAACTTTATATAGATATAAATGAAATTTGTTTGAATTAGAGGCTTTTTGTAATTTATTTTGATCTGATTTGAATAATTGAAATATTGTAATGCTGGATATTAAAGTGGGTCTCTTTGGTTAATTGTTAAGAATTAAGAAGTCCTTTAATTAAGTGTGATACAAAATTTCAAAACACTACAAAAATGAAAAATAAATACTACGAATACTAAACTGTTCGAAGTTACTAATTTTATTTTGCGAATAATCACAATAATGATAAAGCAAATAGTGTTGAAGAGAAACCCTTGTAAGTAGTAAGTATTTCTTTGTTAAAGGGACAAATGTATGTTGTCTTTATATTGTAAAATAATATCTATTTGATCAAGAAAGTTGTTTTTATTTTACTTTTGAAGTGAACTTAACATACGAAAAATAATATTATACAATACTTTCCATCGAAGAAGGGAAAGGGGGGGGGGTGGTTGTGGGTAGCTACAAAATCTCTGGATTTGATAAAAATACTATTCTGGCTTTTGTTTACAGTAATATTATGAATTTGCAATAATTTTTTAGACATTTGAAGTTAAAAAAAAAGAGAAAGTTGTTTTTGTCATTTTTTTTTTTCTAAAATTGGTCGGGGGGAGGGTTATTCCCTAAAAATGTTTGCCCGACCAATGGATTTGAAAAGAAGACTGTCTGTCCTTTGTTTTGGTACTAATATCATCCATTTCCCGATGAGGTAGATTTTCATCAAAAAAACCGTTATTTGAGTTGGTCGGGGAAGCATTTATTCCTCGATTTTTTTTGCCCGACCAAAAGTTTTCAAATCTAGATATAATACCCATCCTACCCTGTATAAAGATTTTCGTTCTCCCGATGAGGTAGTTTCTCTTCAAAAAACGGTACCGGAAGTGATCCTTTTCAACCCAAACTTCCCTGAAAAAGTTTGCCCGACCAGTGGTTTTACAAATGTTTTTATGAACACTATCGACTAATTATAGTTTTTTTCTATCTCCGTATGAGGTAGGTAATCTGACGGTCGCCTCCCGGACTATAAGAATTACGGTGGGTGGGCAGAAAGAAGAGACGAGGATTTATTAAATTACCCGAATAAGTGTTGCAAGAAATGGAGTTGTGAACACAACAAATCTTGAAAGTAGTCAATAAATCTTCGTTCTTCCAGCGTGTTCAAGTTAATTTATTAAAGTCCATCTCGATATAGAAGTATAGAATCAAAGGGTTATTCCAAGACGGACAACGAAGAGCAAAATGACGAAAACGTCGTTAAATGGTCTCGATTCTGGATATATGCAAACATTCTTGAATGGGCGAACAAAGGTTATGTCACGCAGGGGTAAGAGAATTCTTTAGACGATCGTTTCAGAAAGCCTTGAGCAGAGTTTGCTTTAAGAATAATCTCGTCAATATGTGTTTGTGAGGAGGCACTCACACTAAATGGAAACTATGACACTTGTATTTGTTTTACCTTCATAGCAAACTGAATCTGTAAGCTCGAAGCAAGGTGTATGTAGCAGTACCTGAACAAAAAAAAAAGTTACGGTGTGAAAGTTCCGATGACGGAGGTTCTAAGGGTATCTACCCGTACGTACTCTTATCTTCTCCACTGAAACTCTAGGTGTATGTGATGTAGTCCTACATTGCTAAAACTGTGTCCTGTTGAACCCTTGAACCCGGTAAACAGCTACAGTTGTGTTGCCGAGAACTCGTTAATAATTCGGAAATATTGGATAGCAGTAGCTGGGTCTGCCTTGTTGATAAAGTATAGGTCAATAACCACTGGGGTATAAATGCACAATACACTGTCGTTTTGGGACAATTTATCCGTTTTTAATGGCATTCCTTGGGGTTGTTGTTTCATTGTGATTCATGTTGTAAGGGAAGACATCTCCAAGACAAACATTCGACATTTTAGACGAACGAATATTTCCATAGTTTGATTTTGAATATTTTCATCTGAAAAAGCCACTTATATTCAATGAATGGTAGGGTACATGCATCAAATCATCCAACAAATAATGGTTAAAGTAACCATGCCCAAAGAACTGACTATAAGCACCATATGTCCCATCAACAAAAAACGAGATCTTATGTTCTGAAAGAACTATATAGGTACTACTTAACGTCGTATATAAGAGACCATCCAACATGTGGAGATATGTACCTACAGCATCATCAGCAAGTATCAATATGGATACCGGCCCGGCAAATCGACTTTGTACCAAGTCTTCACTGTTATAGGAAAACCTTGAAAAGGTCAACGAATTTCAAGTCGAGACTCACTATCTTTTCATAGATTTGTTGTTATTGAACTCAATGAGAACAAGATCAAGTAGATGCTATATGAACATATAAGGAAATCTACCCCAAACTAGACAAAAGTCACTATTGATACAAGTAACTTTGAAATCGTAACGGAGTTAATCTGCCTGTGAGAACGACATACCAAAGTTGAAAACCGATAATTTACTGCAGTAGGAAACCGCTGCTACTTCGGTTTGTTGAATCAAATATATACGAAACTCTTCATGCGAAGTATAAACGCTCTAAGGCGGCGCCGGGTTTAAATGACTGCAAGCAGCATGCCTGGGATCATACATAATTGAAAGTCAAAGTGTCTCGGAATGAGTTGAAATAAAGTGTGTCAGACAATGAAATAGAAAATATATAAATACGAAATATAACACTCGAAGAGAACCAGAACCTAAACCTAGTGGCTTAACTCTCAAGCACTGCTGTGCGTGCCTTATCGGCAATACGAGGGTGCCTAAAATGTTTGCCCAGTCCGAACGAGGACAACAGATACACTTGCAGGATTTGCTACTTTCTCGCAAGACACAGCGATACAGATGCACATTAAAGTTGTCCTTTTTACTTGCGACTCATAGGTACTGTAAGGCAAGTTATGCATTCGTAAAAAAAAACGAAACCCGAGATTTTGATCAAAGTTGACATAACGATGATAGCGAAGACTAAAAAAGTGGGTCTGGCAATTCTGTCTGTCTGTCTGTCTGTTTGTCTGTTTGTCTGTATGTCTGTCTGTCTGTCGGTTCGACTACAGCCTAAACGGCTCAGCCAATTTTCTTCAAACTTGGTAGATATGGGTTTTGATTTTTTCCCCCCACACATTTTTTTCTTTTTTTTTTTAAGATCAAAAATAACGGTACCTGCCATACGAATTTTTTTCGAAATTTTATAAATATTTTTTTTTTTCAAAACCTGTTCGACAGATTTAAAAAATAAAAACACAAAAATTTCACTTAATTAAAGCTAGGTAATGGTTGGAAAAAAATTTCCGAAGAATGGTTATTGAGGGTACCCCCCATGAAACCATTTTTTTGTTTTTTATTTTCTCAAAAACGGTAAAACTGATCTTGATCATTTTTTTTTTTTGCTAAGGTCGCCTAAAAATTTAAATAGAATTGTGTATTCAAATTTAAAAAAAAAAAAATTTTGGATTTTTAAAAAAAACTTCAAAATTTTTTTTTCAAAATTCAATATTTCGAAAACCCCACACTAGATTTTTTTTTAAACTTGATAAATAAAAGTTTCTTAATATAATATACAAGATGTGAGAAAAAAAATTTCATTTTACCTAAAAATAAAGGTACCCACCATACAAATGTTAAAAAATTTAAAAAAAAAATGGTTTTCAAAAATCGTATTTTTCTCGAAAACGGCACCTAGAATTTTGATAAAATTTGTTTTCCTTCAATTAATTTTTACGATCTTTAATTTAATAAAAAAAAATTTAAATTACCTAAGATATTACAGCTTGTACCTACCATAGAACCATTTTTTCGAATTTTGAATTTCTCATTATCCACATAACGGATCTTAATGAAATTTTTTATAGAGAAGCTTCTAAAAAGTCTTAAACACATTGCATTTCAAAACTTTGAAATAAATATTTTTTGAATTTTTGAAAAAAAATCTATTTTTTCTTTTTTTTGAAAATTCGATATCTCAGAAACGGCTAAATATTTTTTTTTGTAAATTTATTTTTATTCGAACAATAATAAAAAGTTTAAATTGGCGTAGCAAAATTTTTTCTTAAAAATCTTTTGAAAAGTTTGTATATAAAAGCTTTTTTTAAGAAACCACTACAACGACTTATAAATTTTGTTCTTGCATAAATTCATATTTGCATAGCATTCTGTTCTTGTCTCTTACTGCTCAAAGAATTTAACAAATTAATTTGATCCTTATGAACAGTTTTCTCTAATAACATTCGTTTTTAAAATTCCTAGTCTATTACATAGGAGCAAGTTCGTGCGACCCAGTCGTGCATTTTATTTTTTGTTGTTTGGTTTTTGTATTGTGTTCTTAAGAATACTCTATTTTTTAAAACCAGAAAAAATGATTGAATGCCGAAGTGTCGATATAAATTAAAGGCATTTCGATACACTTACCACATTCCTCTGGTAGTTATAGATACTCGTACATATACCTTTTATGCTCTTAATCTCATTTCCATATTAAGGTAAATATAATTACGATGCAATTATCTGCTTTGAAAATCGGTTTTAGGTATAAAGTATTATTTTTTTCGCTCGGAAAATCCCAAAAAAAAATTTCAATTAAAACAAACATGAAATTCTATTCATCATGAAATTTCAATCATAAACCTTTTTTGTTTGGTATTTTATTTTTCATTAATTTTGTTCAAACGCTCTTTATATCTTCGCCCACATCCACCATCACCCCCATCCACATCCACCATTATGTCACGTCTTCGTTGATTTATCTTTTTGATGAAAATATCTACAATTTCACCCAAGAGAGCTTCAATGAAATTCAATTTGTAAATTTGAATTATATTATTACTTGCTAATTGCAAAATTAAAGGCAAGCTCCGCACCGCTACACAAAATTATACAGGGGCTATAATATCAAACAAACTTGTTTAACTGCCATCATATCAAATCTTTGAGATCTTCAGCAAACTTTGTTCTCATAATTATGGAATAAAGTTCTTGGATGTACCAACCTGTGTACATAAATGTATAACTACACTCTGAATCCCTTATTTGGGGACAAACAAAATATTCATCAATAATTTAAAGAACGAGGAATTTTGGAGAAAAAAAAAATTGTCTACTTTTTTAGAAAATTACACATATTTAAGGATATTTTCTCACTAATGGTTATACGTTCCATACTTTCCGATTTTGCGCTTACAGATTGTCTGGTTTCTACTTATTTTCGTCTTTAGCTTTAGCGACTAGAGACAGTATAAGGTTTCCGCAGCATGATTTTCTCGGCGATTTTCAATTTCCCATTGAACAAGGACGTGCATCTGGGAAGCTGTCATCAGCAAAACCATTCATTGGATTAGAAGTTTCAGACAAAAGTTCATTACTGAATATCAGAAAGAGGGTCGGATACAAAACGGAGCCCTGTGGCACACCATCATTAATTTTATGAATTTCACACTTAAGACCATCCAATGCAACTTGTATTGAGCGGTTGAAAAAGTAGTTTTTAATCCATGGAAGAAGAGATTCATCAATACGAATTGCACGCAAGCCGGATGTATTACCCCTTGGCATAATGGTTAGTGCGTTGGACTGTCATGCGAAAGGTCTCGAGTTCGATTGTCACCCGCTGCAAGAAATTTTTTTTCAGGGGTGTACTGCCTCTTGCGAGGAATTGACAAATCCAAGAGTATTTCTTGTCATAGAAAGTGCTGCTCATTAGCCCTTCGGAATCGGCAGAAAATTGTAGGTCTCCTCCGTTACTGGTAACACGCACTCAGGAATGATTAAGAGTTGTAAGTCACTAGGTCCTGGTTCACTTCGAACTGTTGCACCACCAAATTTATTTATTTTTAAGCCGGATGCCGGTCATTGAGAAGCTTTCGTTCTTCAAGATATTTCTTGACCTAATAATAATTTATCAGCGTTTCCATGACCTTAAAAAGAAGGGATGTAAGTGCAATTTGATGATAGTTAGAGGGGGAAGACGATTCGCCTTTTAAAGGGACAGGCAGGACAAATGCTTTTTTCCATCAACTCGGAAAGAGACCAGTAGAATAGGACAGCTGGAAAATCTTACGTAATGGTTTTTCCAGCTTTGAAGAACACTTCTTCAGAACAATGAGAGGGATACTCTCCGGGCCAGTGGATTTATGTTCATCGAGATTTTTCAGTACTCTTGCAAGTGTGCGAATGCGAAAGAAGATTCGTCTACGAAGGGCAGGAAAAGTAATGACAATTTCTGGCAACACTACACTGTGTTGCAACTAAATCGGCTTTATCTATAGTGAGCTTAAAAAAGAGATGTCATTAAAAACGAGCTAGGAACCAAAGGCGAAATAGTATTCCGTAAATTTTATATAAATAGCCAAAAAATACATTTGGGATATTGTAGTACTTTTTGCCTTAATTGTTGGTCATGTAGAAATGAAATTTGATACGTCGAATATGACAATTACAGGTTTTCCTCAGGAGGATTGAATTCGTTTTTTTCGGTTTCATAAATGTTTTCTTGCCCGGGATAAAAGTTCTCATTCTGTCAAGAAGACTGACGTAAAGTCACGAGGAATTGCGTTCATTAAATCTGGATAAAGTCGGACAAAGCATCGAATTCATTTGAAGTCGAGTTCCTTTCCAAACTTCGGCTGCGATAAATATATCATATATGCGCTTATGAACGGAGATAACATTAAAAGATTAAGAGATATAACTAAAATTTAAGCTTGTAAGCAATATCGTAAATAAATGGGGAGGCCTTGGCGTGGGAAAAATAGATTCAGTACGCTATAAATGTGCAGGCTGAGTAACGAGTGATCAAAATTTACAACGATCTGGGTTTTGCTAATTGTTAGGCCAGTTTTTCGTAACAAAAAATTCTTCCTTAGTCCCGGAATATTACAATAATCGTAACCAAATACACCTCATTACGACAATGTTTGGGGTTTTACTTTTTTTTTTGGTATATCGTTGTTACTCCACAGTTCGTACTATTTAGTGTGGTAAATCTGGTCCTTCTATAATGTACCGCCTTGTATACCTTTTGTTTAACTGTATTTGCTTTTAGGAATTCATCGCCAAATTAGGACTTCTATTGGTCGTTTAAGGCCGTCTTGGTAAGGTCTCTATTGCTTATCAATATTTGATGGAGAAGATGTACATACATATGTATATTACCATTACTTCTTAAGAAAATATTTGAAACCCGAATGGAACGGAACAGAGGCACCCGTCAAGTTTCCTAACATTATGTCTTTCTTTTGGCTTTGGGAAACCAAAACCAGTACCTTGACTTCAACGAGGTTGAATGTAAGTCTTCAGCATTACATACTACGAATGTAATAGGAAAACGACAGCATTGGTTTTTGAGAACAAAATCAAAATAAACTAGCCTTCTTAACTTATTGCATAAATGAAACCAAAGTGGATGGAAATTTCTACACTATGTGAATTTTTCGACATCATGTTGATTTGTGTAGATCAACATGGCTGATCAACAAGTGTCGGGTGGACATAGTTAAAGGCATTCGATCAACTTTTAAGAAATATATCAAATTTTGTCTCCTTTTTTTTTAAATCGTGTGTAAGATCGTACCTTGATTTAAAATAGATCCTTCAAAATAGTCTTTTACAAACCCCTCGAATACATTAGATGTCAAAAAATTTTTCGTTCATAACTTTTCTTGCCTTAGACTTGAAGCATTTCAATGTAGTAAAATTAAATTCCTTCGGAAAAAATTCTTCAAATCCTTTTTGTTAATTGGTCTTATTTCTCCCCTTTCTTTAGTATCGAAACGGAGTGTAGAGTTGTTAATAAAATTCAGTTCATCTGCTTTAATATTATATTTTAACAAGAGCTATCATTATTATGTTCGGTTATTTATTTCAATTTCATTTTTGTTAGTGTATTTATGCCAACCATGTCATCGATGAGAGTACCCACTTAATCACATGGAAGATACAAACCAACTTTCAGGGGAAATTAATAAAATCATTTATGAACGGTGACAACCTCCCCAGCAAAATGTACTCGCAATAAATTATGTGTATATCAAAAAGCTCAATTAAACTTTGCCAAAAATCGATTGTAGTGGAATATCTTGATTGACTTCCCTTTTATACAGTGGTTTCTTTTTAATTTATAGGTTATTTTGACATTGAAAGCTGGCTTCCGCTCGAAATCTTGACGGAACGTCAGTATCATACCTCCGCGGAACGAAATAAGTGGCTTTACACTTGAACAACGTTGGGAAATATTGAAAACATATTTCCAAAGTGAGTGCTGTGTATAACCCAAACAGTGCGTTTTTGTAAAGAAGTTTTTGGCCGAAATGAAGCACCCATCGCGCATGAGACAACACTGATGGTCCCCGTCGTCGTACGGTGCACACAAGCGAGAAAGTGGCTACTGTGGCCGAGAGGAGACTCAATTCCCGAACATCAACTTACCATCGATCTCAACAACTCAACATTTGACGCACAAGCCAGAGGAAAATTCTGCACAAAGATCTCGGATTATTCGCTTGGAGTGACAGACTCACAGAATGCCGAGGCAGGCACTTGAAACACGTTGGTGTTCCTTAGTTAATGGGAATGCTTGCTCTTAATAATAAAGCCATAATACATGGAAAAAAGAAACTTGTATTTGGCTTACCCTTTACGAGTATACAGGGTGATTTGCATAAGGTGTGACAAAAAGCTAGGGCGTGTAGGTTGGACTTAGACAAGAAAAAAATCGTTTAAGAGGGTGGGGTCTATTTCTCCCCGTTTAGGCGGGAGGGGCAATTTAAGAAAAAAATCACTTAAAACAGAAAAAAAATTATTAAAAAATAACGGTGATACCTACAGAGTAATGCTATGGCATTTTGAAAAGCCAGAAATACATTCTTTAATTTTGTTTTCAAATAAAGTTGTTCGAGTGAATAGTTTTTGAAAAATTAATTTTCAAAATCAAAATTTTGAAAAAAAAAAAATGAAAATTTTTTTGTAAACAGTTTTTTTTTTCAAAATTTTACGTAAGTATTATTTTTTTATTCAATATTCAATGCTCTTATTAATTTTTGATCAAACACAAAAACCGGATGTCAAAATGTTTTGTAGTTTTTGAGAAAATCAAAAATAACAAAAACTACTTTTGTTCTAAGAAAAGCCTTTTATTTTAGTTTTTACGTTTTTGGATTCTTAGGTGAATTTACGATTGAAAGGATTAACTTTCTTTTTACTATTTTTTATTATCGTCTTATAAGCATACAATAATGTGACGAAGTACTGTACTAACCATATTTCTCACATTTTTTCATTGAGAACACCTGCGTGAGTGCATTGGATTAATATTGACCTGCGAATGTTTTTTAAATAATGCAACGTTACACGCCCTAACTAGTGACAGAAAAATGCAATTGCGAAATAAGAACAAAAATGTTCCTGAATCTTGAAATCAATTAAAATAAGAAATACATGCTTTAAATTTTTAACTATTTTTTAACTAAAGCTTATTACAAAAAATTTTCGATATGACCCCCATTTTGTAGAAGGAAAAGATTATAGCGCCTTCTTATTGCTGCACATAAATTTATACTTGATAAATTTTCCTGTAATTTGACTCCACTTCAATCCGTTGTTTCAGTTGTTCCAAAGATTCTATTTCCACTTCGTACACATAGTTCTTCATGAATTCCCAAGCATAAAAATCTAACGGAGTTAAATCTGGCGATCTAGGCGGCCATTCTATTGGACCTGCTCTTCCAATCCAACGGTCACTAAAATGTTCATCAAGCCAGTTCCTTACAGTGCGGCTTTAGTGTGCTGGAGCTCCATCTTGCTGGTAGATTAAATTGTCTGCTATGGCCAAGGGAACGTTGTCATTCAAATCGGGCAGAAGGTCTCGTAGTAACTGCAGATAGGATTCTCCATTTATGACTGAATTCAGGAACCGTGGTCCAATAACTGTTCGTCCAACAATACCAAGCCAAACATTACAGCTAAAGCGATGTTGAGATTTGGTTTGTTTCTTGTTATGCGGATTGCTGTTACTCCAGTGATATAAATTGTGGAAATTTGTTACTCCATCTCTGGTAAACTGAGCTTCATCCGTCCAGAATATCCTTCCAAAGTAATTATGTTCAGTTTCATCTCTTAGCAATAATGTTCGACAAAATGCAGCTCTCAGTAACTTGTCGTTTGCTGTTAGCTCCTGAACTGGTGTAGTGTGGTACGGGTGTAAATGCTCGGTATGAAGCACTGCCCATACTCTAGTTTGGGACAACTGAAGCATAGCAGCTATTCTCCTTGTGCTAAGGGAGGGATTACGTCGGACCATATCCAAAATTCTTTCCTCTATGGGTACTGATGCAGAAGATGAACTTTCTCTCCCTCGGTGCTCCACTACTCCGTGTTCTCGAAGACGTTGATGGATTCTTGAAAATATCGTATGATTGGGACACCTCCTATTGGGATACATTTCAGCGTAGAGTCTTTGCGCTTCACGACTTCGACCATGAGCCATACCGTAGCAGTAATGCATATCCATTAATTCGGCACGAGAGTAATTTGACATCGTGATATGTTGACGACTTGACATTCAAATTAGAAATAATTTGTACAACCAAACAGGTCGCGTCGCCAAGCCGACCCCACCATAATAAAAAAGTGGCAGGTCAATTTTAAACCAATGCTCTCACGCAGGTGTTCTCAATGAAAAAATGTGTGAAATATGGTTAATCCAGTTCTTTCTCACATTATTGTTTGCTTATAAGACGATAATTAAAAAAATAGTAAAAAGAAAGTTAATCCTTTCAATCGTAAATTCACCTAAGAATCCAAAAACGTAAAAACTAAAATAAAAGGCTTTTCTTAGAACAAAAGTAGTTTTTGTTATTTTTGATTTTCTCAAAAACTACAAAACATTTTGACATCCGGTTTTTGTGTTTGATCAAAAATTAATAAGAGCATTGAATATTGAATAAAAAAAATAATACTTAATTACGTAAAATTTTGAAAAAAAAAACTGTTTAAAAAAAATTTTCATTTTTTTTTTTTCAAAATTTTGATTTTGAAAATTAATTTTTCAAAAACTATTCACTCGAACAACTTTATTTGAAAACAAAATTAAGGAATGTATTTCTGGCTTTTCAAAATGCCATAGCATTACTCTCTAGGTATCACCGTTATTTTTTAATAATTTTTTTTTTCTGTTTTAAGTAATTTTTTTCTTAAATTGCCCCTCCCGCCTAAACGGGGAGAAATAGACCCCACCCTCCCATACGATTTTTTTCTTGTCTAAGTCCAACCTACACGCCCTAGCTTTTTGTCACACCTTATGCAAATCACCCTGTATAAACAAAGGTGCATAATATATGAACTTGACTAGATTGCGCCGGCAAAACATTGAAATGAAAAAAAAAATAAAATGCACGACTGGATCGCACGAACTTGCTCTTATGTAAAAGTACTTTGGAATTTAAGATACATTTTTTAAATATAAAACATGGATTATTTAATGAGATAATAATGTTCAAATGCATAAAATTGCCGTCTGGTTTCCGGAAAAGTATGAATTTATGCAAATAAAACTTAAAAAATCGTTTTATTATTAAATAAATTTTTTATATAAGAAATTTCTCTAAAATTTTACAAGAAAAAAATGTGGGATGCGAATTTTAAGTATTTAATAATATTGGTTTGGAAATAATTTCAAAAAATAATCGTTCATAGGTTTTGAAGATATTGATTAAATTTTTTTTTTTTAAACCAAAAAATATTTTTTAGAATATTTTAATATACAATATTATTTTAAACTTAAGGGGACTCCTGCTAAAAATTTTGGGTTAAAATCCTTAGAGCCGTTAATGAGAAAGTCGAAAATCAAAAAAACGGGTCTATGGCAGGTACCCCTAACAACATTTTGCCCCAAAATTTTTGTTGACCAAAATGTAGTCCATGTCCATAATATCACACCTAATTTTTTTTATCAAAATCGTTAGAGCCGTTTTCGAGATAAATAAGATTTTGCATTACGGGTGTATGGGGGGTACCCTTAGTTTTGGAGCTAAAAAAAAAATTTCAATTTCTCCTCTAGGGAATCACCGAAGACCCTTAACTACCGAGATTGAAAGAAATAGGTCCAGTGGTTTAGGCTGTAGTGAGAGGTACAGACATACAGACACACTGAAACATGTTTTTTGTGTACTAAATTTTCCTTAAAATTTTTATAAAAAAAATTGATATGCAAATTGTTAGTATTTAATAAAATACTTTTTAAAACGTAATTTAAAAATTTAATCGTGTATCGGTTTTCAAGATATTGAATTTTCAAAAAAAAAATTGTATTATTTTTTTAAAAATCCAAAAACTATTTTTTCGAAAAAATTTTTAGTTTATATTTTTTCAAATGCAAAGCAGCTCCTGCATAAAAATTTTGGTTAAAATCGTTAGAGCCGTTGGTGAGAAATTCGAAAATCAAAAAAACCGTTCTATGACAGGTACCCTAATAACATTTCCCCCCAAATTTTTTTTTCACCAAAATATAGTCCTAGTCCATAATATCACACCTAATTTTTTTTATCAAAATCGTTAGAGCCGTTTTCGAGATAAATAAGATTTTGCATTACGGGTGTATGGGGGGTACCCTTAGTTTTGGAGCTAAAAAAAAAATTTCAATTTTTCCTCTAGGGAATCACCGAAGACTCTTAACTACCGAGATTGAAAGAAATAGGTCCAGTGGTTTAGGCTGTAGTGAGAGGTACAGACATACAGACACACTGAAACATGTTTTTTGTGTACTAAATTTTCCTTAAAATTTTTATAAAAAAAATTGATATGCAAATTGTTAGTATTTAATAAAATACTTTTTAAAACGTAATTTAAAAATTTAATCGTGTATCGGTTTTCAAGATATTGAATTTTCAAAAAAAAAATTGTATTTTTTTTTTAAAAATCCAAAAACTATTTTTTCGAAAAAATTTTTAGTTTATATTTTTTCAAATGCAAAGCAGCTCCTGCATAAAAATTTTGGTTAAAATCGTTAGAGCCGTTGGTGAGAAATTCGAAAATCAAAAAAACCGTTCTATGACAGGTACCCCTAATAACATTTCCCCCCAAATTTTTTTTTCACCAAAATATAGTCCATGTCCATAATATCACACTTAATTTTTTTTATCAAAATCGTTAGAGCCGTTTTCGAGATAAATAAGATTTTGTATTACGGGTGTACGGGGGGTACCCTTAGTTTTGGAGCTAAAAAAAAAATTTGAATTTCTCCTCTAGGGAATCACCGAAGACCCTTAACTACCGAGTTTGAAGAAAATACCTCCGGTAGTTTAGGCTGTAGTTCGAGGTACAGACATACAGACATACAGACATACAGACATACAGACAGACAGACGGAATTGTCGGACCCACTTTTTTCGTCTTCGCTATCATCGTAATGTCAACTTTGATCAAAATCTCGAGTTCGATTTTTTTTCCAAATGCAGAACTTGCCCTATAGTACCTATATCGCAAGTAATAAGTCTGTGTGTTTGAAACTATATAAATGAGATCGAAATTTGAACGATCATCTATCAAAAATGTGGTAAAATGTGGTAAAGCTTAAAGCACGAAACAGATTGAACCAGCACCAGCAACAGCGGAAACCATTGTTTTAGAACCAATATGGCGCAAAATTTTAATTGAATTAGTACGATGCTAAAACTGTTTTAGTATGATACTAGGTTAAAACAACTAATTTGTAAATTTTAATCGAATATAGCATCATACTTTTTCTACCCTTTTATTAAAGTTAAAATCATCGAATACATACTTTATTTTTTTAGTATCGTGCTAGCTACATATGACACTTTGACATTTGAAAACATCAAAAAAGGTTCGTGTACTCACTTTTTTACACGAAATGTCATAGTTTTAGGTGTGTTCAGAAGCAATTTATTAAGAAAATTCTTTTAGTACGATACTAGTTAGAAAATGTTTAAAATTAAGAATGACTTAGTAAACTACTTTAAAGTTAGCAAATTGCTAAGTAGTATCATACTAAAACCTTAATAATAGATTGTTTAAAATTTTGCGCCAATGTATTTTAATCGTTCAACACAAAATAGACCAGCACCAGCAACGTCAACAGAGTCTTTTGGTCAAAATCTAAAATTTGCTGTTGCTTTTTACAATAACACAAAATGCAAGAACAATAAGACGTAAGTATGAATGTCAAAAAATTACCACACGATGCTGGTTTAATGTGTTTGAAAAATATTTGCTGGCCAGCGTGTTGTTTGCTGTTGACGGCGCTGTTGCTGGTTTAATCTGTTTCGCTCATAAAGCTTAACACGTTTCATGTACAACAGCCAACTGTTTTCGGTTTACACATAAACCACTACATATAAACTGAAAAATGTTGACTGATACACTCATGCTTAGTTTTTGAGTCTTATTTTTAACTTATTTTAAAAGATGAAGAAAATGTGTTTTTATATTGAATAGAAATTATGTTGAATTGGTTTTAAGTGCATATTTTAAATGCATATTTTGCATTTTTAAGCGCATAAATATTCAGATTTTAAGTGCATGAGAATCCGAAGCCTAGTTATAAGTAATGAAAACTTGATAACACTGATAACTTTTCAGGCCATGTAAAAAATTTCAGCTATTTTCGAGCGCAAATTATTTAAAACTATTTTTTCAATAAAATTTCAGCAATCTTTGAGGGCAAAAGACAATAGTTCTATTTTTTTTTGCAACTCTAAGAGCTTAGAAATGAACTTTCAGTTTGTTTTAAAGCCTGTAACTTATAAATTTAAGAGTATTGTATAGAAAACAGCTAAATTGAGGGTAAATTAAACTTTGACCTTGAATAACTTATGACTGAGTTGATTTATCGAAAAATGACATTTAACTTTTTTGTAAAGCGTTCAATTCTCTACAAAATACATAAAGGGTATTGCAATGCAATTTATCGTTCATGAGTTATAAAAATCAGAAGAAAAAAAATTTTTTTTCCTGTGTTATTCTTATGGGAAATCGAAAAGTGCGATGCGGACAACCTAAATCTTAATATTAAGGGCTCATATTTTCAGAGGCCTATTTTGGCATGCAAACGAAACTTTTGAGCGTGGTTCCGAGAAAAAATATTATTAATTTAACCGTAATACTAAAGTTATTCGCAATGCTCAATAGTTGAGACTCTAGTTTAACTTCGGACATACTCTGAAGTACAGAAATTCTTTTTTCAGTCGCACAACACGAATGTGGAATGCTCGATCTATCTCTATTTTACCTCATTATTGTTAGATTCAGAAATTTAAAACTAATGTACATCGGTACCGGCTTTCAAAACCTTCTTTTTTTTCCTAACGCTCGGACTGTGATCATTTCAAGGGTAGTAATAATTCTAGAGTACGGGAATATTATTAAATCAAAAGACCTAATAAAAAAAAATGAGTTATTTGAACAAAAAAATATGTAATTTGAGTTTCCTAATGCACCTAGATTCATCAGCAACCTTGTAGCTATAATCCCCATGCTTAATGGTAGGTTACTTTTAAATTACAATTTCGAAGTTAACTAACTGCATTCCAACGTCAAACAGACTGTAGACAAATACGGTTCCGGATTTCACTGCACCATTTTCCAGGCAGATATCTGGCAGTAATTGGCTCAGAGTGTCCAACTAGCTGAACACCTACTGCGAGCGGTACCTACATCCAGACTCTCAACAAAAGTACTCGCAAAAAGCATCCTGTTTTCTAAAAGGAAAACCGATCAGTTGTCTAACTGATAAATAATGCATACATATATTTTTTTAAATTTTAATTCCATTGCAAACTACCCTGTTATGTACCTAATAGCATAATGTTTAAGACCAAAAATCTATGTATTTGTAAAAGCCACACATAGAGCTGTTGATCTAAATAAATTAGGAAAAAATGTAAAAAACAAACATTAGGTCCAATCTAAGTCAAAGTACCACCCTCCTAGGACACATTAAGGACTTAAAGAAAAAAAAAAAAGTTTCCTTAAAGAAACGAAAAATTTAAAAATGAAAGGGCAGACAAGCTGACAGTCAAATTGGGTATGTAATAAAGAACTGCCGCTGGGACGAATAATTTCATTGAAGAGTATTCAAAAGTTATACTTAACGACACTTAACGTTGCTATAAAATGTAACAGTGCCAAATATTGTTAAGTGAAATTTCATTTTATTTTTAAAACAGCTTTTAAACTTTATAGAGTATTTTAAAAACATTAAATTTTGTTACAGTTTTTTTTTCCTCTCTCGGATTGCCAAGGAAGGGAGTTCTACAGTATACATTATTATGGCATAGTTGATTTTGAATTGATTTTTTTTTATCCTTCATTTGAATTTGAAACGATATGCGTTTCAAATTGAGCAATGGAAAGAATTTTTTTTATTAATTTGAAAAGTTTTTCAGGAAAGAGGGTTGGAATTATTGCCACATAAAAGATTCATAAATTGTTAAAAATTAGATTTACCTTTGATGTAAGAGTTTAAGGCTTTTATCGAAAATGTTTCGACACCATGTTATGAATGTCACAGAAAAAGTGTGGAAGAAGTGAATAACGGAAGTGAGGAATTACTGTTTTGATTGATATGTGGTTTTTATCACATTTCATTTTCCTCAATCCTCCTATTAAGCAATGAAATTTGGCCCTAATGGGAGGCAGTAAATTCCTTGATATTTTATAGATTTAAATTAAGTGAAACAGTTTTAGCAGTAGTAATTTAAACTGTGAAAAATAAAAGTTGATACATTTCAAATAACCTCGAAGATTTTCACATAGTTGAGGTTAGCCTTGAAGCAGCGACGATCTTACGCTGACGACCACAATGAATCCTGAAGCTAAGGGATGGTGAATCTCAGATACTTGTTTCTTCGGCGTTTCGTCATTAGTATTGGAGAATCTGCACTGCTTGTGGGGCTGTTTTCTAGGCCAAGAATACTCAATTGCCTCTTTAGTTTACAGTGAACCTTGAGGAGTCCCGTTTCTATTCGTAGATTTTTCCTACTATAGAGCTGAAGAAGTAGTTTGGCCTGCCTCAGTTTTAAGAATTGTTTACAGTTTTTGGATCTTCTAGGCTCCTCCTCTATTTTGATTTCGTTTTTAATCATGTTTTCTAATATTCCGCAGAAGGGCTCTGGCCCCATTAAGGCATTAAGGTATTATTACTAGGGAGTCTGCTTCCTCATTTCCCTAGTGAGACATTAGTATTCTCTCCAAGTTCAGCCTACCTTCACATTCCCACACCAAACTTAGACGTGATGGCTATGAGGTTAGTGCTTTGAGTGCGAATAGGCAATCTGACATAATGTCAATGTTTGGTTTCGGATTTTAACCTGCTCATTTCGCAATGGCATTGACTTCAGCCTGGAAAATGCTAGTAGAATGTCCCATTGGTATGGAAAGTTTGGTTCTGGGCTCAAAAATTCCAGCAACAGTACCTTCTGTCGTTATCGAACCATCCGTGTACCACTTAGTGGCACTAGTTTTGAGTGTGTATTCTGTTTTGCCTGCCTAAAATTTTCTACAAAGTTGTATTTTGTAAAGATTTCATCCCTAGGAATGTCAATAACATTAGTTACTGCTGACTTTCAGAGGCAGTCCCTTTCTCTGTGACTTATATATTTGACGGACCCGGTCCCTTCCTTGGCAAATCTCATTCATAATAGCTCCTCTAGCAGCACTAGATGTAATAAAGATAGGTGGTGACTAACCTCCATCTACTGTAGGGCAAGTTCTCATTGCTCCAGTTATGCATAAACTAGTGAGCCTTTGGACTTTTCCTAGATATTTTACTTCTTTCTCTGGAGCTGTGACTATTTCTTCGTCAGCTAACCGAAATAGGTTTCATGTGTGGCAGAAGTCTTTTCTTGGTAAATCGTATTGAAACCTTTGTAGGATGGATTCATAATTCTACAGATAGACAATATTTGCTTGCAAAAGTTAGTCATCTCTGAATGATATCACAGAGAGTTTCAATATTATCAAGAAACCGATGCCTTCAGAGTTGAGATTTTTTAGCAGTTCATCCATTACTAGACGACTCCACAGCAAGGATGATAGTACCACTTCCTGCGGACAGCCTCTTGTTGTGATTCTCTGTATATTTGGTCCAACTATTGCCTCTGATGTTTTACTGTCCAGCATATCACCAATCTATCTAGTTATGTTATTGGGTACACACTTCGAAATCTACGGTCACAAATTTACTACAATTTACAACGTTCTGCTTAGATGCCCTTGAAAAGTATAAGCAAGTAGATTGTGGTTTTACTGACTTCAGTAAAGCTTTCGATAAACTTAATCATGAAATATTACTTATGAAACTAACCAGCATTGGACTTAACAATCGCTTTTATGGATTTCTTCGTATCTTAAAAATAGATTTTACGACCCAAACTCAAAATAGTTGGTCTATTCGTTTATTAACACATTAATTCTTCATATATCCTAAATTTAGTGGCAGTCAGATTTTGTTCATTTAAAAAATGTTGTCAATTTAATAAAGTAGTTTCACTGAGAGTAAATTAGACCTAACAAAACAAAATTTGAGAGAGCAAATAGCAACAATATTCCTTTCATCTCAGACAAAGATAAGAGCATAAAAGTTGGTCTACTCTTTTTTGGGTGCAAAATAGTTGATCTAAGACTATTTAAATATAGTTTCAGTTAACCGTTATTAAAAAAAATGACAAGCACTGGTTTTATTAATGATTATTGTATGATTTTATACAAGCTAGCGAGAGTTTCATGTCAATCCTGGCGCGTGGCGTTGCATTATCAGGAGACCTAAGGGAATCAATGATTAAAGCGTTTGAAACAGGATTGTCTAGCTACTAAATCCCTGAAAATTTTAATTTACCGCTCTCGTCAGTGCAGAACATAATAACAAAGTTTAAAAATTCTGGAAATGTAGATATATGCAACAGAACGGGACATCCACTAACAGCAAAACCTCGCGATTGCCAAATTTTTAAAGAAAATCGACGATATTTATCTGCTTCAATAACGGTTCAGT